>CM070027.1:27792393-27887393 GCA_036247105.1 Cirrhinus mrigala | reverse complement strand
ATTTTCACACAATATTTGAATAAAGATATTTTTTTATATTTATGTTACTTTAACAATATTTGAAGGATTTTTTATTATAAAATTTATTTTAACAGTACTTGAAAAAATATATCAGTTTACATCTTGATGTAAGTGTTTTGGCATAATAATTTAGATTAAAGTTATATTATTTAATCACAATATTTAATGTAAAAAAAACAAACTTTTTTATATTTATTTTATTTTAACAATATTCAAAGAAAGCAGAACTATGTGAGAAGAACGAAACTATGTGAGTTTTTTTTTTTAAGATTTTTATTTTTTATTTAGAATTTAACACAATATATTATAATAATCATTTTTATTATTTAAATTACTTTAACAATATTTAACGAAAGGAAATATTGTTGAAAATAAATTTCAATATATTAATAATAATTTATTAAATTAAATGATTTTAAGTCATCCAGCAGCCCCCTTGGAAGTTTGTTGAGGGCCCCAGGTTGAGAACCACTCTTCTAGAAGGTTTCTGTGGAACTGCTAATGGATATTTTTCTCCTTGAGTGCTCTGATAATTAATTGTTTTCACTTTTTTCCAGAACTTTGAAGCCACAATGGAAAGGTAAGTGTTCTTCCTCCTATCACTCTTTTCTCTATGTCTGTGAACCCAAACCAACCACAGACTGATCTTCCAGAGCCCGGAGCCCACAGCAGGAGCCACACATGAGTTCTGGAGCTTTGATTAATGTGGCAAATCACTTGGGCAACCTAACATTTGGAGTCTGGCTGAAGATGCGAGATATTGTCCAAAACGGTGAGTCTTGAAATATAAATAATAGGGATGGGTTTATAAATAAAAAATATTGATTTCTCGCATAGGTCGGTTTTCATTTTGATAAATCAATATCGATTCTCAAATCCCAAGAATCGCTCTATGAGCTCTGTTTTCAGCTGATACGTGAAAAAAACATCATTTGTAACTCACCTCCTGTCCAATACATCACAGTAGGCTCTGTGCTTTGATGCTTTTGATATGAAACAAACTCTCAGCCTTCAAATTCTGTACGTTTCATTACGAAATTCAAACGAAATTCAAAAATAAACACCGTTTTAACGTTATTTTAATGTAGCGTGGTAGTATTCTAGCAGCTTCGCTTCAAGGCTTGCCAGGTTTTCAAAACAAAACCCGCCCAATTGCTACTCAAAACTAGCTCGTCTCAGAGGAGATACCCAGTAAAAATCGCGTCCCAGGGTGTAAAATACACGTTTTTGTCGGGGTTCCCTTAGAAAAGTTTGATTCAACCAGCGGACTTAAAAAAACAACCTGCAGCAACCGTGTTGAAGTAGCGGGAAAATAGCGGACTTGGCAACAAGCGGCAAATTATCACGAAATATATATGAATAAACATGAATAAACATTGAAAGAAGCAGAACAACTTACTGAAATGTTTCATGTCTCATGTAATCGCTCAATCAGTGTTTAAATCGCGGAAAGACGTCAATAAAACTGCTTGTAAACAAGATCACGTGACATCAATATTTAACGTTACCTCAGAAAAGACATTAAATGAGCATAAACTCGCTAAAAAATAATCTGCAGTATATTGCGTATCCATTATATTTTTACTTAACCCATTTTTTTTTTAATTTAATGTATGTTTGAATAAATTCGTCATGAAAACAAGCCATCCGCTGTTTAAATGTTTATTTTTCAACAGCAAACGGGAGTAGGCTAGAAACACAATTATTTTATGAAAGAGCTATTGTAATATGTTGTTTTTAATATAAAACTGCCATATGTGCAATTTAAATGTCTGTTTACAAATCGCTTTAATGTAAATGTACCAACTGACAGTATTTTTTTTGTATACACTACCAGTCAAAAGTTTTTGAACAGTAAGATTTGTAATGTTTTTAAAAGAAGACTCAATACAAAATACAAAACAAAAGAAGTAAGATTGTGAGAAATTTTTAAATTATACGCTACACCATTCAAAAGCTCTTTTGGGAAGAAAAAGTGATGATAAAGACATTTATAATGTAACAAAATATTCTATTTCAGATAAATGCTGTTCATCTGAACATTCTATTCATCAAAGAAACCTGAAAAATGCATAAATGTTTGAGCAGCAAATCAGAATATTAGAATAATTTCTGAAGGATCATGTGACTGGAGTAATGATGCTAAAAATTCAACTTTGATCACAGGAATAAATTACATTTTAAAATATATTCAAATACAAAGCAGTTATTTTATATAGTAAAAATATTTTACAATTTTACTGTTTTTGCTGTACTTTGGATCAAAAATGCAGGCTTTGTGAGCAGAAGAGACTTCTTTAAAAACATTTAAAATGTTACTGTTCAAATACTTTTGACATGTAATAAATAATGGTCATGTAATTTACAGTGTAGAGAGATTTTTTCCTTGGAAAAACCTGACAGTATATCTGATTGCCTATATATCCAGGTGCACTGATATTCAACCAGATTTAATTGAGATAGAAGTTGAAATTTGTCTCAGTAACCGGCACTAATACATTTGTTATGTACATACATGATATCTTTAACGCTTAATTGTTTTGTCTCTTTAGCTCCTGTAATTTTGGACCCCAACACTGCACATCCCGAACTCACCCTGTCTGATGATCTGACCGGTCTGACGTGGACCACAGACATTCAAGCCTTTCCCGCTAATCCAGAAAGATTTGATGTCTATCCGTGTGTTTTGGCCTCTGAAGGCTTTACCTCAGGCACACACTGCTGGGATGTGGAGGTTGGCGACAATACACACTGGACTCTTGGGATAACCACAGCATCCAACCCCAGGAAGGGATTCACATTCTTTGGCAAAGACGTCTGGTGTGTGTGGTACAAAAATAAAGAATATTTCTCATATTACCAGGAGCAAGCTTACACTCCTATTAGTGTTAATGAGAAGCTGCAGAGGGTGAGAATTCTGCTGGAATGGGATCGAGGAAAAGTGACATTTTCTGATGCTGTAACCGACACTCATCTGTGCTCATTCACAACAGCCTTTACGGAAAAAGTCTTTCCATTTTTCTCTAGTGTTTGTGCCACTTCTAGTCTGAGGATACTGCCAGTTAAAATATTTGTAACAGACAAGCAGAGTTACATGTGAGTCTGTATATTTAATGTTGTAAATTGTGTCCTTAATAAAGATTTTTTAAGTTGTATTTTCTTTATTTTAAGAGATTTCTCATTTGCATATTATAAAGAATAAAAAAAAACTTTTGTTTATAATAATTATTTTGCCAAATTACAGGCTCTTAATAAGGCTTTGTATTTCTTTTTGACATCTCTGGCCTAGACATTTTGGAAAATTCATCTTGGAAAAGGTATATTAAATTCAGGTATATTAAAATCATTTTATGAATTAATAAGATTTAATATTTTTATTTTTAACTCATTACATAACAAACGGAGACTGTAAAAAAAAAAAAAAAAAAAAAAAAAAAAAAAAATATATATATATAGTACTGTTTTGTAAGATTTATTTATTTAAATCAATTCTTTATTTCAAAATAAAAAAAAACTCAGAATGTAGAGAAAAAATGTCAAAACTGCAAGACATAAACTGAATTTTGAGAAAGAACTAAAGGTCTAAATTGCAAAAATGTCAAAAGACGCACATTTGGAAAAAGTCTGAAAAAAAAAAGTTAAAATTACGAGACATAAAATGGACGTAACATAAAAATGTTCAATCTTATAAAACCCCAAATATGATAATCATTGTGCAAGGGACTCCCATGCTAAAATTAGAAAATCAGAAAAGAGTTTTTAAGGTATAAATTGTATTTATACTACGAAAAAACAATATTTTAAATCTGTGTATAATATTATTTAAAAAATATTTTTTTTACATTACATTTTCTACTCTATAGTACTGTTCTGTTAGATTTATTCATTTTAGTCAAAAAATAAAAAATAAAATTTTTAAAGATTCAAAATTGAGAAACGTAAACTCAAAGACAAAATCATTCTGTGAAATAAGTCAGAATTGCAATACATAAACTTAAAAAAGTTATAAAAAAAGTTATATATAAAAAAATACTATTTCAGTTGATCTACTTCAGAATTTCATGTTTAATTCAATGGGTTACTTGCCTTTTATTTGTAATTTTTTACATTTTTTTTTACATTTACTTGTAATTTCTGGAAGAAATTTGTTTCTACATCATTTTTTTTTTCCTTAAGTGTAACATCATAGACTAAAATACAGCAAAACAGGTTTTTTGTAAGTTACAGCTAAAAATAGCTGAATGTGGAAGAGACCGGAAGCCAGATCCATAAAATGCACAAATGGTCGCGCCCACTCTTACAGAAAAATAAGGTGAATATTGTAAAAAAGAAAACAAAACAAAAAAAAAAACTCTCACTATAGTGCTTATTTATTTGTTTATTTTAATCGGCACTAACCCCCAGCACTAACTTACGGCCACTAGGTCCCCGGAACCCCGTTTGAAAACTTCAAAACGCAGAGCGGAACGTTCATTCACATACAGTTCCTGCACGGATCATATTGGTGTAACACACCCGACAGAAAGTTCCATCAGCATGGTTGTCTCATGGTACAGTTATAGGTAGTGCTTTTACTAATATTTCTGCTGAATGATTTTAAATTAATATATTCGCACAGATTGACAGATACATGTTTTCCATATTTGTATTTACTATTTTCCGCGTTGCCATGCATGTCACAGGTCTACGTCGACGCTAGAAAGCTTTAAAATAACATGTAAACATCTGGAGAAGTATTATTACGCCAGTCAGTTCTTAGAGTAATATTGAAGAAAGCTGAACAACACATTATTGTTTGATTATTTATTAGATTAACTACTTCGAAAAAATCGTAAGATGTCTAAAGTTAATTTGAAGAATCATGACGAAAGTGTTCAGACTAATGGTCAGTCAAAACATAAGAAAAAAAAGAAACCTGATAATAGTAAAAATACAACAACAACAGTTGAAAAGAAGAAAACTGAGCCAAAAACTGTAAAGCCAAACATGCCCCCCACAAAAGTTGAAGAGTATTCGTGCAACTGGAAGAAGTTACTGCAGGTAAGAATTATTTACTATAGTAAAATCACATGTTGAAGTAATTCTGAATGTGAAATACATGTAAGCTGTTTTTATTTGGTTTGTTTTCATATGTTTGTAGACTCTCGCTGCAAATCCTGAAAAGAAGGATAAAGACACAAAACAGGTCAAAGATGCAAATGTTAAAGGAAAACAGCTTCAGAAGATGCCAACAGCTTCCAAAGACTCTCATAAACCAGATAAACACTTCAAAAAACCCACGCAAACTGTTAAACCTGCTTCTGAGACATCTGGAAAAAAAGTGGTAAAAGATGCAGACCAACAGAATGGAAAAGACTCCACTGGGCACAAACAATTCAAAGCAGAGAAGAGGAAAAGAAAGGATGATAAAGAGAAAGCGATGAACAAAAAGAAGAAAGTCGAAGAGGTGGAACAGAAAACGGCAGAGTATGTGTGTTTTAATACTGCTTCATTTCATGTGATTATCCTATAGATGCTTGTTTCCACCATGGAGTAAAAAAAAAGTTTTTTTTCTCGCAATTTTGAGTTCATATCCCACAACTTGCGCTTTGTTTCAGTATTGTGGGATATAAACAATTGCAAGAAAAAAATATATATTATATATAAAAATATTTTAAGATAAAAAGCTGCAATTATATTTTTTACTTTTATTCCATGGAAAAAGAAAAGAATTGCGAGATGTAAAAAAGTCAAAACAAGAAAGACATATAAATTTTGCGGTAAAAAAAGGGGTAAATTGCAAAAAATAAATTCAGAATTTTGAGGAAAAAGTCCAAATTTCTAAACAAACTCAGGATTTTGAGGGAAAAAAGGTCTGAATTGCAAAATATGTACTCAGAATTCTTAGAAAAAAAGAAAAAATTGCAAAATATAAAATCAGAATTGTAAAGGAAAAAAAAGTTAAAAGTGCAAGACAAACTCAGACAAAACTGCTAAAATTTCCCAAGCTAAAATTTAAAAATCAGCCATATTTAATATATGAAAACTCAATTATATTATGAAAAAAATATATTATAATTATGTGCAAAATATTATTTGGAAAATATTTATTTTTTACATTACATTTTTTAATCACTATAGTACTGTTCTGTCAATTTATTTATTTTAATCAGTACTTTATTTTCAAAATAAATTAAAAAATGTCAAAATTGTAAAACGTAAACAGAATTCAAAGAAAAAATTTCAAAACTGCAAGTCATAAACAGAATTTTAAGAAAAAAATGTGTAATACATAATCAAAAAATACATAATCATACTTTTTAAGGAAAAAACAAAAAATGTTGAGGAAATGTCAATTTCAAGACAAACTCAGAAAAGGTCTGAATAAGTTAAAATTGCGAGACATAAAATAAGACAAAAATGGACTTAATGTTCAATGTTTTAAAACCACAAATATGATCACCGTTGTGCAAGGGACTCCCCATGCTGAAATTAGAAAATCAGAGAATATATTTTTTTTCCATGTATAAAATGTATTTATACTGTGATTAAAATAATATTTTAAATAAGTGTATAATATTATTTGGAAAATAAAATCTTTTTACATTACATTTTCTACTCTTTATAATACTGTTCTAATAAATGTATTTATTTTAATCAAAAAATGTCAAAAAGTTCAACATTTTGAAAACGTAAACTGTGTATGAATGTAAATTCTGAGGAAAATTGTCAAAATTTGAGACAAATTAGAATTCTGTGAAAGAAGTCAGAATTGCAAGAAATAACCTCAGAATTTTGAGGAAGAAGTCAAAATTGTGAGATGAAAAAAAAGAGTCACAATTACCCTTTTAATTGCTTTATTCCATGCCTGAAAGAAGCTTCCATACTGTCCTGTTTTAACACTCTGTTTCCTCTTAGGCCTGATATCTGGTTTGACGACGTTGACCCTGATGACATCGAGGCCACTTTGGGGCCAGAGGCTGCAGACGTCGTACGAAAACGTAGCGGAAATCTAAAGTCCAGTGCAGAAATCGCAGAGAAAGTGCTGGTGAAAGAGCATGCGTTTGAGGGGTGAGACACCTGCAGCTCTCTAGGTAACTATGGGCTGTGAAGGAAAGTGATGCAAAGTAACAGCTCTTATTGTCACTTCAGTTTGACCCGTGCTGTCGCTATGGACTGTGAGATGGTGGGCATCGGGTGTGACGGGGAGGACAGCATTCTAGCACGAGTCTCCATCGTCAACCACTTTGGGAAATGCATCTACGACAAATACGTCAAACCTACGGAAAAGGTTACGGACTACAGGACGGCCGTCAGCGGAATCAGACCGGCAGACATCGCAAACGGTCAGAACCTGTCATAATAGAAATAATCTAATAGATTTTATAATTTTGATTTGTGTGGAATAAGAATGGAGTAAGAATGAAGCAAGTATTTCTTGTAATTCCAAGTGTATATCTTGCAATTTTGATTGTGTGTATCTTCACAATTATGATTTTTCTTTTTTTCAAATGTGTGTGTTTATGACACAATTGATAATTGAGTTAACATTACAATTCTTGACCTTTTTTCTCAGAATTGCAGGTTTATAACACAATTCTGACTTCATTTCTCATAATCCTTAATTTATATTGTACCATTTTGAGTTAACATCCTACATTTCTGACTTTTTTCATAAAACTGTGCACATAAAACACAATTTTGACAATATTTCTCACAATTTTAAGTGAACACAGTTCAGTCTTTTTCTCATTTGCAGGTTTATAACAATTCAGGCTGTTTTTTTTTTTTTAGGTTTGAATTTCGCAATTTAGATTTTTTTTCTCAAAATTGCATGTTTATAACGTACAATTCTTACTGTATTTCTTGCAATTTTGAGATTAATCTCACAATTTTGAATATTTCATGATTAAAAAAAGTTTTATTTTTGAAATGGAACAGAGATTATTGGAGAACATTGTGTAAGAAGAAATTTCAGTTTATCTTTTTAGAAATTTCATGTTTAATTCAATGTGTTGCTTGTAATTTCTTCATAATTATTTGTGAATTTTTTTTTTTTAGTTTAACATCAAAACCAGTTTTCAGTTTTTTAGTATTGTCATAGTTATGCAAGGAACTCCCTTTCTAAAATTTACAAAGCAGCTTTCCTGATTTTAAAATTGTATAAAGACCTAAATTATACTATTAAATTAAATTAAATTAAATTAAATTAAATTAAATTAAATATTATTTGGAAATTCTGTTTTTGTTCTTTTTACCCGTTTCATTTTTAAGGTTAATTTTAGTCAAATTATTTATTTAGTTTAATCTTATTTTTAATCATTTATTTTTAGTATTTTACATTCCCCTTCAGACTGTTTCTTTCAATTTTGAGTTAACATCACATGTAACTTTTTTTTTTTTTTCTTTTTTTTTTTTCTTCTCAGAATTGTAGTTTTATAACAATTCTGACTGTATTTCTCACAATCCTTAATTTATATCTCAACATCTTGAGTTAAATTCTCACACTTCTGACTTTTTTTATAAAATTGCACACACAATACACAATTCCCACTATTTTTTTCACAATTTTGAGTGAACACAGTTTGGACTTTCTCAGTTGCAGGTTCATGACAATTCTATTTCTACTAGACTATTTCTTTGCAATTTTGACTTTGCAATTTTGACTTTTTTTTTTTTTTTCCCAAAAATGCATGTTTATGATATACATTTCTTGGTGCATTTTTTGCAGTTTTGAAATGACATCTCAAAATTCTCTATTTAATGACCAAAAAAAAAAATTCCAGCCAGACTTTTGTGATTTCAGAGTGATTTCTGAATTCAGCATTCAATATTAAATTAATGATAAATTATGAATCTGCTAATGTTGATTTACTGCATTTTGTAAATGTAATGTGTAATTTTGTGTTAATATGAATGCAAAATGAAATGTGACACAGAGTCAGAATGCAAATGAAAAACGCAGATTGTAACAAGTAAACTAGTAATTGCAAGGAAAAAAGTCAGAATTGTGTTACGAACTCAAGTTCTGAGAAATTTTAGTGATGATAACTCAAGATTGCGAGATATAAATTCAGAATTGTGAGAAAGTCATAATTACCTTTTTTTTTTTATTCTGAGGTGGAAACAGACTTCCATATGTTTGACATTATTTATGGTTCTTCTGATGATTGACAGGTGAGGACATCAAGACAGTCCAGAACGAAGTGGCTCAGATTCTGGAAGGAAGAATATTAGTAGGACACGCCATTCACAATGATTTAAAGGTACAGTGCACACAAAAAAGGCCATTGTCATGCTCATATTGTTCCAAAGCTGTATGCTTTTTCTGTAGAAGACAGACACCTAAAAAGCACAAAATATTCCTTTAACCAGTGTTAAGTTTATTTTAATCATCTTTTGTTTTCTTCATAGATTTTGTTGCTGGATCATCCCAAGAAAATGATCAGAGACACACAGAAATACAAACCATTTAGGCAGACAGTAAAGGTATGAATTGCTAAACACAATTTACTGGGAATTTCATAAATGCTATCATTAATAAATATGCAATAGTTAACTCATAGTAATTGTCAATGTCTTCCCTCTCGTCCTCTTCCTCAGAGCTCACGTCCTGCATTACGAGTTTTATGCAAAGAGATTCTCAATGTTAAAGTCCAACAGGGTGAACATTCATCTGTAAGTCTCTCACCAACATTATTTCCATTATTTTAAACAATTATTATTATCAAAGCTGAAAACAGTTTTGCTGCTTCTTATTTTTGTAGAAACTGTAATAACTTTTCTGGATTCTCTAAATGGAAAGGGCTTTTATTAAAAAATAGAAATCTTTTGCAACATTATAAATGTCTTTGCTGTCACTTTTGATTAATTTAATGTTGTGTGTGTGTGTCACAGGTTCAGGACGCCCAGGCCACTATGAGGTTGTACACTCTGGTGAAGAAGCAGTGGGAGGCGGAGATTAAAGCCACCCGGGCGGGTCAATTTCAGAAGACCCCGCGAAAACCCAAAACTCCCCAAAAAAAGAGCAAACTAATTCCGATCAGCCAATAAAAACTCTATCAACTCATCGTAAAACATGACAGACTGAAACATGGATCTGTGCAGGGAACTATTTTACTATTCTATGACATGAGACATGGATTGTTCTGGAGTATCACCGTCTTCAGTTATGATGAGCAGTGTTTAATATTCCTGTCTGAATGTCTCTCAGTTTGTAGTTTGATCTCAAATCCTATCTTCTGTTATTTAAGGGATAAGACCATCAAACTGTTCAGTTTATCAGTAATATAAGTGTAACTGTACAATAAGCCCTTTTTATACCGAGTAATTTAAATGTTAATTTTCCATCCTGTTTAAAATAACATGACAGATGTAACTGTTATTGAAGACTTTCCATGGTGTTCTGTGTGAACTGCTATTAAAGACCCCACACTTAATATGTACAATGTTGATTTATTTTCTCACGTTGAATGACTCTAATAGAGGCTGCATCTGAAAGCTCTAAAATGCCGCCTTCGGAGGCAGCATTCCAAGGCAGGAAGGCATCAAGGCATGTCCGAATTCTAATTCTGCTTCACTTCCTGTCTTCGGAGGTACCTTCTTCTGATGGAATTTTTGAAGGCAGCATAGATGTATCCTTCGCTGCCTTCGATTTCCCACAATCCTGTGCATGTGCGTCATATAGGCTATAGAAATAAAGATATTCTGGTGAAATTAGACTTACTTTATATAATAGATGTTTATATAATAGATCTTGATCATGATTTACTTTATGAATTGTAATAGTGTAAAAAGCATTTTAAATATTGTTTGTAATAATAGTATTTAATAAAATGTTAAAAGGGTTCAAATGAGTAGTGGATAAGAATAATATTTACAATATACTACCAATAACAACGAAACAGCCACTAATAACAATGACCTGTTCTGCAATATTACTTGCATCAGTGCTTTTATTTTTTAAAAAAAAAGTAGCTGCCATTCTCAGACGTCTTCTCAGACGCACAGACCTTTGGTGGGTAATGACATTGAGGTCTTTATGTATTATTAAAGCGTTTTATGTTTTTTATATATAACTGTATAAGATCGTTTTTCTACAAAATCTACAACTTAACCGTCAAGTAACCTAGCAACGCCGTCAAGTTCTGCTGCCTCTGAAGTCTGTCCGAAACTGCTTCTAGAGTTGCCTTCGCAGCCTTCGAAGTCACTGCCTGATAAGGCAGCAAGTCGGCTGACTATGCTTTCGGACGCAGCCAGAGTGTCTTCACGACGCATCATCAATCGGCCATATTGGCGGCACTTAAAGTAAACGATGCCACTGAACCTAACAAAACTTGCATATTTTGCTGATTAGTGCTGCTGAAAATAGTCAGTTAATGTCATGTTTTGGGCTGTACTCATCGGTCAGACCAGCAAAAAACATTTGGAGTACTATAGCCTGCCAAAAGTTATAACTAATCAAGCAGAAGAGTGCAAAAAAACTGTCTGAGGAACAAAATGCGTTTGTGGCTGGCCAAACTGAACCAGGATTTCCAGGGCAAGAATTTTGACAACATTTGTGTTTGTTCTTATCATTTCTGGCCAGGTAGGTAAAATATTAGGTTAATATCTTAATTAATTCAGTAGTACATTAACCGTGCATGCTTTTGTTTACATTCGCGTATCGCCAGTATGGCCGCGCATCCGGGTAACTGACCAACCCCTCTACACATCACTAATTTTATTCATTAAACCATGTTTGATAATCACAGTGACATATCTAAACGTTTTTGCCATGTGACAATACTTTATTAATGCAATAAAAACCTTGAATGTAACTCTAATTACCCCATTCAGTGTTCGCGAATGTATTAATATGCAAATTAGCTCCGCCCCCGTTCTCTCAAATGCGCCAGCTCAGCTTGGACCTTCTCCACAGTAAACACTACAAAATAGTGGATTAATTAAGTTAAAACTTTAAACCAGAAACTTGATTCCGATGGTGAAGGCGAAGAATGAATTATACAGGATCGTCTACGCGTCCAACAATGTCGGAAACGTAACGGTAATTAATATCATTAGCTTTTGGCTTGACTTATTATCAAACTGATAATAATGTGTTGCTAGTCTTACACAAACTATTGATATGCTAATGATATAAAAAGCCCCACCCCGCCATTTAAGCGTATTAAAATCACCACATTGATATGTGAACACAGGTAAAAACTTAAATTTTACCACAGATATGGCTATACTTTAAATATTATATGTTAGAAACTCTTACATAGAGACATAACAAGAAAGCCAGGAGGTCAGAGACAAAAGTCTTTATTTAGCTTATGGGAAAAACAGAAAAAAGACCTTTTTTTACACATCATTGCAAAGTCAATCAGTTACATGTCATTGTTCCAACACAAATACACAGAGGGACAAGATCACTGCTGAATAGCTAATGACAAATTCAAGTTTAGGTTGTGCCAGATAATTTTGGTGTTTCAAAATCTCTTCTCTTCTTTCCGTCAGTAGTGTAGTAGTGTGTTTGTCAGATACAGAAGTGTTTAGTTATGTTTTCACATTCAGGAGATGAAAAACTAGAGTTGCTTCCAAATCTGGAAAAAAGTTAGTGATAAATAATAGTTAATTCTATAACAAGTCTAGGTGGACGTGAGATTTGAGGTGGTTTGCGTGCTGGTGGAGACTGAACTAGATTACAAGCCTCAGATGTATTAGTGGAAATCATTTTACCTGATGAACATTCATGCAAAACTCTGAAAAGTTTAGTGAAAAGTTTCATGAAAGCATGTGAGCATCTAAAGGGATGAATCTCACAAACATGCCCAGATTACATTTATATGGAAGCCTGATTTGGCCATGACAAAAAAAGGTAATTGCAACTTTTTTCACAATTAAGACTTTTTTTTTTAAATTTTGAGAAGAAAATATTACTTGGAATATTTTTTTTTCTCAGAATTGTAGAATATAAACTTGAAATTCTGAGAGAAAAAAGCTGAACTGCAAAACATAAACTCAGAATTCTGACAGAGTTTACTTTACAAGTTTACATCTTACAATTGTTTCTTTTTACACTACAGAATAAACAAAAGGTAATTGTGACTTTTTATCTCACAATTCAGACTTTTTTTAATTCTGAGAATGAAATATTTCTTGCAATTATATTTTTTTCTCAGAATTTGAGATATAAACTTGCATTTTTGAGAAAAAGACACAAAACTGCAAGATATGAACTCAGAATTCTGACTTTTTTCTTTGCAAAACTGCAAGTTTACATCTCACAATTGCAGAATAAAACAAACAGTAATTGTGACTTTTTCCTCACAGTTCAGACTTGTTTGAATTCTGAGAATAAAATATTTCTTGCAATTATAATTTTTTATAAGATATGCATTTGCAAAAAAAGCTAAATTGCAAGACAAACTTGGAATTCTGTCTTTTTTTCTTCACAACATTGCAAGTTTACATCTTACAATTGTTTCTTTTTTTACTGCAGAATAAAACAAAAGGTAATTGCGACTTTTAATCTCACAATTCAGACTTAATAAATTATAAAATATTTCTTGCAACTATTTTTTTCCTCAGAATTTGAAATATAAACTTTTTTGAGAAAAAGACGCAAAATTGTGAGATTAAACATAAAAGAATAAAACATAAAAGGTAATTGTGACTTTTTAATTTCACAACTGACTTTTTTTCTTGCAATCGCCAGTTAATCTCATAACTGTGAACTTTTTCCTCATTTTCCAATTTTTTTTTTTTTTTCACAATTCTGAAATAAACCTGCAAAAAAAGTCTGCATTGTAAGATATAAACTTAGAATTGTGAAAAGCTTCCATACATTTCACCCTAAAACCAAAAGGAATTTTTTTTTCTCATTTCTGCATTGTAACATTGTAGCAAATAATTTGTAATGTAGCAAATAATTTTAACATTCCAACCATGTTACTTTGAGATTTATTTCAATTCTCAAAGAACATTCCCGTAGTACAATGGACGTATTTAAATTTAAATAAATGTGCTTAATTGTTACAAAATAAAACAACATTGGAAAAAAAGATTTGTAGGTGAAATACAATCTAGACGTCCTCGACTAATTTCATGAAATTCACCCTTTAAAGACAAAAGGCAGTAACAGTGTGAACACTATGGTAAGAACATGACCTCTGACCTCCACACTATAGTTCTCTTGTAGTTTGTACCATTGGCTTTCACACCAGCGGTCAGTGTTGAAACTGGCTCAGATAGATGCAGAAACAAGCAAACAACACGTCATCACAGCATCAACAAACCCAATCGTTTCTCATTCCAGAAAAGAAGCCCTTCTTCAATGCAGCAAGAATCGCACGGCTCAAGAGGAAAGACAGAAACACACACAAGTTCCTGAAGACGGAAGGTAAACCGCTTGAAATGCACCTCATCATTCAGAAAAACACTCACACAAGCTTTTCAATAGACCTTAATCAGGGTAGCAGCATATTTAGTATTTAAAACACTTTGAAAGTTATGAATTGTGAAAACTACGTTAAATTCAGTATGGCGTCTAACCTGATTAATGTCTGTGAAAGAAGCACATATCCGACTCTCAGACACTCCAAATATCAAAGAAAGAAAGTGACAGCTTGATTTTAGAGCAGCGCATAGCAAAATTACATTCCACCGATTCTTACAAACACCAAACATGCTGCAGTAAAGGATTCTGGGTAAAGGCCAGTTAGCAGAGGCACACAAAACGCACAGACACACTTTGTTTTAATCCCTGCAGAGGCCCTGCAATTGCCAAAAAGCATTTTTACCATGCCTACACATTAAAATACAAATTAGTTTGTTCTTTTAAAGGATTTACTTGTCACAAATGTTCAGAACAAAGAATTCTGGGAGAAAATCCCAATGGCCAAAAGTTCCAATTCCCTGCGCTGGTGTTGAGGTGGTTTGATACGACAGACAGAG
Organism: Cirrhinus mrigala; assembly: GCA_036247105.1. Lineage (NCBI taxonomy): Eukaryota > Metazoa > Chordata > Actinopteri > Cypriniformes > Cyprinidae > Cirrhinus > Cirrhinus mrigala. The sequence goes on along the minus strand of CM070027.1, from coordinate 27,872,450 downwards.
ACGGTCACTGAAGTCAATGCATTCATTTGCACTCCAGCTTTGGGTTAACAAACTAAACAATGTTGGTTTTTATAAAGTGAGATGAACGTAAAATAAATACTGTGCATGAGAACGCAATTTAACAAAAAAATTACTTAAAAGTCATTTTATTAAATAAATCCTACGTAAGAAAACTAGAGAACTGATTTGCGCTGACTGACTCACGCTGTCAGAGGTCAAAGGTTAGCTTAAATACATCCCAACGAACTGTGAGACACTCAGTCGGGTAATGCATGTAGTTACGTGAAGGGAAAAAGAGAGGGAAAGGACGCGACGGAGGTAGAGGAGAAGAGTGGAGGTTCACGGCAATGAGTCGTCTGTCGTTCCTGCCAGTTTCTCTTCGTCGCCCTGTTTTTGGTGCTGCAATCGGGCGTAGCTCACCGCGTCACCTCTGAAACACAGAAAGCAGGCAATCGTCCATCATTTTGTCAGTAATTCGTAAGAAACGTTTTGTTTTGTGTGCAAAAATAAGCTTACTTCTTTCCAAGGGATGCGAGTCCATACAGCACTCCTGTAGCAAACGCGATGGCGTTACCAAACAGAGTTGTGATGGAAAAGCTAAGAAAGATGGGAAACAGTGCCATCCTGAGGGAACAAGAGAAATCAGAATTCAGATTTTTTTTTTAAATTACCACAAAAAAAAAAACAACCAAAACTGGTAACATAAATAAATAAACAAATAAACAAACAAACAAACAAACAAACAAACAAACAAATAAATAAATAAATATATATATATATAGTTTGGGGTCAGTACATAAAAAAATTATTAATAAATAAATTCAGCAAGGATGCATTAAATTTATCAGAAATGACAGTAAAACATTTTATAATCTTATTTTATAATCTTTAAATATAATAAAGATTTATATTTCAAATAAATTCTGTTCTTTTGAACACTCACCCGCAGTAAAACAGGGCTTTCTGCCAGGGCTTCAGACGGTCTGCACGTGCCGCAATAGCATTCGCAAACTCCACGAACTGACAGCAGAACGGCACTTCACACAGGAACAACACAAAAGCTGTCAACCTGAAGGAAAAAAAGAAGAGGTAGTTCACTCATCTTTTAAATGGCTTATATACATGGTTTAATGAACACTGGGACCTGAAATGTAAGTTCTTACACCATCCAAACTCCAGCCGCGATGTTTAACGGATTCACTGTCACACAATTCCAAACGCCCATTGTTGCACATGCTAGAATAAAGAGAGAGAGAGAAAAGGGTTACATTTTTGAAAATAACATCCATATTTATCATGTAAGCATTAAAACAACATTGTAATTAGTGGTAAATTAAGATGGATTTTTCCATTTTATGATAACCTCAACATGACCAAATATCAACCAAATATTTGCCGTATAGCCATTGGTTTCAAGCTAATAATTAAATCATAATTTTAAAAATTCTTTTAAAATAAAAACCAGGAGTGCTAGAGGTTCATGAAAAAGTTTAGAGAAAAAGTGTCTAAATATATATATATGATTTTTTTAATCATTATATATAATGTATAATATAAAGATACATGATTTGATTAAAAATAATTGATTTGCATTGAAGGAATAAATTACATTTTACAATATATTCAAATAGAAAACAATTCTTATAAATTGTAATAATATTTCACAATATTACTGCTTGTTTGATTAAATAAATGCATTTTTGAGGAGCATGAGAGACTACATTACAAATCTTACAAACCCCAAACATCTGAATGGTAATCTATACTATAGTTCACATTAAATTCTCTGTTTGTTCATAATACTAATGTTGGATTATGCAACTTATAATGTTAAAAATGTATTAGTAGGCTATTAGCAGCGATTAACATTAATCAATATTAATAAACATTGTAATAGTAGTGTTCACTGAGGGTTCAAGGGTCTTTGAAAAAAAAAAACAATAATAATAAATCATTTTAAAATAAAAAATTATTTTACAATAAAAACCAGGAGTGGAAAAAGTTTAGAGAAAAACAGTATGTAAAAATAAATAAATTAAATAATGCTAATAAAATTAAACAAAATTAATAAATAACCATGTTTAAAATAAATAAATTAATTAAAAATGATTAATATAAAAATGTATAATTTGATTTAAAAATAAAAATAATTTAAAAAGCAGTCCAAAAAAAGAGGAAATATTTTATTTGTTTACCTGCATGTCATGTGATCATTAACCAATATTAGAGATCTATGAATATGCAAATATTATATATATATATATATATATATATATATATATTAGTAGTCAGGATCAATAACTTTACATCATATTTTACGTATTGATTTAACCTAAAGATTACTCTCTTAGTTCCTCTGGAGGTTTCAGATCAGAACCTAAAAGTCCATGTTTGTTTAGTGCTGGCTGCTTCAGGAACCTGTTATACTTTGTTCAGTAGCAGAACATTCAAAAAAAAACATGTGAAGAAGCAGCTGGTTGCCTGGAAGGAAGGCAAGCTTTTGTTGGGTTTGATGAGCAGCTGCTTCTGTCATCTGTGTCTCAGCATATGTACAAGAGAACAGAGAACTATTGATGCTGACACACACACACACACACACACACACACACACAGACAGACAGACAGACAGACAGACAGACAGACAGACAGACAGACAGACAGACAGACAGAGAGAGAGAGAGAGAGAGAGAGAGAGAGAGAGAGAGAGAGAGAGAGAGAGAGAGAGAGAGAGAGAGAGAGAGAGATATGCTGGTAAAACAATGTGTGTGTGTGTGTTCAGATCTTGTATAAGATCAATCTTTTTGTCTAATGAATAATGGTGAAAAGAATTACACAGAAGCAATAAAGTGTATCCGCCTGTGCCCAAATCAGTCAATCAGAGACAGACAGGTTGTGTTTGCTCTGAAGTAGCAGTTTTCAAACTGGGCTCTGTCAAAAAGTAAAAACAACGTAACTTAACAGAAGCTAAATAAAACTAAATATTTTAAATACTATTATAGTAATAATTTTTCACAGTATAATGAGAAACTATATCAATGACTGTTAAATGTTAGCATGAAGATCACATTCGGTGGTTCATGGCACCTAAAAGATTGAAAACCCCTGCACTAGAAAGATAATATTGTGTTATTAGTTCATAACACATGGTGATCCCTAAAAAAAGATGTGACAGAACAAAAGGAGGAGAAAGAAAAGAGCAAGAGAAGAGAAAGTTGCAGTTGCTATGACACCTGTGTTACCATGACAGTGTCTACAAAAAGAGCTCATATAAACCACTCCTGCATCTCAGAGTGAGCTACACCTCAAATATCATCATATTATTAAGATATAATGGATTAAAAGTGCTTAAATCACTATATATGAACTCATTTCCCACACTTTTTAATACACAATACTGAAGGAATCCCATATTCATATACCAGTGCATTTGCACGGTACTCCAAGAATGCTACGGTATAACCATGGTAAGATATTGTGTTGAATCTCCATGACAGAATTTCTATGGGTTTTCTATGGGAGCCACTATTTGAAGGTGTGATTGATTAGTCATGTCTTTGTTGAAAGCAATGATCTCAGTGTATTGATTAACCCAAAATGATGAGCATATGCTGGTCTATATGATATTGTCTCTGATATTAATCAGTAATATGGTTCACCCATATTAAATCATGCAGGGGTTTTCTGGGGTCTGTGGAAATGTTTTGAGAAATCAGTCTAAAAAAATAAGAATAAAAATAAAATGAATTTAAAACTAAATAAATAAATATATATGTTTCATTAAAATAAATAAATAAATAAATAAATAGATAAAATAAAAATAAAATATATTTTGATGTAAATAAATGAGTAGGAGTAAAATAAATACATAGGTTAAAATGAAAATAATGTATAATTTGATTAAAATTATGAAATAGAGATTAAAATAAAATAAATTAATAAAAATAAATAGATTAAAATAGAAATACTATAAAAATGAAATTTTGAATAAAGTACAATTAAATAAAAAAGTAAAATAAAACGTAAACATAAAGTAAAATTTAATTAAAAGTTTGAAAATAAAAATGTATATAATTATATTTAAATAAGTTTTATTAAAATAAATAGATTAAAATAAAAATAATACACAATTTGACTTAAATACTACATTTAACAGTACAGCGCTATAGTGAGTAGAAAAAAAAATGTAGCATGATACAACTAATTTTATATATATATGTATATATATATATATATATATATATATATATATATATATATATATATATATATGTGTGTGTATAAAAATTTTAGCTTTATGCACAAGCTGGGGTGCTTCGCACATAGATGATCATATTTGGGGGTCTGTGGCATCTGAAATGTTGAAAACCCTTGCTGTACAGCTTTTCCTCTAAGGAAGTGATGTCATTATAAACATCCTGACATCATCTTTTCATAATTTGTTATGCTACAATCAAGGATGTGAAACCACTAGAAGTCCAGCATGACCTGATTATGTTGGGTGTAAGACAGTATCCTTGTTGGAAAGGTTTCAGATACCATCACACACGGACACACCTGTCTATCAGGAGCCTCTGCGCGCAGAAACACATGGGTGATGCAGTTATTCTGCATTAAACAGCCATATGGCCACAATCACGAGTGATACTTACATATGCCACCCAAGACACCGGCCAGTTTGCAGATCCAGCGGTACCACCAGGACATGCCATCGTCATCCGTGCCGGTTTTAGTTGGAGCTGCCGCCTCCTCGGAGCTCATTTTCCACCGTTAAATTATTCAGACTCCCAATGTCTCACTTACAACTCACCGGCACCTGCAGTACCAGCGGCGGCAGGAGGGCGTCGCTTTTTCCCCGACGAAGACAATGGCTGGAAAGTATAGCTGATTGTAATGTCAGCCAAATAAACAAATTGCGTAATAAAGTTATCAAACAATCGGCAGCCAAAAATATCACCGTAAAAATGGATTTTAAAACCGTCCTGGTTAAAAATTACGCTGGAAGGACGCTGGTTTGGCGTTATTTATCTGACGCCGCTCGTCTTATTCTGGTGTTATAGAGGCAGGAGGCAGCAACACATCAAAATATAATCCAAACCTCTCAGGATCGCTGTCGAATAACGTGTTCGTTAAAAAACCTCGAGTTAAAACGTGTCGTTGAATCGGTGTCCTCAAAGTGAAATAATCCTCGGTGTAATGTCAGTTTGATTTAGTGGAGCTTTTGCTCCTCTTGTCTTGGAGGTTCCCTTGTCTGCGTTGCATTGTGGGTGGAGCCAATAATGCGTCACTGCGCATATGGCGCGTCAGGCGCATCAACCGTAACAGCATTTGCGCAGTCAGGACTTTATGCACAACTAGTGTGAAGTACAGATGTGTGTTTAAAAGTGTTTGGCATCACAACTTTGATACAGCTTGAATATAGTCTAGTAATACTAATAATACTTTTAATACAGTCTGCTACTTGTACTATTAAATATTATTAGACTGAAACGTATATTAAAGGTGTAACACTTCTAAACAACAACTACTACTACTATTTGAAGATTATGGGTCTGAATCACAACCAAACTGTTAAAGAAAGGGGAAAAACTTTTTATCTGCCCATCCCATTGAATAATGTTATTGTTCTCTGATTAATAAAAATGTTTAAATAAATAAATAAATTTTAAATACATATATTTGATTAAAATAAATAAACTGCATATATATATATATATATATATATATATATATATATATATATATATATATATATATATATATATATATGTATATTTTAATCTCTACTTTTATTTTAATATTATTTATTAATTAATTAAAATTTTTATTTTATTTTATTTTAATCTATTTATTTAAATCATATGATTTTATTTATCTTATTTACTTAACATAATTATTCATAATTATAACACACACTATATATATATATATATATATATATATATATATATATATATATATATATATATATATATATATATATTTAATCTCTACTTTTATTTTAATGTTATTTATTAATTTTTTGAAATTTTTATTTTATTTTAATCTATTTATTTAAATCATATGATTTTATTTATCTTATTTACTTAACCTAATTATTCATAATTATAACACACACACACACACACACACACACACACACACTATATATATATATATATATATATATATTAAAATACAAAAAAAAAATTTAAATGAAAGCCTGATTAAAACAAAAATCCATATAATTATATTTAAATAAGTTTGATTAAAATAAATAGTTTAAAATAAAAATAATAAATACAATTCGAAAACATAAATTTGATTAAAATAAATAAATAGTTTATATGTGTGTGTGTGTATATATATATATATATATATATATATATATATATGTGTGTGTGTGTGTGTATTATAATTATGAATAGGTTTTAAGTAAATAAAATAAATAAAATCATATGATTTAAATAAATAAATAGATTAAAATGAAAATAAGATAAAATTTAATTCAAATAAACATTTGAATAAAGTAAATTAATAAATAATATTAAAATAAAAATAGAGATGAAAATAGATATAATTTAAGTAAATACAGGTTAAATACATACAATACATACATTTGTATACATATACATATTTATAATTCATAATTATAATTATATTATAATAATATAATTAAATTTTAAATTAATAATTAAAATAAATAATATTTTAAAAATAAGATATATTTTAAATAAATAAAAACACTATAGTAAGTAGGAAAAATAGTAAATGTAACATTATATTAACTATTTTTCAAACAATATTTTACACATATTTATAATATTAATTCTTTACAGTATAAATTGGGTCTTAATGTCGGGTCAATAATAATAATAATAATAATAATAATCTATCTATCTATCTATCTATCTATCTATCTATCTATCTGTCTGTCTGTCTATTCTGTTGAATGATGTTCTCTGATTAATAAAAAAAAATTCTATATATATAAAAATAAAAATAAAAACGTAATCGGAAAAAAGCTGACGTCAGCGACACGAACCATCGCGAGATCTTGCGGTTTCGGCGTTAACACAGATCTCCACAACATATGTCGGCCTTCCCCCTGTATTTACTCGAATGTAACGTGATTTACAGATCTACAAATCACAATAGAGAATCCACAGCGGCTGTGGGAAGTTTGTTGCCAGGTGTCTCTGCACTACACGAACCCGAAGCTCCGACCGGGATCAGTAGCAGAACTCCGATCCGGCCAGACAGAAGAAGATGAGCTTCTTATTGTGAGTTTGACCCTCTTTGATTTAGACGATTATTTATATAGCATTTTACTCTTTTAGCTCGTCTTGCTAAAGAGCTGTTTGAGTTTTTGAACCGAATTGGCTCCAGTTCTCCGCGTGGAGATGGTTAAATGTGTCAGTATTTCAACCTGACAGTTGGGTTAAAAGATGGCAATTTTAACGCAAATGCGTCGGCATCGAGATCTGTCGGCATCCAGATCTGGCACATTTGCACCGGTTTCTTGGCTCTCTGATGTGCGGGGCTGGAAGGGGGGCAGATCTTATGTAATGCATGTTTGTTTCACACTGCTGTTCAAAAAGCACGTTGTGTGTCTTGTCACTTTGTATTAGAGATCAGAGAGTTGCACTGTGTGCAAAGCCTATTCTGCATCCAAAGTTGGAAAAACAGTCTACTCTATGTTGAGAAGCTGGGCTGTTGATGAAATTGCATGAAGTGCAATTCTTAGCAGGGAGTGCATGAGGTTGCATCTGTCATATGAATATTTTTATCCACCCAAAATGCTGGTTAATTAAGTTTAACAGCCTCGCATCATTCTAATCACATCATTTTGGGAGGGAACAGGGTGTATTTGCTTTCTGTAATTACTTTAAAGAACATGTTTACATCTTACAAGAGGAAGCCAGTGAGGAAATCTCAAATGCAGGACATTTCTCAATCTGATTCTGTAATCTGAGGAATTGGCAAGAGTTGTTTGTTATGATGCACTGAAATGAAATTTAGTGATAAGGTTGTCTAAAACCATTAGAGAAGTCCGTCATATGAAAACCGGCCTCCTCAAAACAGCTGAGAATGATTTAATATGGAAGCTATTGTGCAGTGCTTGTGATGGTTTGCTGGAAGCATGTGATTTAGGAGAAGTTGAGAGCAAACACAGACATGTGATGTCATTGCCATTGTGATGTTTTTGAATTTCAAGTGAAAAATGGCATGTGCTTTCCTTTGATCGAAACCTGATAAACGGCATGTTTGCGTATGAAGATTTGCATTGTTAACCCGATGAGAAATATGTAAAAAATGACATTATTACGCACACACACAGGCTTATAATAATCTTGACTAGGTGGTATTTCGTATACCCTGTTTTGGCCTTCAGGCTTTCCTATTTTAAATAATTTCTAAATTTCCTATTTTAAATATATCAAAACTTAATTTTTGATTAGTAATATGCATTGCTAAGAACTTTATTTGAACAACTTTAAAGGTGATTTTCTCAATATTTAGATTTTTTGCACCCTCAGATTCTAGATTTTTAAAAAGTTGCATCTCAGCCTAATATTATCCTATCCTAACAAACCATACATAACTGGAAAGCTTATTTATTCAGCTTTCAGATTATGCAGAAAGCTCAATTTCCAAATAATGACCATTATGACTGGTTTTGTGGTCCAGGGTCACATTTCAGTAACTGTTCATTTTTGGTTGAACTTTCCCTTTAAAAGCATCTTTTATTTCATCTCCTCCAGCGGGAATCGTTCGTCAAAGACGTTTAAGCCGAAGAAGAATATTCCAGAAGGATCTCATCAGTATGAGCTGCTGAAACACGCAGAAGCCACACTGGGCAGTGGGAACCTGCGCATGGCCGTCATGCTTCCTGATGGAGAAGATCTGAACGAATGGGTGGCCGTCAACAGTAAGAACCAAGAGTGACATCATGTTTATCAATTATCCCCATACGCACACCCACAAAGTGAATCATTTGTTCTGTTTCTAGTGTTTCTTGTTATTCCAAATGGTTTTCTTCTTTCTCTCTATGCGTTTAGTTGCTTTTCTCATTTCCTTCTTAACAACTTTGACCTTTGACCTATTGATGACACCAAAACAGACCCGCCCTGTCTTTACCAATCACCCAGACAGTCCCGAGAGACTCTGTGTCCATTGTAAAATTGCTTACACACCTCCCCCAACATGCATTCATATCCATCAGGTTGCAATAGTCTGAGACTATTAGTGGTAATGCTGCAGTTTTGTGTTCTTCTGCAATTTAAAAATAAATATGACTTTCATGATTGTCTCTTGTCTCTCTAATGACATCAGCATAGAAGTGTCTTGAGCAAAACCTTATAATCATGTGCTCCAGCATTATTTCAGATGATTCATGAGCATCTTGTGCGTCAGTGGAAGCAAGAACATCAGACTACATGTATCAATTCTAATTAATATTGAAACATTTTTCCTATTTCCTATTTAACACAATATTTCCTTTTCCTAAAAATGTAATATAACATAAAAAAAAAATCCAATCTAAATCAAATTTTAATATGAGTATATATTTTTAATTTTGTATATACACTACCAGTCAAACATTTTTGAACTGTAAGATTTTTAATGTTTTTAAAGAAGTATCTTCAGCTCACCAAGCCTGCATTTATTTGATTCATAGTACAACAAAAACAGTAAAAGTTTGAAATATTTTTACTATTTAAAATAACTGTTTTTTTAATTGAATATATTTTAAAATGTAATTTATTCCAGTGATTTCAAAGCTGAGGAGCATCATTACTCCAGTCACATGATTCTTCAGAAATCATTCTAATATTCTGATTTGCTGCTCAAAAAACATTTATTATTATTAGGTTGAAAACAGCTAAGTAGAATTTTTTCAGGTTTCTTTAGTGAATGAAAAGTTCAGAAGAACAGCATTTATCTGAAATAGAAATCTTTTGTAACATTATAAATTTCTTTATCATCACTTTTGACTAATTTAAATCATCTTTGCTAAATAAAAGTATTAATTTCTATATTTTCTTTCCCCCCAAAAAAGTTACAAAAAAGCTAAATAAATTCCATTCTCCAAAGAAGCTACTGTTTAAAATATTGATAATAATAATAAAAATAAAAATAAAATATTTTTTGAACAGCGAATCAGCGTATTAGAGTTTTTTTTTTTTTTTTTGAAGGATCATGTGACACTGAAGACTGGAATAATGATGCTAAAAATTCAGCTTTGATCACAGAAAATAAATTACATTTAAAATTATATTCAAATATAAAATGGTTATTTGAAATAGTACAAATATTTCAAAATCATACTGTTTTTCTGTACTTTGGGTCAAATAAATGCAGGCTTGGTGAGCAGAAGAGGCTTCTTTGAAAGGATTAAAAATCTTACTGTTCATAAACTTTTGACTGGTAGTGTATATTAAATACTGTTAATAAATAAAGATTCACATGATAAGTGACACTAATTTGACTTGGAAATAACTCAGAATGTGCTACTCTTTTATATTTTAAATGTTTCAAAATTCTAAATTCTATTTAAACACATTTAAATTTAAATTTGAAATGTGGTCTCTGACTTTTTGATCTGACTGTACAGTATATCTCGCTCTGTTTTACTGTAAATATAGCAGCCATACTACTTTTCTAGGTGGAAAACGTACTAGAATTTCTGATTATGCACAAAAAAAACAATACAGTTAAATGTTTCTGTTTGGTTGTGTCTGCAGCGGTGGATTTCTTTAACCAGATTAACATGCTGTACGGCACCATCACGGATTTCTGCTCGGAGGACAGCTGCCCGGTCATGTCTGCTGGACCAAAGTGAGTGTGTTTGAACAGTGAGGAATAAATAATGGTGTCTTTGTCTCTGCATCACTCATCTCTTTCCCTTTAGATACGAGTATCATTGGGCAGATGGGACCAACATTAAGAAGCCTATTAAATGCTCGGCTCCAAAGTACATTGATTATCTGATGACGTGGGTTCAAGACCAGTTGGATGACGAGACACTGTTTCCTTCTAAAATAGGTACTGGTGCAGAGATATTTTAATATCATTGAGGTACAATTATAGCTTTTATTAATAACATGTTATATTGCCTGTTTTCATTTTAGTTTTAGTTCTTTGTATTAACAATTGTAAAAATATTTTGCACAATTTTATATGTGAGCTTTACCATATTCATAATGTGTATAATAGCAGGTTTTGTGGTATTTAACTCCATCTGTTCCACCTGCCCAGGTGTTCCCTTCCCCAAGAACTTCATGTCTGTGGCCAAAACCATCCTGAAGCGCTTGTTCAGAGTTTATGCTCATATATACCATCAACACTTTGACGCGGTCATGCAGCTTCAGGAGGAAGCTCACCTCAACACGTCTTTCAAACACTTCATCTTCTTTGTGCAGGTGCTGTCACTGCTTTATGCTTATTATGAACATCTTTAAAAGTGCCTTCAAATCTCTAAAACAAGCCTAAAGTGGCTTACAGCTTTATTATATGGCAGCAATAGCAAATAACAAAATATAGCAATTAATAATCAAACTAAACAACTTTTCTGCCAAGTTATACAATTTATTAGTCTAAATGTAGGCTTTTTACAGTTGTCAAGCAACTTAATATAGTATTCAAATGATATGGGATCAGCAGTTGTACAAAAAATATGGGGCTTGTTAATTATTTTAGAGGTCGAGCTATCTGTAAAAAAATGTTTTTGTGATGGTCATGAATTTGTTTTAGCTGTAACTATATTGAAATTAACTCAGATTCCATCTTAATTAAAAATGTAAACAATGTGGTTTTCAGTAAAATATGCATTAAAAAATACATTTTGCGAAATGATATATGAAAAAGGGTGCTTAGTTTGCCTTTTTTTTTTTTTTTTTTTTTTTTTTGCAGGATGCATTAAATTGATCAAAAGTGACAGTAAATACATTTATAATGTTATAAAACATTTCCATTTTTAAGAAATGCTGTTCAGTTTCCATAGAATATTAAGCAGCACAATCAGCATATTAGAATGATTTCTGAAGGATCATGTGACACTGAAGACTGGAGTAATGATGCTAAAAATTCAACTTTACATCGCAGAAATAAAATACATTTTAAATTCTATTCAAACAGAAAACTCTTATTTTAAATAGTAATAATATTTCACAATATTACTGATTTTACTGCATTTTTGATCAAATAAATGTAGTCTTGGTGAGCAAAAGAGACTTAATTCAGAAACAAAATATTCTTGACAGTTCCAAACTTATGAACTGTATTGTAGTTTTAATGTTCTTGAATTTTTAATTAATTAAATAACATTTTTTGTCTGTTTTCAGGAGTTTAACTTGATTGATCGTAAGGAGCTGGCACCTCTTCAGGAGCTCATTGAGAAACTCACTACAAAAGACAGATAAACTGAGATGAGGAGAGGAAAAGAAGTTAGTAATGAAGAAAAACAGTGATCCTGCTCTCTCTTCTGACTCTCCTTCTATCTTTTGCTTTGTACAGATGATTTTAACCCCACAGCACTACTAGACAAACCATAGATAAGTGAAGGAATGGCACAATACTAATATTTCTAAAAGGATCAAACTGATTTTTGCTATTTGATGACAACATAATGGCAGAATAACATGATTGCATATGATTTTAAGTCCTTCACGTTATTGGTTTAGTTTGGTGACTGAAAGGAAGGGGTTTTAACCTATGAGAACTGAACTTAGTTCAGACTACAGTGATTCAGTGCTGTAGCATTGAATAGGAGATTTGCTTTCTTTGACTAGTGTGAATGTTAAAGGCTGTTTGATTCTTCAGTGCTGTAATGCTGACAGCAGAAAGATGGAGTTAAATAGCTTAAGTCGATTTTCCTATGCAATAATGATCTTGTAATTTGTCATCACTGACGTTATTGGACAGAACTGTTGTTTAAAGTTCATATCAGAGCTTGTATCGTAAGTATACATTTCGTATTTAATATCGGTCACTATAAAGTTTATTTTAGCCAGGTTTTGAATACTGAAATATGAATTTTGCATGCTGGAGGACCCACATGGCTGATGGGAAGTGTTGGCCTTGACTTTATATTTTATGCTGTGTATCAACGAGACAAGAAATGTATGATAGCAGCACAGTCTCTCTGAAAAGATATTTGTTTTGCACAAGCCACGGCTGTTTCAGTTTTTTTTGTTTTTCGTAAAGCATTGAATTAGTGCAACTGGGTTGCCAAACATTTCTTAAATATTTAAACCACGGCGCCCATTTGAAATGTACTTATTCGTACAGTCAGTACAGTTCTGAAATATCCAGCACGTTGATGAATTTAGCTTTACGGTTATGGTTAGAAATATTCAGCATTCGGTTCTGATGTGAATGACTGTGGGTTTTTCTTCTCTACCTCCATTTTAACCTTTTTCCATCTCTTTTCTTCTATTAACACTTTTATAGTTGTTTAAAAATGCTTAGATTTATGTTCCTTTGGACGTTTTGAAGTTATATTGTTTCATGAATGTAATAGTTTTACTTCTAATGGTTTGGGCTACGCCATAGTGTAAAAGTGCCAACTGCTAATTAATATCAGACAGATATTAAGTATTTATAGAGCATTTTTGTCACTGAAATGAGAATATATTTTCCCTGAACTGTAACATAATTAGGGTAGATTTGATATGTAAATACATGCATACAATTTCCTTATATTGTTCTAGTTTACATGAATAAAACAAAATCACTGACTGATGTTATTTTTGCTGTACATGGAGCAAAATAAAACCCTTCTCTTAACATTTTATGTATACGGATGTTTTATATTTATATATAATATATTTTCTGTATGTGTGTGTAAAATGAAACGGCTGTTTACAGGTTAAATAACTTCTTAGTATTGTTTATTGTTTTACACACTACCAGTCAAAAGTTTTTGAACACTAAGAATTTGTTTTTTTATTTTTTAAAGAAGTTTTTCTGCTCATCTAGCCTGCATTTATTTGATCCAAAGTCCAGCAAAAGCAGTAATATTGTGAAATATTTTTACTATTTAAAATAACTGCTTTCTATTTGAATATATTTTAAAATGTAATTTATTCCTGTGATCAAATCTAAATTTTCAGCATCATTACTCCAGTCTCCAGTGTCATGTGATCCTTCAGAAATCATTCTAATATGCTGATTTGCTCTTCATGTTTTATTATTATTATTATTATTATTATTATTATCATTATTATTATTATTATTATCAGTTTTTAAAACAGTTGAGTACACTTATTTCATTCTTTGATGAATAGAAAGATCCAAAGGTCATTTATTTGAATATTTAAATATGTAATATTTATTAAAAATGTAAATTTTATTTAAATAAAACCATTTACAGGTAAAGCAATTTTTTTTTTTTACAAATATTGTTTATATTAATTACTACAAGTGCTCTCAAGTGGATTTTTTTTTTCTTTTTAAGTAATAACAATCAACTGGTGTTTATGTAAAGCACATGAGGTTTGAAAGCAGCTGTTTCTAAAGGACATTAGCTATGGACTTGTAATGAATAATAGTAAAGATGATCTTTTGGTAAATAACATCCTCTTGTTGGGTAAATTCTATATACATAAGTCAAAATACTTGAAAGTAAAACCAACCTTTTGTGCATTTCATAATGAGTTTATTTTGTATACAAAAGCCCTAAAGGTAATGAAAGGTAAAAATGCAGTTAATTTGTTTTCAATTATTATAGAATATGATTTACAAGAAAAACCCTAGCCCCGCTGCATGGAGGTTTTTTTTTTTATTCTTCTTCTTTCTCTCTCCGTTCTCTTTCTATTTTATTTGTTTGCACCTGTTCTGTAGTAATATAATGATGTTTGATATTGCCGAGTTGTTTGTACATGAATGATTGTTCAATAAAAAAAAAAAAAAAAAAAAGAAAGCAGCTGTTTCCGGTGGGAGGAACTTCAAATTTAAGCGCCAGAATTTAATGTCCCGCCTGATTCTTTAGTAACTGACTGTACCTGTACCGAGTTATTGTGCATTTCTGCAGCACTGCATGAAAATAAAATGCCTCCCACAGCCAAAAGAGCCTGTCCCAGTCCTCTGAACGACAGCCTGGAGAAAAGACTGAAGCGCATCTCCGTTGAAGGCAACATTGGTGAGCCATTCATTGTATTTTGTCAGTACTGTAAGCATATTTAATCGCTGGACATAATCATAGAATGCAACAAATGCAGTGTTTATAAGGTTAAAATGACCTTTAATAGTGTTTTCTGCTTTTACGACTAATGTTCTGACTTTTATGAAGAAAATACATATTTATTGACATGTATAACCTGTTTACCGTTGACGAACATTTCCTGTTATGAATGGAAGATGTTTATAATTATTAGTTTTTGCAAATATTAGTATTTTAGTGCATATTCTGGCTATTAAAAGCTTACATTTTGCTTTTCAAAATCTAAAAATTGTGTCAGAATATAGCGGAAGTTAGGTTGTAGATATTCGCAAAAACATATCCGGCTGAACCGCGTTTTTTTCTGAGAGGGTTTTCGACTGTTGTCGAAGAAATGTGTCTTTTATTCTTGTAATATTTATTAACGTGTTTAAATATGATTTTTATCTGATATTTTCCTGTTCTAGCTGCGGGTAAATCCACTTTTGTTCGCCTGCTGGAGAAACATGATCGAGAATGGGAAGTAGTACCGGAACCAATCGCTAGATGGTGCAATGTACAAACTCACCACAACGAACATGAGGTACGGTCGAAAATACTGTAAATATATCAAGTATACATATATATTATATACGGTAGTATAACAAATATAATTCTTTACGATTGCCCAAATTGTATTAAAAATGAATTCAATTCACTCACGAAATATGTACGAATGTCTTAAATAACAAAATGCCCAAACCAAGAAAGTTAACACAAACACTTTTCAAACAAATCATAATTTCCGTTAAACGTAATTCCCAGAATGGCTCATTTCTGAGTGCAGATGGCACTTGTTTTGATGTTTTGTTATCTGCGCTGACATTCAGACCCAAGTATCAATATTTTTGTGGTCACTGTACGTTACATGTGTACTGTTTTGTTGTCTGAGTATGACAAGTAGGCCTGTAATCCAACGCTGCGATGGAAACAGCTCAGGCGAACACTGTGTTCCCCCTGGGAATTAGCAGATGGTTTAGTCCTGAGCAGCTGAGCACTCAACCAGCACAGAGCTGCTGCTTCACACACTTACTACTGATAAATATAGTGTTAGATCAGTTAAACCTTAATTGGAGTTCATGTTTCCTGCAGGAGAGTCCTTGTGTCTCTTTTAAATGTGTCAAGAGGCTGGTCTTTATATTTATGGCTCACAGTGGACATGAATGGCATTTGACCCACTACTGAAGTGTCAATTGAACCAAATGTCTCATTTGTAAATGTCACGTTTTAATAGATCATTTATATCTATTAATGTAATGTCTATATCAGTTATGTGTTTTTATATTAAGAGTTTATCAGGCCTTGCATGGTGCAAACTATTACATCAGTATTATTTTAGTATTTTTTGAGATGCTATATTTTGAATTCTTTATTTTGTATATTTTCCATTTTCTTTTTTTTCCCTTCTTTTTTTCTGGTTTTTATAATTTTTTGTTAAAAATATGTCTGTAAAGTTTTTAATATTTTTAGTTTTAGTGCATCAAGGTAAACTAAATGAAAATGAAAAATGTTGCTTTGGCAGCTAGCGGAAATAAAATAATTTTAGTATGTTTTTTTTTATTTCAAGTAACAATTTTTTAATGGTTTTAGTTAACTATATTTACTGTGTATTGAACTTAAAATAGGCAAGTGTAATTTAACTGTACCATGTTGATCAATACTGGTCATTCAATCTTTAAAAAAACTAATAATCTAATAATATATATAATATTTTATGGTTTATGTATAGAAATGATTAATAATTAGAATATAAAATAAACAGAAAATATACATAAATGGTTAAAATAAAATGAATATATCTAGAGAAATGTAGTCCTCGGATATTTAATCGTTAAAAAATTAATAATTTATTAGTTAATTATATTTGTAGCATTTCTAGGAAACTGTACAAAATGTTATATATATATATATATGTGTGTGAAATATTATTTATAATTTTATGTAAAATATTTATAAAATATTATTTATAATATTGATATAAAAATGAACAAAAATTAGAGGAAAAAAAAGAAAAATGTAATTAATTGATCAATATTTCTATGTATTTATCAGCTGTATCATCGATATTGGATGTTTAATCGTAAAATAGTTCATTATATTTTTAGCAAAAAATGTATCTAGAAAACAGTACAATTTTATATATATATATATATATATATATATATATATATATATATATATAATATTGATATAAAAATAAACAAAAATGTGAAGAGAATTAACTGATCAATATTTGTATACATTTATCAGCTGTATAATCAATACTGGATATTTAATCGTTAAAATATTAACTATTTAATAATGACAGTAATGAATGCTTAAATTCATGTGTACCACGTAAGCCATTTCATTATATTATTTGTAATATTGATATAAAAATACACATATTTGAAGAAAAAAAAAAAAAAGATCAATATTTATTTATATTTATCAGCTGCATCATTACTATTGGATGTTTAATTGTTAAAAATGTGAATAATTTAATATTAACAATAATGAATGCCTAAATCTGCATTTAAGCAAGGTCAGAATTTTTTATTTTTATAAAAAAATGTTTTTTAAATAATTTCTAGACAACATAGTACTGAATATCTTAGCAATTTCTGTCTGGAGTTTGACACAAATATCAAATATTGGGTGCCTAACAAATGCTGAACAATTTAACGTTTATGTGTTTGTTCAGGAATTGACCACTTCTCAGAAGAGTGGAGGAAACGTGCTGCAGATGATGTACGAGAAGCCCGAGCGCTGGGCCTACACCTTCCAGAGCTACGCCTGCATGAGCCGCATCCGCTCGCAGATCAGATCCACCAACGGAAAACTGCGAGAGGCCGAGAATCCGGTGCAGTTCTTCGAGCGATCCGTGTACAGTGACAGGTAAATTGAACCTGCTATTAACATGTTATCAAACATCTGAACTGCATCTCCTCGTTTCGTTGATGAAGGCTCTGTTATTGTTATACAACCGTCATTATGTCACAAAGTCAAATAAATAGAAATATCAACTAATCGGCTTATTTTAATCACTTTGATTGTGGTGTTGCAGGTACATCTTTGCCTCTAACCTTTATGAAAGTGAGTGTGTGAATGAAACCGAGTGGGCAATCTATCAGGACTGGCACAGCTGGCTGCATAAGCAGTTTGGGAAGCACATTGAGCTGGACGGCATTATTTACCTGCGGGCAAAACCAGAAGTATGAACGCACACCCAGATGGGGCCTTTAAAGTGATTCTGCTGCGCTGTGAAAAAGAGTAAACAAGGCGATCTTGTGTTTCAGAGGTGTTTGGAGCGACTGCATTTGAGAGGAAGAGATGAGGAACAGGGAATACCACTGGAATATCTGGAGAAACTTCACTATAAACATGAGTGCTGGTTACAGCACAGGACTATGAGGTAACACACACTCGCACACACACTACAAACACCAGCTATTATAATGTCTTCACTCATATAAGTACCAAAGTATCACTATGTTTGACATCCTTATAAAAAGTTGTTCATATAAATTTGTATAAAGTATACTTTTATTTTATTAATTTATTAATAAATATTATGATAAATGTAATATGTAATATATTTTCCCTTTTTTAAGGATGTAAAATGTAGCGAGATGATACACAATAAATTATATATTATTTTGATTTTATTTAATTTACATTTAGATTTTTTTATAGTTAAGTTTAATTTAATTCTATATATGTATATAAACATTTTATTATATATTTTTATTATATATTATTAAATTAGATTTTATTTAATTTATATTTACATTTTTAATATATTAACTTTTTTAAGGCTGTAAAATGTAGCTGATGATACAAAAATACATTATATTTTGATTTTATTTATTAATTTATATTTAGATATTTTTATATTAAAGGATGTACAAAAGTAATTATATTTGTATCTTTTGTATCTTCTATTTATTAATTTGCCTTTAGATAATAGATCATACAAAAATAAATTATTTTATTATTATTATTTAAGTTTTTTAAATTTATTTCTTAATTTACGTTTCTTTTTTTTAATGTATTAACTTCAAGGATGTAAAAGGTAGCCAATGATACAAAGGTGATACAAAAATACATTATTATATATTATTTTGAATTTATTTGTTAATTTATATTTAAATATTTTTATATTGATTTTTTTTTTTTTTTAAAGGATGTCCAAAAGCAATTACATAAGTTTAGTTTTATTTCTTATTTATTAATTTGCTTTTAGATATTAGATAATACAAAAATAAATTATTATTTTATTATTATTATCATTGTTATTGTTGTTATTTCATTTTTTAATTTATTTCTTAATTTACATTTTGTTTTTTTATATATTAACTTTAAGGATGTAAAATGTAGCTGATGATATGAAGGTGATACAAAAATACATTATTATATATTATTTTGATTATATTAATTTAGATTTAGATATTTTACATTAATTTTTAAGGACGTTCGAAAGTTATATATGTAACTTTAATTTTTAATTATTTATTTGCTTTTAGATATTAGATAATAATACAAAAATAAATTATTATTTTATTATTATTATTGTTATTATCATTTTGCTTTTTTTTCTTAATTTACATTTCTTTTTTTATATATTAAGTAAGGATGTAAAATGTAGCTGATGCGACAAAGATGAAACAAAAATACATCATTATATATGATTTTATGTATTAATTTAGATACTTTTACATTAATATTTTTTTAAGCATGTTAAAAATAATATATGTAATTTTTTTTGTTTATTAATTTACTTTTAGATATTAGATAATACAAAAAAAAATTATTATTTTATTATTATTATCACTACTGCTATTATTGTTATTTCATTTTTAATTTATCTCTTAATTTACATTTCGTTTTGTTTAAATATTAACTTTAAGGAGGTAAAAGATAGTTGATGATACAAAGATGATATGATGCAAAAATAAAAGATGTTACAAAGATGAACAGTTATTTAAAAAAAAAAATATATATATATATATATTGTATTATTATAATTTTAATATATATGTAAAATAAGTAAATGCATTTTTCTATATTTTCTGTATTTATATATATACACTTTTTTTTAAGGATGTAAAATGTAGTGAGTTAAATTATAAAAAAAAAAAAAAAGGATTTAAATGAATTAATTATTAAACATAAATAAATTGTACGCCCTCATTGTACATGTGTGTGTGCAGTATGGAGTTCAATTATCTGAATGAAGTGCCAGTTCTTACCCTGGATGTCAATGACGATTTTAAAGACAACCGTATCAAGTGTGCTGATATGATCGAGAAGGTATGACGCATGCAGACAGAAAAAGTGAATAATCTGTCATTATTTACTTACTCTCTTTATGTTTTATGTTTCTTGGAATGACGTGAACATGAGTAAAATGAGTTTTCACTTTTGCATTAAGTTAATGTAGCATATCATTTAGACGTTTGTCAAATGTGGCGGAATTAAAGTTACATGTTATGATGAGGGTGCAATACAAGGACCATTATTGTACTGTAGAGAATGTATGTTATACATGATTTATGCACTAGAGACACACTTTCTTTGGATTCACATGAATGCATTACACAGTGCAGTGCTAAATGTATTAAAGTGAAACTTAATACATTATAATTTTAAAAGGTTATTTCCTTTTTTCTTCTTTGTCTTCCCAGGTGAAAGAATTTCTGAGCACCCTGTGATTACGATGAGAAAAGGTGCATGTTGGCTAAAAAATGTAACATTGTATGTGTGTGTTTGGTTAGATACATTTTACTGAATGATGAAATTTAGTGCCTCAAACATTGGTGTACATTTAGCACTTAGTGTTTTTGTTATTTAAATTTTTATACTTTATGAATGAAATAATAAAAAAGAAAAATCACCATTATTACTCTTTAAAGAACAGATATGAAGAAGTCTCTTCTGCTCAACAAGGCTCCATTTATTTGATCAAAAATACAGTAAAATCAGTAATATTGTAAAATATTATTACGGTTTAAAATGACCGTTTTCTGTTTGAATATATTTTCATATGTAATTTATTTTTAATGATGCCTAGCTGAATTTTCAGCATCATTACTCCGGACTTCAGTGTCACATGATCTTTCAGAAATCATTCTGATATGTTGATTTGCTGTTCAAGAAACATTTCTGATTATTATCGGTGTTGAAATCAGTTGATTAATATTTTTGTGGAAACTTATTTTCAGGATTATTTGATGCTTTTATTTGAAATAGAAAATCTTTTGTAACAATGTCTTTACTGTCACTTTTGATCAATTTAATGCATCCTTGCTGAATAAATGTATTATCTCTTTAAAAAAAAAAATTTTACTGACCCCAAACTTTTGAAAGGTAATGTATGCATATTCAACCATTCTGCTTTAATCAAAGCATACTTTGTGTGACTTTAAAGGAATAGTTTACTCAAAATCAGCTGAATCATCATTCACTCTCCCTCGTGTTGTTTAACGCCCGTATGCTGGAGCTGCATGAGGGAGAGTGAATGCTGAGAGTTTTTGGGAAAGCTGTTCCTGTAAATGAGCGTGTGATACAAATGTGATGTGCACAGGTATGTGCTCATAGTCCTGAACAACCAGTTGGTGGCGTAGTTCTACAGCAATTTACAAACAGTACAACAAATTTATGCTGTTCCATGAATTTGAAGTCATCAATTCCTATCATAAAGTAGAAAGAACTGAGGTATTCACAATCATTACTCAGGATTTAAAGTACAGTAAGTACAACAGTGTTTTCATGAAATGTGAAACTTCAGCTGCATGACATTCTGGGAATTTTTCTAAATGATTTGGAATATTCTACTAAATGTTGAATAAGTCTACAATACCAAATATTTGTATGTCTGCAACTATCAGGTGCTCAAGAATCATGTTTATCTTTTAAGGGTTTCATGGTTTTGTAAATGTAAGCAAGTCATTCAAGGAAAACTCATGAAGTTTCTTATAGATGGACAGAATTTGTGGTATTAAATTATAATAATCATATAGTCTTATAATATGAGTGCTAATTTAATGTATATACTTAAGTCATATTACAGAGTATTAAAGATCAACTAAATATTTCCAACATTAAAACCCAGTTTGTTTATTAACAGTTATATTGTTGTTACATGTATTATTTTGGCTGTATATTAATTTACACTTTATAGCATATATATATATATATATATATATATATATATATATATATATCTCCATATATATATATATATATATATAATGTATAATATTAATTATATATAACTT
Organism: Cirrhinus mrigala; assembly: GCA_036247105.1. Lineage (NCBI taxonomy): Eukaryota > Metazoa > Chordata > Actinopteri > Cypriniformes > Cyprinidae > Cirrhinus > Cirrhinus mrigala. The sequence goes on along the minus strand of CM070027.1, from coordinate 27,850,013 downwards.
TTATAAAACATACTTCACTTCATTGTATTTACTGTAGTGCATTACTATATTTAATGTATACATTATATATATAATATTTGTGTATATAATGTATAATATATATAAGTATATAACATATATCTGTTTATATTGTAAAATATTCATATTTAAATGTCATCTATAATAATTATAATATATATAAAATGTATAATATTAATTATATATATAGATATATATTTGTGTATATAATGTATAATATATATGTATATAGCATATATCTGCATATTTATATCATAAAATATTCATATTTAAATATCATCTATAATAGTTATATATAAATATTTTGATATGAATATTTTTGAATAGTTTATTTTATATATATATATATATATATAATATTTAATACATCATGAAACATTCAAAATATTAATAAAATATTCATATATATGTGTGTGTGTGTGTGCGTGTATATATATATATATATATATATATATATATATATATGGTTGCTAAATTCATGGTACACAGCATTGCAAAAAATCATGACATATTTAATGTAGGCCTATATCTATCTATGTATAGAGAGAGAGAGAGAGATTGCTAAAGTCGTGTTACACAGCATAAAATGTGAGTTTTATGACACTTTTATATTCACTTAAGCGTATTTCATTTAACGTATATGCTGTATATATAGCAGAAATGTTTCCTAACTGTGATTCAGTATTTTTCAGGTGTTTTCAGTGTTTTGGTGGAGATGCAGGTATTCACTGTTGCATCTCACATGCTGACCTCTCGTGTCTCATCCTCCCACTGCTGCGTCACGCTGGAGGAGGGCGAGATCTTTAAATATGGAACAAGACTCAAGACGAGCGCTGCGGAGCGCGACGCGACTCGGGCAGGTTTACGCGCAACGTGGAGCGTTTTCCGACGGGACGAAGAGAGTTCGTGAGCCTGTTGCGTTATGACTGCTGGACTCACTGAATTTACTGTAGTTAGTAGAAGCAGCAGCGAATTATCTCTAGCTCCAGACAAACAGAAGTGAGTCTCTGTATGTGTTCCTGCTTTTACGCATCCAGACACGCTGAACTTGGAGCGAATTCGCACTTGCGCGTATTTTGAAAGTCTTTCTCAAGCCCGGACGCACTTTAATTCAGCCTAAGGAGAAGTACGAGCGGGTCCGGGAGAAGAGGACGCGCACGGCACGGTCAACATGAGCGACAAAAACAAGTGAGTAATTTGGTTTGCATGTAATCTTCCCCTGTCGAGATCGCTTGTGTTTTCATGAGTGGGTTGAGAACAGCCCTCCCACCCTGGGTCTGTCCTGCTGCTTCACCAAAAAGTAAAGGTGTAACAGTATCCTTCAGGATAGAGCAACAGATCTGCTCCGAGTCTGTGCGGTTAGGGAGTTCAAGTTTCAGGACGGAGGTTATTATCTATTAAAGACATTAAACTGGGCATTTGCATGCGTTGGACAGCTCATAGACATCCTAAGGGGATAATAGTTTCTCAGTTTCTTGCACTCTAATAGGTTGTAAGAAGAACCACAAATGAGAACTTACAAATTAAGGTTCTTTATTGGCATTAATTTTCCATGAAGAACATCCAAGAACTTTGGAAAAATACGGTTCTTTTTTAGAACTTTTATTGGGGGAACCCAAAATATTTCTTCTGTGGTTCCATTTTGGAATTTTTAATTTTTAAGAGTGTAACAGAACCATTTGAGGTTCTACAGAGAATTTTTTCATTTTTTGGAAACTAAACAATGAACTTGGCAGTTCAGAAACCAATATGTTTAACCAAAAAGCTGTTCATGATCCACAAGAACCAAAATTGTCTGTTTAATTCCATCTGAGAACCTGTTTAGTTTTTTATGATCATCTTTTATTCTCAACGTATTTACAAAACATCTGTGAACTTTGTGCTTCAGAACCCAGAAACCAATATGCTGAACTTTGGAGAGCCAAAAATTCTTCTTGATCCGCAACAAGAACCAAAAGTGTTTAATTCCATCAGAGAACTTTTTCAGGTTCCACAATCACTTTTTATTCTCTGCTTTATTAGAAAAACATTGATATAGATAATTTAGAGCCTGAAAATCAATATGCTGATCTGAAGAATCAACAACGGCTCTCCGAAGAACCAATTCAAGAACTCTTGATAATCAAAAACCACTTTTCCCAAGATTCTACAAAGACACATCACAAGCTTTTTGGCTCTCCAGGTTCCACAGAGAACCTTCTATTTCTCAGTTCTTTAGAAACCAGCTGTGAACTTGGTGTTTTAGATCCCAGAAACCAATATGCCGAACCTTAAAAAGCCAAAAACTGTTATTGATCTCATCAATAATTCATCATCAATTCCATCAGGTTCCAAACTCATTGTTTATCTGCTACTTCTGTAGAAAAACATCTATATACTGCCAATTTGGAGCTTCAGTTGATCTGAAGAACCAACAACAACTCTCCAAAGAACCAATTCAAACAAATCTAGATAATCAAGAACCAATTTGCCGAAGAACAAGAACCTAAAATGAAACATCAAGAGCCAAAGAATAATACAGTGTAGGAGAGTCATTTGTGGTTCTACAGAGAAGTTTTTCTTCTTCAGTTCTTTAGAAACCATCTGTGAACTAGGTGTTTCAGATCCTAGAAACCAATCAATATGCTGATCTGAAGAACCAACAATGGCTTTCTAAAGAACCAATTCAAGTACTCCAGATAATCAAGAACCATTTAGCCCATGAACACAAACCTACAATGAAACATCAAGAGCTTTTTGGCTCTTCAGGTTCTACAGAGAACGTTTCAATCTTCAGTTCTTTAGAAATCTGTGAACTTGGTACTTCGGATCCCAAAAACCAATATGCTGAATACTAAAGAGATAAAAACTGTTCTTGATCAACAAGAAGAACCAAAAGTGTTTAATTCCATCAGGTTCCAAACTCACTTTTTATTTGCTGCTACTTTAGAAAAACATCTGTGTATTGGCAATTTAGAGCTCAGAAATCAATATGCTGATCTGAAGAACCAACAATAGCTCTCCAGAGAACCAATTCAAGAAATCTAGATAATCAAGAACAAATTTGCCCAAGAAAAATAAACTACAATGAATTATCAAGAGCTTTTTGGGTCTCTGAGAACTTTTTATTCTTCGTTTTATTTAGAAACCATCTGTGAACTTGGTATTTCAGATCCCAAAAACCAATATGGCGAACCTTAAAGAGCCAAAAACAGTTCTTGATCAACAAGAAGAACCAAAAGGGTTTAATTCCATCAGATTCCAAACTTCCAAACGTTTTATTCACTACTTCTTTAGAAAAACATCTATGTATTGCCAGTTTAGAGCTCAGAAATCAATATGCTGATCTGAAGAACCAACAATGGCTTTCTAAAGAACCAATTCAAGAACTCTAGATAATTAAGAACCACTTTGCCCAAGAACACAAACCTACAATGAAACATCAAGAGCTTTTTGGCTCTCAGAGAACTTTTTATATTTCAGTTTTTTAAAATAATATGAACTTGACCCTGCAGAACCCAGAAAACAATAGACTGAACCTTAGAGAGCCAAAAACTGTTCTTGATCAGCAACAAGAACCAATTCCATCAGGATCCAAACTCACTTTTCTTTAGAAAAACATCTTTGTATTGGCAATTTTGGAGTTCAGAAATCAATATGCTGATCTGAAGAACCAACAATAGCTCTCCAGAGAACCAATTCAAGAAATCTAGATAATCAAAAACAAATTTGCCCAAGAAAAATAAACTACAATGAATCATCAAGAGCTTTTCGGTCTCTGAGAACTTTTTTTTATTTGTTTCTTTAGAAACCATCTGTGAACTTGGTACTTCAGGTCCCAAAAACCAAGATGGTGAACCTTAAAGAGCCAAAAAACTGTTCTTGATCAACAAGAAAAACCAAAAGGGTTTAATTCCATCAGATTCCAAACTTCCAAACGTTTTATTCACTACTTCTTTAGAAAAACATCTATGTATTGCCAGTTTAGAGCTCAGAAATCAATATGCTGATCTGAAGAACCAACAATGGCCTTCTAAAGAACCAATTCAAGAATTTTTGATAATCAAGAACCACTTTGCCCAAGAACTAAACCTACAATGAGTCATCAAGAGGTTTTTGGCTCTCAGAGAACTTTTTATATTTCAGTTCTTTAAAATAATATGAACTTGACCCTTCAGAACCCAGAAAACAATAGACTGAACCAAAAACTCTTCTTGATCGGCAACAAGAACTAATTCCATCAGGATCCAAACTCACTTTTTTGCTACTTCTTTAGAAAAACATCTTTATATTGGCAATTTAGAGCTCAGAAATCAATATGCTGATCTGAAGAACCGACAACGGCTCTCCAAAGAACCAATTCAAGAAATCTAGATAATCAAGAACAAATTTGCCCAAGATAAAGAACCTACAATGAATCATCAAGAGCTTTTTGGCTCTCTGAGAACTTTTTATTCTTCATTTCTTTAGAAACCATTTGTGAACTTGGTACTTCAGATCCAAAAAAAAACAATATGGCGAACCTTAAAGAGCCAAAAACAATCCTTGATCAACAACAAGAGCCAAAAGTGCCATCAGGCAAAAAAAATTCTATCAGGTTGCCAGTTTAGAGAAATCAATATGCTGACCTGAATAACAAACAATGGCTTTCTAAAGAACCAATTTGCCCAAAAACAAGTGTAAGATAGTCATTTGAGGTTCAACAGAAAACCCTTCATTCTTTAGTTCTGTAGAAACCATCAGTGAACTTGGCGCTTCAAATCCCAAAAACCAGTATGCCAAACCTTAAAGAGCCAAAAACAGTTCTTGATCAACAAGAACCGAAAGTGTTTGTTCAGGCTCCAAACTCACTTTTTATTTTATACTTCTTTAGAAAAACATCTATTGGCAAGAGCTCAGAAATCAATATGCTGATCTGAAGAACCAACAAGAACTCAAGATAATCAAAAACCATGAGAAAACCAAAGCTTTTTTGCTCTCAGAGAACTTTTTATTCTTCATTCCTTTAAAACTTAGTCTGAAATCCAGAGTCTGAACTTTAGAGAGCCAAAAACTGTTTTTGATCAACAACACAAACCAAAACTGTTTGTTTAATTCCATCAGAGAACCTGTTGGAGTTTTTTTTTAACCAATTTTTTTTCCTAGAAAAATATGTATTTTCACAAAGAACTATATAGCAACCCAAGAACCTCAGAAACCTGACTAAAGAACATGAACCTACAAAAAAACGTCAACAACTTTTTGGCTCTCTGAAGAATCAACTCCTATAAATAAAGACCCAAAAAGGGAGTTTTCACACTGATGATGCATTTTGGGTTCCCCAAACTTTTCAGTGAACACTTTTTGAACCAGTTTTCTTGGTATTGAGAACATTTTAATAATTTAAAGAACCTTTTGTGCAGTTGAAAGATTCCATAGATATTGAAAGTTCTGAATGGAACCGAAGATTCCAAAAAAGATCCTTTATTTTTAGTGTGTGTCTTTGTTTAAACTGAATGAAATATCTCCTGGGGTCTCCAGAGGCCGTTAGTAGGGGTTTCCTCCGGCAACCCGTGATGTATGATGTAGTTCACTGTGTTCGTTCTAATGTTACTGTCAAGCCGTGCTGCTTTAAGTCGCCCTCTTTACAGGTTCCCTGAAGCCGTGGCTTGAGCGGTCAATGTAATCTTTTTCTAAGAAGCTCCTGTCAGAACCAATTAGCTCCTTAGCGTCCAGAAGCAATGCGTGCGTCGCTTAGCGCTCCAGAAACCGGTGGCTGGATATAATGCAGGGGATTCGATCTCTTTTTAGTTCAGTGCAGCTTGTGCTGTCATAAAAAAAGAGGCAGCTGCCTGCAGGCATCAGACTTTTTGACCAATAGGGCCCTTCAGATGTGAGCGGACGGATCGTGTGGTGTCTGGTTTCTTATGTGGTGTTAAAGGCATTTTGTTTATTACACTTTAATACGCACTTAAAACGTTCATTGCTGGTAATTTAACCATCATAAACAGTCTTGTGATGTTACTTAATGTATGCAGTGGTACTGGATGATTAACATATTCATATAGTATAGTATTTAAATGGTGAATACTGCAGTATAACCATGGTTTCATGCTCACAAAATACTAATACCGTGGTACTCTGATATATATCATAACAAAATATCATGTTCCTTTGGACACGCACCATGGAACTACCATGTTTTTGGACATTTGGACCATAGTAGTACCAGGGTACTACAGTAAAGTACTGTAGTGATACCATTTTTGATATATGTTATGGTATTGGTATGGTACTCAAACAATAGTATGGTATTGTCTAAAAAAGTGGTATTATCATGGTACAAAAAAAGCAACAACAAACATGGTATAACCATGTCTAAACAGTTTTTATTATTATTTCTATTCTATCATAATATTTTAAATGAGCTTTTTTTAATAATTTCAGTTTTTATTTTAACTTTAGTAATTGTATGTGTTTTTTTTCATTTATTTGTTATTTTTATTTATCTTTATTATTTTTTTTCAGTTTGAGTAATATTTATTACTTTAACTTTCGACTCTGTTATTATGATAATTATTCAACTTTAACTGCGTAAATATATTTAATTCAGTTGGTTGCCAAGGTGAGATTTCAATTTATTTGTGTAATTTTTTCATCTAATATTTATATTTATCTTTTATGGATTTTTTACTTAATTTTAATTACCAAAAAAATTTTTTTTTACTACTTTTAATTTTAGTTAGCAATAACAACACTTAGTTCCCAAGGCAAAAATATTTTTATCTTTTAAAAAATCTATATTTATTTATTTATTTTAATTTTAATTAATTAATGTATTTATTTAGTTTGGCTTTATTCTAATTACCAAACACTATCTTTACTATTTTAATTGATTAACAATAACAACACTTGCAAAGGCAACATCTTAAATTTTTATTTTTTTTTAAAATGCATTTATTTTTTAATGTTTTTTTTTTTAATGATATATATTTTTTTTTTTAATCTTTATATATTTATTTATTTATTTATTTATTCATTTATTTATTTTTAAAATTTATTATGTACATTTAATTTTTTTGTTTTAGTTAGCAATAACAACACTTAGTTCCCAAGGCAAAAATATTTTTATCTTTTAAAAAATCTATATTTATTTATTTATTTTAATTTTAATTAATTAATGTATTTATTTAGTTTGGCTTTATTCTAATTACCAAACACTATCTTTACTATTTTAATTGATTAACAATAACAACACTTGCAAAGGCAACATCTTAAATTTTTATTTTTTTTTAAAATACATTTATTTTTTAATGTTTTTTTTTTTAATAAACTTTTTTTTTTTTTAAATCTTTATATATTTATTTATTTATTTATTTATTCATTTATTTATTTTTAAAATTTATTATGTACATTTAATTTTTTTGTTTTAGTTTGCAAAAACAACACTTAGCTTCTCAAGGCAACATTTAAAAATCTTAACTTTTTTTTAAATTTGCGTTTATTTTTAATATTTATTTATTTTTAAAAATTGTACTTTTTTTTTTTTTTTTTTTTTTTTTTTTTACAAATATTTATTTATTTATTTTGGCTTTATTTTATTTACCAAACACAATTTTACAAGTTTTATTTAACAATAACAACACTTAGTTCCCAAGGCAACATTTCAAATGTTTAGTATTTTATTATTTATTTATTTAAAAAATGTTTGCTTTAAAAAAAATCTATTTATTTATTTGTAATATTTATTTATAAATTTTTTGTTTTAGTTAGCATTAACGGCTTAGTTCCCAAGGCAACATTTTAATATTTTAAAACTTTTTTTTTTTTTACCAAACACTATTTTTACTATTTTAATTAATTAACTATAACAACATTTACATTTTTTACTTTTTTTTTAAATGTTTTTATTTTTTAATGTTTATTTAACTTTTTTTTACTTGATTAAAGAAAACAACACTACTGAAAATCCATGATGACACCATGGTACTTAAAAACAGTGCACTTTTTAATCCGTCTTTCACAATCTAAAGGTGTCAAGTGATCCCACCCCACCTAGAAGAACTAAAATAGCAGTGGCTTCTTAAGAAAAATGTGTGATTTTTCCTCATTCCTATTCTTGACGCACACAGGCTTATCTGTTTGTGCGTACGAGAGCATTGCATAAGCGACCGCTCTCACCTGTTGAGCTATCTTTCTTCTTCCATTGACTGTCTGAAGCGCACAGACACCACTTGGCTTCCTGCTGTTTAATGTCACCTGTGCAGGTATTGTGAAAGGAACCTTCATAGGAAGATAATTGGAAAATGCAGAATCACAGTGGAATGTCCTCCATAGACTCTGCCCTCAGATATGCTCTCCATGACTCCTGATATCTCTCGTCATCTCCTTGAGACTGAGGTCATCTGTGAATGACGGACAGGGACGACCCTGAGCCTGCTGAGATACTATAGCGATACACCGTGTTTTGAAGTAGAAGGGTTTATGTATCACAGAGGATCTACTGTATGTGAACTTGACATTCTAGCGGTTTTGACGCAGACGAGCTGGTGATATATTCATGATTTGAAGTCTACATAAATTCAAAACCAACTCTTTTGCTTTCTTAAAATATGTTCCTGAACCTGCTGTGCGTGATTCATCGTGCATGTAGGAAAAGAAAAAGTTTAATAATGTAACTTGCTTTGAAACGGTTTTACTTTTCAGATGATGTCATCTAGGCCAAGTAGGCGGGGACAAATTATGTTAACCAATAGTAAAAAAGCTATTTAAGCATGTTTTAGACTGCTGTAAGCAATTCAGCCTTAGCTGTCTTTTTTTTTGTTATTTTAGAATTATTTATATACTATTATAATATTTATTAATGTTTTTGATTAATGATGAATCATTCGCTTATATTTAAATATTTTCAGTTTTTTAATTATTTTTTTTATTTTAGGGTAAGTTTTGGTTATTTAGTTATGGGATATGTTAATTTGTTTTCTATTTTTAAACGTTTTTATTTACCTTAATTTTTTTTTCAGTTTTTATTTAAATTTTAGGGTAAGTTTTCATTCTTTTGTTATGTGATTTGTCATTTTTTTCTATTTTTAAAATGTTTCATTTAGTTAAATATTTTTATTTTTATTTTATTTTATTTCATTTTATTTATTTACCTTTTAATTTTAAAACTTCAGCTTAAGGTTATTTATTTCAGTTAGTTTCCAAGGTAATATATATAGGGTAAGTTTTGGTTCTTTTGTTATGCGATTTGTCATTTTTTCCCCCTATTTTTTAAATATTTTTATTTAGTTAAATATTTAATTAAATTTCTTTTTAAATTTTAATTATACATTTTATTATAAATTTATATATATAATTATAAATTATTAATTTTATATATAATCTTTTTTAAAAAAAATTATCATTTATATTAATTTTTATCTTTTTTATCACTTTTTTTATTTAGTTAAATATTTTTATTTTACTTTATTTTATTTCATTTTATTTATTTAGCTTAAATTTTAGTACTTCAACTCAAGCTTATTTATTTTAGTGAGTTGCTGAATATATATATAGTTTTTATTTAAATTTTAAGGAAAGTTCTGGTTCTTTTGTTATGTGATATTTTTTTATTTATTTATTTTTTTTGACTATTTTTATTTAGTTACATTTATTTCATTTAATTTTATTTATTTACCTTCTAATTTTAAAACTTTAGCTTAAGCCTATTTATGTCATTTAGTTGCCAAGGTAATATATATATATATATATATATATGGGTATGTTTTGGGTTTTTTTTCTATTTTTAAAATATTTTTATTTATTTTATTTATTTTTTTTCATTTAATTGATTAATTTTGGTACTTCAACTTCAACATGGTAATATTTATATTTAATATTTAAGTGTTGCTTTAACATTTTCATATAGATTTTATTTTATAATTTTTATTTAATATTCAACGTTATTTTAATTTAGGATTTAACTAAAAGACTTTTTCATAGTTTTACATTTCAGCTATCGATAAAAACACTGGTTAGCGTCAATTTTGTTAATTATTTTATTCATTTTATTAATTTTATTACGTGTTACGGCAACAACAACACATAATAGATCGATTTGAATACATAGAGATGCTCTGGAGACTGAAAATGACTCTTTTTGAACATCCAGTCAGTTCCTGATTAAATCATGCTCATTTTTTCTCATTAAATATCCTGTTTCACTCACAAATATTGCATTATGGATGTACAGTGGGTTAGGATTCCCATTTCATGCTGACTTTAAATCAATGACTTGTCATTTTGTTTAACTCCTTAATATCTCAGCTTGATATTTGAGATTAGTTCTTGTCTTGAAACCAGCAGTTCTGAGTTTGTCACACAGTTGGGAGCTTGTCGGGGTCCAGCTGTCTCTAGCAGACATGTGTTTTGGTGTTTGAAAGTGTTTGACTGCTGTGTGTTTAGGCTCGGCTCTCAAATATTCACAGACGGGTGTCTATGAAGTCACCAGTGCTCAAGTGTGTGGAATCCATCCTGAGTTTTTCTGCAAGAGGACCGAAGCATTGTAAAAGTATTTTACAGTTTAATTTTGTCTGTTAGATGAGGGATTGTTGCTCTTTTTATGACCCCGGAACCTTCAAATGCTAGAAATTTTCGACATAATTGCTTTATAGTCTTCAGTAAAGCTGTATAATCATTCATAGCATTAACATACACTGCATTATGATAAACAAGTTTTGACCTAGTTTCTAAATTAACTACCTTTGTGGCACTGTATTGCATGATACAAAAAGATTTACATCTGTTTAATGTTATTTTGAACTGTAGAAACTACCAAATGACGTATCGGATGATATAACAGCTTTTTTAGCTATTAACCACATTTAAAAATATTTTTTTTTATCATTTTAAAGACATTTGTTTTTAATGTATATGAAACATATAGAAAAGCGTTACATATTATGTAAAAAAAAAAAAAAAAAAAAAGTAATAATTTAAAATTATTTAAAATAAAATCTATGAATTTTTTTACATTTGAAAGAAATGTATAAATGAATCATACAGAAACGTCTTTAAAAATGTACATTTTGTTTTTTTTATATAAATTTTTAAAAATTCTTTAAAATTAAAAAATATATATATTATAATTTTAAAGAAATGTGTCTATATAGAAATTCTTTAAAATGATTTTAAAATGGAGAAAAAATCTAAATTTTATTTCTAAAAAGTTTAAAGATAAAATATATGTGTATACAACATATAGAAATGTTTTTATAATGATACAAATTATGTACATTTTATTTCTAAATGTCATTTTAAAGAAATATATGTATGAGACATTTAGAAATGTCTTTAAATCAATAAATAATACAATTAATTAATTAAATAAATAAATTCAAATTAATTAAATTAAATTAATGCAATTTATTTTTAAATGTTATTTTAAAGATAAATGTGTGTGTATATACAACACAGAAATATCTTTACAATTATAAAAAAATCTAAATTTTATTTTAAATGTCATTTTAAAGAAATATATGTAGACATGTTTATCAATTTTAAATGTTATTTTAAAGATAAATGTGTGTGTATATACAACATAGAATAACATATTTATAATGATAAAAAAATCTACATTTTATTTTTAAATGTCATTTTAAAGAAATATATGTATGAGACATGTTTTGTAATTTCTTTAAAATAATTAAAAAATATATTTCTAAATGTCATTTTAAAGACAAAGATAAATGTCTTATAAATAAACAACATATAGAAACATCTTTATAATGCTAAAAAAATCTACATTTTATTTTTAAATGTTATTTTAAAGAAATATATGTATTAAACATGCATAGAAAATTCTTTAAAATAATTAAATTATAATAATAATTAAAGCAAACAATATGTTTTTCTAAATGGCAAGAAAATGATTGACATAAAACAGAAATTTAAAAAAATGTTTAAAAACAAAAACAAAACTAAAATATTTTTCCAAAATGAAATGTCTCAATGTTTTATGACCAGTTTCAGTCTGTAGACCCCCTTACAGGATCTTCCCGTCGTTAGGCTGGGTGTTAGATAGACAGCTTTTATAGTTTCTTACAATAGAACACTGTTAATTTGTTTAATTAAGCAACCTTGTAATCGTTTGTTTAAGACTGGACTACAGTGTTGTGTAAGTTGTTAAAGAAAGGCGATTTATTCCGAGTGATCCCTGCATCCTGATCCCGTCCGTCAGTGCACAGGTAGCAATGCTAAAGCGGGAGATGTAGACTGAAACGAACAGAAAGCGAGAGAGAGAGAAAAAAACACACTAGGAAGGGAACATAATTTGAGGTAGAGACAGCAGAGAGAAAAAGTCCTGTAGGAAACAAAGGAAGCCTTGTACAAAATGAAAAGAATGGCTATAGGACTGACAGGAAGTGCACAGGCGAGATGAGGAAGATAGACGTGGAATGAGGAAAATAGGTGTAGATGACAGGAGAAAATGTACTTACCCTGCTTTCACTTGCTGTAGGGGCCTATGATATCTGCGATGCGGAAAACGCGGAAGGAATCGCGGAATCCAGTCATAAAAACGGAATTCACTGAATAACGCGGAATGTCAGGCATTTGTAAAAGTTTGAATGAATTATTCAAAAGTAGGTCATTTTAAAATCAAACCGTAATATGGACTAGTATCTGCAAACATTACGCCGCAAAGATACCATTTAAATGTGAATCCTGAATGTTCTGCGTGTCCAGGGGCGTTTCTAGGGTTTGAAAACATCTGGGGCTTGTAGTGGTGGATGGGAGCTAACATCATACTTACTTAAGATTTTGTTAGACACAGGTGGGTGAACTTGGATCCTTCTAGGGAGGTCCAGGGGCATGCCCCCCCAGGAGAAAATTTGATATATTTTAAAGTTAAATCCATTAATCTGGTGCACTTTGAGAGTTCAAAAATAAGAGCTCCAAGTTAACCAATGTTCAGTGTGCAAATTGCACTAAGAAAAAATGTCAATGACCTGACTCACCCCTCTTCTGATACTCTGAAAACATCGGATCATGAACTCAACGTGTGAGCAAAGTCATATAGCGCTTTCGATTTTAGTTAATTTGACAGAGCAGTGGCACAAAACAACGTTGTTACACTATGAAAAAATAGTAAATAGTAATCACTGCAAATAGCAAACATATCAAACTATCATCACAAAATTATAACTTTACAAAAATATAATTACACAAATGAAATAATACATTTAAAAATATATATTTGAAAAATAGCCCCCCCCCCTTTTTTTTTTTTTAACCAAATTCCATTTAATTTTTTTTTTTCTAAATTCTGATTTTTTTTTTTCTGGACTACTTTTTAATGGTTAAATTTAATTTTAGTAATAAAAAACCCATGTCTAATTAATTAAAACAATGAAACTTATACAATTTAATGTCAATTTATCAAACGTTAAGTTATGTTTAGGGCCCTATGAAATGTTTTATTTTTTCTCACCTTATATTTTATTGTTACCAAATTTGTTTTAGCATGTCTATTTATTTAAATGCATAAACAACTTTTATTTATTTCTACAACAGCCTTATGAAATTCTGTGTTTTTTCTGGTTATGAAATTAAGGCATAACATATTAATTTATCTTTTAATTAATGAAAATTAAATTTTATTTTTGGCAAATAAAAGGGGTGTACTATTAAAATTTAAAAGATGGAAGAAATATTGTTTAACGAAGTTTTATTACTTTTTCAACAGTAGTAGTAGTAGTAGTACTGTATGTACATACATTCTACTGAATGAGAGTAATATATTTCTGGCACAATGTCTACAAGCTAAACCGAACTTTATTTTGACGGGTTTCCGTGAATACCTTTACATTTGTGTGAGTATATGACCCTGGTTTACTGCCCACGAAGTACTCTCAGAGCAGTTCTAGAGATGGTGTTCATGCATTTTATTGCAGACGCTGAAATTACCGCGAGCGTCACGCGCGCTTAAGTTTAGTAAAGGAAACAGCGCCTATACGTCTGCAGCATTCATTCATAAAGAGACACGCAAAACATGTAGGATTCATATTTAAATGGTATTTTGTGGCGTAATATTTACAGATACTAGTCCATATCGCTATTTGATTGAAGTGTAATGACCGACTTTTAATTAATTACTTTAAACTTTGACAAATTCCGTAAAATCCTCGGAAATCATAGGACGATACAAAAACATTCGGGACTAAAGCCCCTAATGATTAGCCCTAACGACGCCCCTGTGCGTGTCTGTGTTTTAATGAATGGAACAGACGATCGATTTTGTTTACTACACACACTAAAGCGCGTGTGACGCTCGCGTGATTTCAGCATATGACCGTTACATTTTAGGAAAACTAGCAAAGTAAAGGTAGGCAACCCGTCAAAATAAAAGTCCAGTTTAACTTGAAAACGTTGTGCCAGAAATATATTACTACTATTACTACTACTAAAATGAAACAAACATTATTTTTTAGGGTATAATCACACAACTACATTAACTTAATGTTTTATGTCTTTATTTGATAACCAGAACATTTTAAATACACAACACAGAATTTCTGAGGGTAAAAAAAAAAAACTTTCATGAGGCTATAAATTTGAATAAATGAAGTATGCGTTCAAATAATAGAATTTGATAACAATAAAATATGGTGAGAAAAAATAAAACATTTTGTAGGGCCCTAAACATGTTATTGTTGTTAAACCTTGATGTGAAATTGTATAAGTTTAATTAGACATGCTCTTTGATTAATAAAATTTAATTTAGCATTAAAAAGGAGTTGAGAAAAATTAAAATGGGGAAAAAAATTTGGGAAAAAATAAAATGGATTTCATAAGGCCCTAACGGTTATTTCAAGAACTGTGGTGTGAAAAACACCATTTATTTGATCAAAAATTCAGTAAAATTCTGAAATATTATTACAATTTAAAATAACTGTTTTCTATTTGAATATGTTGTAAAATATAATTTATTCCTGTGACGCAAAGTGTCTTTAGTGTCACATGATCTTTCATAAATAATTCTAATATGCTGATTTGCTGCACAAGAAAACATTTATGATTATTATCAATGTTTAAAACAGTTGTGCTGTCACTTTTTAAAACATCCTTGCTGAATAAAAGTATTATTTTATTTGAACGTTAGAACGTAAGACTGTTCTCCAACTGAACCAGAACAAACACAACAATCAGTCTGATCAATAGCTCTTTTGTTTAATGTAGGATGATACAATTGATTGTATTGATCAAATCTGGTCGGTGAGAGAGTCTCAGGTGTGTTTTGGACTTTCTCTCCTCGTCTGTCTTTTATGACGTCTCTGTTCTTGCTCCGCTGTTCGTCTTGTCAGATGGAATGATTAACTGGCTCTAGCTGCTTGGGATTTAAAGAAATCTACACCATTGGGCCTGAATGTTACACCATCTGCTTCTCCAAATGCCTCCAACAGACGTTGCTCTAAACTGTAGCTTAACACAGCGGCTAAGCTAAACTAAACTAACTGCTAAGATGTTATATGGCCAGTCAATGGCTGCTGGAATGGTATAGGATTAGTCCTCAACTGTGTGAGTTCGTGGTTAATTTTGCACCCAAAATGAAGATGTAGTCACTTGTGCACACTCAGTGTACACTTGTTTTCTCTTGTGCAACCAAAAATGAAATATTTCAAAGAAAATCATGTATTACGCTACCGTTCAAAATTTGGGGACAGTAAGTTTTTCTCTCTTTTTTTTTTATGTTTTTGAAAAGTCTCTTCTGCTCAGCAAGGCTGTATTTATTTGATCAAAAAAAAAAAAAAAATTGAAATATTATTACAATTTAAAATAAATGTTTTCTGTTTGAAAATATTTTAAAATGTAATTTATGTTTGTGATCCAAAGCTGAAATGTCAGCATCATTACTTCAGCCTTCAGTGTCACATGATCCTTCAGAAATCATTCTAATATACTAATATTTACTGCATAATAAATAATAAATGTATTTAATGTCAGTTTTGATCAAATAATGCATCCTTGCTGAATAAAAGTATTAGTTTCTTTCAAAAAAAAGTTTGTTGAAATTTTTAATGCTGAATAAAAGTATTAGTTTCTTATATATATATATGTTAAATGCTGATTTGAAAAATGCAAACAAATATTTAAAATGTCAAATGCTGAATAAAAGTATTAGTTTCTTTCAAAAAAATCTAACACATATTCGAAATTTTAAATGCTGAGTAAAGGTATTAAATTCCTTCAAAACAAAAAAAAAAAAAGTAAAATTTAAATGCTGCATCAAAGTATTAAATCAAACAAATATTTGAAATTTTAAATGCAAAAAATATTAGATTCTTTAAAAAAAAAAAAATTGAAATTGAAATTTTAAATGCTGAATCTAAGTATTAGTCTCTTTCCAAAAAGAAAAAAGAAAATTTAAACGCAAAATCAAAGTTTCTTTCAAAAAAAGTTAAAGTTTCTTTCAGGAAAAAAACTAAATATTTGAAATTTTAAATGCTGAATAAGTATTAAATTCTTTCAAGAAAAATCAAACAAATATTTTAATTTTTAAATGCTTAATTAAAGTATTAGTTTCTTTTTTAAAAAATCATACAATTATTTGCAATTTTAGATGCTAAATAAAAGTATTAGTTTCTATAAAACACACACAACTATTCGACATTTTAAATGCTAAAAAAAAGTATTAGACTCTTTCAAAAAAAAAAAAACATTTTAAATGTTTCTTTCCAAAAAAAAAAATTAAAATTTTAAATGCTGAAAAAAGTTTCTTTCAAAAAAAAAAAAAGATAATAAAATAAACAAAATCGATATTTTAAATACTGAATAAAAATATTACTTTCTTTCAAAACAAACAAACAAATAAATAATTTCAAATTTCAAATATTCTTCCCATTCAGTGACCCGCGACTGATCTTTGATTCATTGTTTGATTCATTAAGAATAAAATCAGTCCAATATATGAATCAGTTCAACTGATTCAGTCAAAAGAATCAACTCAGCAGAATGATTCATTTGAGTTTGGCTCACTGGCTCAAGTTAAATATATATTTTTTTCTCTGTGTTAGAGTTAGGTTGGTGTTATGCTAAATGCTAACAGCGAAATATGAATGTCATTGAGATTCCTGAACTAGCTGTGTATCTGGCAAATGATCCTGTTACATCTACAATCACTTGTTTGCTCAGATCATAAAGTTAATTGTAAACACCAAAAAAGCAGCAAATAAACCGGATTAAACTGAAACAAATCGCCGTTCCCACAGAAGCCATAACATTTGAGGAATTAGAGCATATGAGACGGATTTAAAGATCAGTAGGTCTTATTAAAAGCTCTGCTGAAATCCCACTTACACAATGATGTGGCTATGCTGCCGTTTTTCACAATGTGAGACAATTTTCCTGCTTGTTTTTGTGTATTTAGTCTAGTATGTAGTATCTAAACTAATACTAAACATAATAGTCATGCCACTATTGAGTTGAGCTCAAGAACTAGGGTTCACTGACCGTTCCAAGCAGCTAATAAACCACTTCCCCACTTCAGGCGTCAAATTGCACGTGACCTTTGACCCCAGGAAGCGTTTGTGGGAGTGTGCAGCTGTCAGACCGACACCTTGTTTCCTCTCTGATTGATCACGCCTGTGAAAGTGCCGCTGATTCTGTGTCACGTGTGATATTGGCAGGGGAAACTGTTCATTAACAGGTCAAATGCCAGTTTGGTTCCCGTCTTGTGTCATTTGTCCCACTTCTAAGCGGGTAAACACGGCGCAAGGGCTGCTGGGAGCTCGTGCGTCAGTCACTTGCACACCTTTATTGCTTGTATTTGCTTTAGCTTCATGACATTCCTCTGCCCGGGTCTCATGATTCTCCATATCATAAAACGTAATAAACAAATCCCTCTGTGTGTGTGTGCATATATACACACAATGCATCAGGCTCTTAATAGGTAATAGATTTTGTGGTTGTAGTTTGTAGTTGTACTGTGTCACATATCTCTCCAAAAAAAAAAAAAAAAGGATTTGAAAAAAAAATGGATGTTTTATTTTCATTACTGTGAATGTGATTCTTATTATGTAAAAATTATAGTTTGTACAAAATAACAGATTTTAAAATTTGTCAGCATAAAAGCAATACAATAAATACCAAAACATTATTAATTATTGATTAATTATTAATTTATTGGTTAATTATTGATTGATTATAGTATAATGATTACTATATTATAATATTTTAATAATAATCCATTATATTATATTATATATTAGTAGTAGTAGTAGTAATAAAATTATATGAAATATAATTTTATGAAATATAATTTTATCTAATAAAGTAGAAAATATAATTTTATGGAAAAAATAATAATATAAATGCCAAAATATTATTTGTATGATTATTTATTAATTATAATGTAATATAATAATATAAATAATATTATTAATAATAACCCATTATATTATATTCTATTATATTATAATTTCATTAATAGTATATATATCATATTATATGTTAGTAATATAGTAAATAATAATAAATACCAATAAATATATATAAATAATAAATATAATATAATAATCAAAATAATATTATTAATAATAATCCATTATATTATATTATATAATTAGTATATAATAATATAATATTATTAATATTATATATTTTATATTATATATTAGTAATATATTAAATAATAAGAAATACCAAATAAATACCAATAAATAGATATATTACTCTTAATAATAATGCAATATAATATTATATTATAAAATATAATAATAATAAAAAATATAATAATAATCCTGTATTATATCATATTATTAGTATATAATAATAGAATTGTATTGTTAGTAATAAAATTATATAAAATATAATAATATAATTTTATTATTAGGGTGTGTGTGTGTATATATATATATATATATATATATATATATATATATATATATATTATATATATATATATATGTATATATGTATGTGTGTGTGTGTGTGTGTGTGTGTGTGTGTGTGTGTGTATTACCATAAATGAAATGCAATAGAATAAATATTACCTACAGTTATTTATTTAATTTTTTAAAAATATTGTTAAAAAAATAAAATTATGTTTTTCTTTATTGCATTACAATAATGAGGGAAAATATATCTGACTATTATATCACAATGCAAAAAAAAAAAATCTTCAAACACAATATGTATACTCTTACTTTAATTTTAGGGTAAAACATGAATGTGAATTCTTGTGAAGATTCATTCAGCTTGTAATGTTTCATCACTTGTCGAACATCTGTTAAATTCATCTCGGCCTCTATTTCCCGTTTGTGTTCCACGAGGGATGAATGAACTTTATTTAGTTTGAAATCAGATGCAGAGAGTTGATGCGCTGCCAGAAATCCGATTGTCAAATGCTGATCCAACATTTATGTGCACATGGCAGTCCGGCTTCCTCGAGGTGTGTGAGCGGTTATTATAAACCCACAGATTATAATGCATTCAGCCCATGTTTGACATTTATTCATCACTAGAAGATAATATAACAAATCCAACCAGCTTACATGACCACCTGGCCTTTGCTGGTCAGAGGAAATGAACTGGGATAAATGAGATCTGTAAATTGTTCATTTCTGCATAAGCAAGGATGGATAATGCAAGCTTCAATGAAATGATTGTGTAACATGAATGAAGAGATACATGCATTGAGACCAGAGACCCGATAAAAAAAGAGAGAAGTTAAGATAAAAGAGTAGGAAGTAACAGTATTTATACAGTATGTTGTCTTGCTAGTTGCTGTGTGAAGTAAAACAAATCTGCCCCAGCCTGATATTTACTACCATTCAAAGGTTTGGGCTCAGTACTTTTTTTAAAAAAAATTACTTTTTAATGTTTTATTTATTTATTTATTTTTTTTAAACTGGACATTGAATATAACCAAAATATTATATTATATTATATTATATTAAAGTTATGTTATGTTTATTTTTGTAATTTTAATTAAATTAATAGTATTTTTATATAAAACAATACAATAAATGTTTCCAAAATATTTTGTGTTATTACTGTTGATAATAATGTATATTACATTATATTATATTATTTATGATTCATATATTTTTTTATAATTTTAATTAGATTATTACTATTTTTATATAAAACAAAACAATAAATATTTCCAAAATATTATTTTTTTATTATTACCATTATTATTAATAATAATGCATGTTATAATATATTATGTTATATTATTTATGTATGTTTATATTTGTGTACTTTTATAATTTTCATTAAATTATTAATAATAATAATAATAATAATAATAATAATAATAATAATAATAATAATAATAATGCATATTATATTAGATTAGATTAGATTAGATTAGATTAAATTAGATTGTTATCTCATATTTTAGCATGTTTGTTATAATATTTATACTATATATGTATATACATACACACACATATATATATGTGTGTATACATATATAAATTTTTGTTACTATTATATTATATGATATATTTTATATTATATTTGTTATATTATATTATTATATTATGAGTTATATATTTATAATTTTCATTAAATTATTTGTATTTGTTATATAAAAATATAAAATAGTGCAATATATATATTTTAAAAAAATTTATTATTACTATAATAATGCATATTATATTATATTATATTATATTATATTATATTATGTTAATAATATTCTTATTATATTAATAATGTTTATATGTTTATATATGCATACTGTTATAATTTTTCATTAAAAATGTACCTGTGCATCCAAGACTGGAGTAATGATGCTGAAAATTCTGCGTTGCATCACAGAAGTAAATTATATTTTAATATATCTGATTAAAAAACTTAAAAATATTTCACAGTTTAGCTGTTTTTCACTGTATTTTTGATCAAATAAGTGCAGCCTTGCTGAGCTTATTTCCAAAAACAAACAAACAAAACAAAAAAAAGAACAATTTTGTTTACACTTTTAATCCAGTTTGATCAACCTCAACCAATATTTATTTTTATATTGTTTTCACGACTTGCTTTTAGTAAAAAAAACACGTTATTTAATATGAGTGCTGATATACAAGTAGTTTTTATCACATGCAAAACTTTCCAGCACCATGCAGTCATCCAGTGCATCCAGTGTTCAGTGTGAGACGTGTGACGACTTGAATCGAAAGCAGCCTGGTTCAGGTTTACAGGCTTGACAAACAAAGTAAAGGTAAAAGAGAAGGTTAAAACTCAAGTGACTGATCTGCTTCAGAAGAAACGCTGTTCTGAGAAGCGAGCACGTGCAAGGCGAGATTAAACATGTTTGCTCTTTCTAGACCAAGTCTGGTTAACTCTGGTTTTGCATTTTGACTTGACCACAGAAATACTTTGTGTCTGACTTCCCCTTTCTGTCTGTTTCTGTGTTTTTCAGAATGGAGGATGAGGCCGTAGTGGACAGGGGAGCGTCTTACATCAAAAACGTGTGTGATGAAGAGGTTGAGGGTACGACACACACACACACACACACACACACACACACACAAACACTTAAATATATAGCAGGATATTTGATCTCCAGTGTCACAGTGACAACTGTGGATCTCTGAGAGTCTGTTACTGTGGATTGAGTTTCACACTCACTTTCACTCACTCCTGTCTCTCTCTCTTTTCTCTCAGCCAGCTGTTTTGTTTTTGTTTTTTCATTCTTGTATTGGTAGTAATTTTGTGCTTAAGGGCAGGAGAGGATTATGAGTGCTACAGATGTAACAAAGCAAAGCTCTACACGTGAAGATGTTTACGGTCTTAATCCACACACACTGAATTTCTACATTCAGGAGGAATTGACTAAACGTGCACCACTTTAGCAAACTGTATTTTAGTGCAAAACCCTTCATCTTATTCATGTACTGCCTGAAAACCAAGCGCTGATTTAGCATTGTGCATATTTAATGGCATTTATGATTAAAATGAGATGAAGAAACATTATAAATAGGAAAAAAGTATAAAAATATTCATAAATAATGTATATAATACACACCAGATATTTAATATAATATTTGATTAAAATATTCTTATTGACAAAACCTTGAAAAATAATATAATATGTGTGTTTTTATTTTAAATAAATTAAATTTGTACCTGTATAATAGTGATAATAGTGTGTTGGTAGACTTAAATATTGTAGAATTTGTAAATATAAAATTATATGAAATACATAAAAAAAAAAGAAATTTTTCACTATATATATAAAGTAAAAATGAAATAAATAAATAAAATTATTGTCGAATTTAATTATTTAAATGCATTACATTTTATATATAATAAAATAATAAAATACATTTATTTAAATAAATAATAAATAACATAACAAAAAAAAAACATATTTTGTTTTATATTAATTAAACCAAGAGGTCATAAATGGTGTGAATTTAATTTATTTAAAATGAAATAAAATAAAATGATTTTTCATTTATTATTTATTTAAATAAATGTATTTTATTGTATTTATTGTTTTATTATATATAAAATTCAATGCATTTAAATAAGTAATTAAATTCAACAATAATTTTATTTATTTATTTCATTTTATATACATATATGGTGAATATCTGGTGTGTATTATTGAAATTTCATATTTATACACTTAGATTTATATATTTTATATAATTTTATATTTACAAATTCTAGAATATTTAAATCAATCACTACACTATTATCACTAACTATTGTTTTGTTTTATATAATATACAAAAATATTGTAGTGATAGATTTAAATAATCTAGAATTTATAAATATAAAATGCATAATAAATGCATTAAAATGTATATATAATAAAATAATAAACTACATTTATTTAAAGAAATAATAAATGGAAAAAAAAAACCCATACTTTATTTTATATGAATTAAACCAAGAGGTCATATTTATATGCTTAGATTTATATATTTTAAATAATTTATATTTACAATTTCTAGAATATTTAAATCGATCACTACACTATTATCACTATTATAAATAAATGTATTTTATTATTTTATTATATATACATTTTAATGCATTCAAATATGCATTTTATATTTATAAATTCTAGATTATTTAAATCTATCACTACAATATTATTTTTGGGGGAAAAATAATTCACTAAACCAAGAGGTCATAAATAGTTTGAAATTGGAGAATTTTCCCCCCAAAAAACTTTGACCAAGAAATTTTCATATATTAAATAAAACAGCAATAGTTAGTGAAAATAGTGTAGTACAATAATTTATTCAACAATTTATTTATTTCATTTTATATACATATATGTATATATAATAAAATAATACAATTAAAATACATTTATTTAAATAAATAATAAATGAAAAATTATTTTATTTTATTTTAAATAAATTAACCAAGAGATTATAATTGGTATGAATTTTTATTTATTTAAAAGAAAAAAATTATTTAAATAAATAATATTAACGAAATAATACGTGAAAAATAATTGTATTTTATCTTAAATAAATTATAAATTAAATTCATACTATTTATGAACTCTTGGTTTAGTGAAATGTTTTTTTTCCAAAAACTTTGACCAAGAAATTTTCATATAATATGTAAAATTTATAAACAATATTTATTTATTTACTTAATTGAATTTAACCTGTTTATGTTTTTTTTCCAGAAACTTTGAGCAAGACATTTTAAGAAGTACATTAAATATTTTATTAATATTTTATATATTAAATATTTTAAAAAATCACACTGTGTGATCAATTTAGCAATTTTTTATTGTAGGGTTGAATTAAATTATAGTCATGCCTCTTTCCATGCAAATGAAGCTCCCCACAGAAATGCTAACAATTTATGTAATATTAATTTAATCTAATAATTATTTTAATAATTTTAATGTATTTATTGAATACAGTACTGACATTGTGGGCCATATTCAAATTTCTAGCCCAATTTTGTGGTGTGTTTGCAGCACAAATTATTCCTAAAATAAACTGTGCGCTAAAACAACACAGGCAGTGTGTGCAAATAAATGACTGGACACAGTTGACCGAGTGAATTCCCCGCTCAGATGTCGAATGTGCAAACTACTGCAGCATCAGACATCTAAAAATATCTACACATCAAAAGCAGAACAAACACATTCACAAACATGAGCAGTTCGCACACTTATGCTCGTTCTTTATTTGCTTCTCTCCCTCTCTCGTCCCCACTGAACTTTGGACCTTTACATGATGGACACACACACACACACACACACACACACACACACACACACATCAGATAAGGTTTAGACATATTTGTTTAAAGTTAAACTTGAATGAATGAATGAAGTGAATGAAGTGAAAGCTGACTGAAGCATGATTGACGGATGACCGGATTGATAAACGCCTTTATTAGTCCTTATATTGTTGTGTGAGTGTGTCTTTATCTAAGTGTGTGTTCTCTCTGTTTTTACATCCACTTCCTGGAGATGTTTTGCCATTTCCTGCCTGATCAGCTGTACAGGAAGTTGTTACCATTTATCTATAATCTAACACGTGTGAGATACTGGGCAGATTTTCCTTCTGAAAAAAACCCAAACACATGCAAAAACAGCAACGCAGTGACTCTCTTATGTGAATGATTTATTAGTGCAAGTTCTTTCAAAGAATTAAAATGGGTGGAAAACTATGGAGCAACTTTCTTTTGCATTTAATGTCATGAATATACTGTGTCACTAATGTAAACACATCAAAGTATTATTTTGTAATACTATATTATTTATTAAAGGAGAAGTCCACTTCTAAAACAAAGATTCACATATAATGTACTCACCCCCTTGTCATCCAAGATGTTCATGTCTTTCTTTCTTCAGTTGTAAAGAAATTAGTTTTTTGAGCATTTCAGCCTTTTTTTTCCATATAATGGACTGCTATTGTGCCCCAATTTTAAATAGTTTATTAATTTGTTAATTATTATGAAATGGCTTTTTTCAGTTTATTAAGCTAAAATTCAGCTAAAATTTATTTATTTTAATTTTAGCTTAAGTTTCAGTCATTTATGTGTTTATTTTTATTTTATATCAGTTAGTAATTTGTAATTTTCTTTTAAGTTTTTTATGTTATAGTTTTTCAACTAAAATGTAATTTAATTTTAAATAAATTTATTTGTAAACACTTTAGAAAGTATTATTTATGTAATACTGTATTATTTATTAGTTATTGTGAATTGGCTTTTTTCAGTTTTTATTTTAATTTTAGCTTACGTTTCAGTCATTTTATGTGCTTTTGTCATTTTTATTCGTTTTAGTTTTTTAAATATTTTATTTTATTTAGGTGCTAAAGGCAACATTTGTAATTTTTATTTGTTTTTTATGTTAAAGTTTTTCACCTAAAATGTCATTTAAGTAAATGTATTTAATTTTAATTAATTTATTTTAATTTAATTAAATAATTCAATTTCACTTAGCTCCCAAAGAATAATTTCTAATTTTTAAGTGCATGTTAAAGTTTTTTTTTTTTTTTTTTTACCAATTTATTTTATTTTATTTTATTTTATTTTTGCTGCAGTTCATCACACAATGACGGTTCAGCAGTAGCACAGTCATTTTATGTGCTTTTGTCATTTTTATTTGTTTTAGTTTTTTAAATATTTTATTTTATTTAGGTGCAAAAGGCAACATTTGTAATTTTTATTTGTTTTTTATGTTAAAGTTTTTCACCTAAAATGTCATTTAAGTAAATGTATTTAATTTTAATTAATGTATTTTAATTTAATTAAATAATTCAATTTCACTTAGCTCCCAAAGAATAATTTCTAATTTTTAAGTGCATGTTAAAGTTTTTATTTTTTTTTTTTTACCAATTTATTTTATTTTATTTTATTTTATTTTATTTTATTTTTGCTGCAGTTCATCACACAATGACGGTTCAGCAGTAGCACAGTCATTTTATGTGCTTTTGTCATTTTTATTTGTTTTAGTTTTTTAAATATTTTATTTTATTTAGGTGCAAAAGGCAACATTTGTAATTTTTATTTGTTTTTTTATGTTAAAGTTTTTCACCTAAAATGTCATTTAAGTAAATGTATTTAATTTTAATTAATTTATTTTAATTTAATTAAATAATTCAATTTCACTTAGCTCCCAAAGAATAATTTCTAATTTTTAAGTGCATGTTAAAGTTGTTTTTTTTTTTTTTTTTTTACCAATTTATTTTTTTTTATTTTATTTTATTTTATTTTATTTTTGCTGCAGTTCATCACACATTGACGGTTCAGCAGTAGCACAGTCATTTTATGTGCTTTTGTCATTTTTATTTGTTTTAGTTTTTTAAATATTTTATTTTATTTAGGTGCTAAAGGCAACATTTGTCATTTTTATTTGTTTTTTATGACAAAGTTTTTCACCTAAAATGTCATTTAAGTAAATGTATTTAATTTTAATTAATTTATTTTAATTTAATTAAATAATTCAATTTCACTTAGCTCCCAAAGAATAATTTCTAATTTTTAAGTGCATGTTAAAGTTGTTTTTTTTTTTTACCAATTTATTTTATTTTATTTTATTTTATTTTATTTTATTTTATTTTATTTTATTTTTGCTGCAGTTCATCACACATTGACGGTTCAGCAGTAGCACACTTAGTCATTTTATGTGCTTTTGTCATTTTTATTTGTTTTATTATTTTAAATATTTTATTTTAGCATTTGTAATTTTCATTTTTTATGTTAAAGTTTTTCACCTAAAAATGTAATTTAATTCAATTTAATTTAGCTTTTTAATTTAATTTAACTTTTGATTTAATTTAATCGTTTTAATTTCAGTTTTATTTTCATTTTCAGTTTTTGTACTTCAGTTTTTTTTTTTTTTTTTTGTACTTCATTTATTTCACTTAGTTCCCAAGGAATAATTTCTATAATTTAAGAGTTAAAAAATGTATAATTTAAGTGTATGTTAAAGTTTTTTTTTTCTTTTTACCAAATAGTTTTTATTTTATTTTATTTTATTTTTTATTTATTTTTTTTTTTTTGTACTTCATTTATTTCACTTAGTTCCCAAGGAATAATTTCTATAATTTAAGAGTTAAAAAATGTATCATTTAAGTGTATGTTAAAGTTTTTTTTCTTTTTACCAAATAGTTTTTATTTTATTTTATTTTATTTTATTTTATTTTATTTTATTTTATTTTTTGCTGCAATTCATTACACCTTGACAGTTTAACAGTAGCACACTTACACAGTAGTTACCAAAGCAGTGATTATTAGTTATTATTTCTTTTATCTGTTTATCTGTTTATGTATTTTTAGGCTTTAATAAGCTGTATACTCTGATGTGTATGCATGTTTATGTTTGTAATCTTACGATGGTCTTTTCTCTCTGTGTGTGTGTGTGTGTGCAGGTCATCACACAGTCTACATTGGTGTTCACGTGCCTAAGAGTTACCGTCGCCGCCGACGACACAGACGACGATCCAATCACAAAGAGAGGAGAGAACGTTTGACAGAAAACGTCAGCGACAAATCAGACACAGAGGCTGCAGACGATCCGTCCTCCAGCATCCTCAAACCACTCAGTAAGTAACAAATGAAGACAAACTACCCATCATGCACTCTGTTTACCCCCGTATGCCTGTGGTATCAGTATGATCTGAATAGTATTTGTTCTGCCATTTCCTGCCCAAAACCTCCAAGCCTTGTAGTCTTCTGAAAAAAAAAAAAGTTTGTTTGCCAAATGTAAGTCTTTATTTGCTGATAATCTTCTCCTCCCTGGAGCTCACCAGCAGCTTCCCACAGTTTCTTCATCTCTCCTGCCTAAAATGAAATGTGGGAAGAATGGGAGAATCTCACATAATCTGTCAAAAACATGACTGGGTCATATTTCACTACATAATATCGCCCCATTTTAGAGAGAATGCAGTAGAATTTAGGACCATTGAAAGATTATTTACATGACAATTGTGCACAATTTCACCCCAATTGTCAATAGTTTAATGCCAAAAATAAGTTAATGTAGACTTGACATGCAAGAGCTAATGACGTTTGTTGTCAACAACAAATCTGACACGGTTAAATGTGCCATTTTTTGACCAATTATTGCCAGGATGAATCTAATAAAAATCTCCAGGTAAATTATTGTAAATATTTTAAATTAATGAATATATATATATATATATATATATATATATATATATATATATATATATATATATATATATATATATATATATATATATATAAATAAATAAAAAAATATATATATATTTATTTATTTATTTATTTGTTTGTTTGCTTTTGGTGTGTGTGTATATATATGTATATATATATATATATATATATATATATATATATATATATATATATATATATATATATATATATATATATATATAATTTTAATATATATATTTTTATTATATTTTAAATATTAATTACATTTTTATTTTAGTTTTTGTACCTGGATATTTTTTTTTGATTCACACTCACAATAATGGGTTAAACTTGCTGATTTAATGACTTGCTGATTTAATTAAAATATATAATGCAATATTATTCAAATTATTATTAATAATTATTTAGTAAAATAATTTTATATTTTATTTAAAATGTTTTATTATATTTAAGAATACTGTTCTTTTTATTTTACTGTATTTTATTTGCAATATTATTCATTTTATTATTACTAATTATTTAGTAAAATAATGTAAAAATATTTTATTTAAAACGTTATTATATTTAAAAATATTTAGTTTTATTTACAATATTAGTCATATTATTAATAATTATTTGGTAAAATAATTTACAAATATTTTTATTTTATTTTATGGACCTAGACATTTTTTTATTCACCCTTGCAATAATGGGTTAAAACATGGCATGACTGATTTAATTAAAATGTATAATACAATATTATTCAAATTATTTACTAATTATTTAGAAAAATAATTAAATATTTTGTTTAAAATTATATTAAATTAATATTTAAGAATATTTTTCTGTTTTATTTTATTGTATTTAATTTACAATATTATTCATATTATTATTAATATTTATTTGGTAAAATAATTTATTTAATGTATTATTAATGTATTATGTTTAAACATGTTTATTTTATTTGCAATATTATTCATATTAATAATTATTCATTAATTTAAAATATTTAAAATAATTACAATTTTAAATATTTGTATATTTATAAAGTTATTTTATTTTATTTTTTATTTCCAAGAGATTTTTATTAGATTCATCCTGGCAATAATTGGTCAAAAAATGGCACATTTAACCGTGTCAGATTCATTAGCTCTTGCATGTCAAGTCTACATTAACTTAAATACTGATATTATTATTATTATTATTAAAATAACATTATAAATTATTATATTATTACTTCAGAAGGCTATCTTGCTTGTAGTTTGACACATTTTAAAGTACTTTTTAGGATTTACCATGCATTTTCCTTATAGAAAACAGCACCTCAGATGTTTCTGATGTTCTGTGTTTCCCAAAAAAATAATAATTCAATAAATAAATCTGCACGTCATTCCTGATGTCTCACATGACAACCTCCACAGATATTTCCCAGGCCTTTATCACAGAGCGATCCATGATGTTCTGTTGAATCGGGGAGTGATTTAAATAAATATGATTCACCCGAGAGCGATGGAGAACGAGAACAAGATAAAGCAGCGCTCGCAGCCTCAGTTAAAGGTCTTTGTGTGTGCTAATCTCTGCTAATCAGTGACACGGCTGAAAAGGCAAAGCATCGAGCTAAACAAGTGCACAGTCACCTTTATCTGCGTTTATCCTCTGTGAACTTGCTTCACCTCTCCGTCGCTGTCGATCCTGTGAGAATCACACATTTCACACAGTCACTACTTACAGTAAGTCACTGGGCTAAACTAACACTTTTCTCACATAAATAGTATGTACGGCTTCTCAAGGCCTGGATTTGTGGCTGGATTTAGTATTATCAGTCAGCTGATCTAGTTTGAGTATATGCTAGTGGTGTAATGGGTAATTTTAGCCACTTGTGGTAAGAAGTGTTAACTTTTAGCCCAGGTTAGGAGGCACGGAGCCAGACGTGGGGGAAGGGGATGTTCTTTCCCTCTCTTTTGTGTAAAACATGGCCTTATTTTCTCCAGAGGGGCCGTTTCAGGCCACTAGGGGAGGAAAACAATCGCCCGGCTTTGGCTAGTTTAGCTTAGATTAGTTGAGCGTGCTGTAAATGTGCTAAAATGCACTGAGAAAGAAAGGCAGTGCATGATAAAAAGCCTTCAATTTGTTAAAATAACATTGTTCAGTATAACATCTGGTGCCAAGGCCTTGCATTTTTTTCTCATTTTATGTTTTTTCCATAATAGTGACATTTCATAACAGTAATTATTCAGAATCTCACATAATCTGTCAAAAACATGACTGGGTCATATTTCACTACACAATATCACACCATCTTAAAGAGGATGAAGTGTAATTTGGGACCATTAAAACACTATTTTGACTATTTAAGTGGATTTTCACCCCAATTGTCATTAGGTTAATGCAAAAATAAAAATAAATGTTTATTTAAAAATTATTTATTTATTTATTTATTTCTGTTTTTAAATAATGTAAATTAATTAAAAAATTAATTATTAATAATTATTATTATTATTAGTAGTAGTAGTATTTTTAAAAATGTGTGCATCTAATATTACATATGTAATATACAGTATATTAAAAAATATATTTCAGCATATATTATTTAAATTAATTTTGATTATTGTAACTTTGTATGTATTATTAGTAAGTGTTATTAAAAAACTCCATACTTATTTTATTTTATTTTATGGTCACTGTGCTGGAGCTTTTATGCAAATATCTCTCTACAAATGTCGCAAATATGCTTATTAAACATAGAGAACATGCAAAATCTCAAGTGTTTTTTTGTCGTTGTGCATTGCAATGTTTCTTTGTTTCAAATTTCTTTTTTAACAAGTCCTAAAGAGTTCATAATACCAAAACAGGTCAGTGTACCGCATTGTTGTTGATAAGAAAATAGTAAGAAAGTATTTTTAGTTGCTTTTATTTGATGTCAAAACAGTTAAGTGGAAATTCACATTTAGAAATGAGTTTTTATTTGACCAAAAATACAGTAAAATTGTGAAATATTATTACAAATCAAAATAACTCTTTTCTATTTGAATATATTGTAAAATGTAATTTATTTCTCTGATGAAAAGCTGAATTTTCAGCATCATTACTACAATCTTCAGTGTCACATGATCCTTCAGAAATCATTCTAATATACTGATTTGCTGCTCAAGAAACATTTCTGATTATTATCAATGTTGAAAACAGTTTTTCTGCTTCATATTTTTGCATTTTGTGATACTTTGAATAGAAACTTCAAAAGAACAGCATTTATTTGAAATATATGAATGTTTTGAAAGATTCTCTTATGCTCATTAAGGCTGCATTTATTTGACCAAAAATACAGTAAAATCAGTAAAATTGTGAAATATTATTACAAATTAAAATAACTCTTTTCTATTTGAATATATTGTAAAATGTAATTTATTTCTCTGATGAAACCTGAATTTTCAACATCATTACTACAGTCTTCAGTGTCACATGATCCTTCAGAAATCATTCTAATATACTGATTTGCTCCTCAAGAAATATTTATTATCAATTTATTATCAATGTTGAAAACAGCTGTTTTCTTGAAATTTTTGTGGAAACTGTTTTAAGATTCTTTGATGAATAGAAAGTTCAAAATAACAGCATTTATGTAAAATAGAAATATTCTGTAACATCATAAATGTCTTTACTGTCACTTTTGATCAATTTAATGCATCCTTGCTGAATAAAAGTTTATTTTACAATTCAGTCCCTTTTTATAATTTCTTTTAAAAATTACTAAACAAGAAGACAATGAAGCAGACAAATGATTGCTTAAAACTAATGAATGAGCTGATGTGTGTATCTGTCAGGCTGAGAAGTTCATCCTGTCCCTGCATGCCTTTACTTTGACCTGGAGCTAGATTGAAAGCATGCACATCTGTGCACATGCATGGCATTCATTGATACACATTTGAATACACTTGCACTGTATGTCCCAGAGCAGATCTTGATATTTTGAATCAAAATATTCAGTCAGTCACTATGTTGCAATGCAACCGAAAGATTTGTACATACTGACTTCCCTAACTACCAGTCTCTCCAGCAAGGCCTTACTCACAATAATCACTGTTTTTTTGACCTGATTTCCCAGACATAGACAGATCTCATCAGTATACCAAAAAGTCTTGCCTTAAACCTTTTGTTTGGTCTAGTTTTAACTTTAAAACACCCTGCCTGTGTGGAAAATAGAGTCTTTGTCATTTAAATTTAGAAAAGGTGTGGTTAGACATTACATTATATGCATCATTGGCGTAATGAGAAACGCTGACAGGCACTTTTATTAAGAATAAAAACTAGGCTTCCTCGTGCAGACACTTTCACATCTGAAAACTTCCTTATGAAATTCAGATGCAGGACAGTTCTGGCTTTCGTAACGCTGTCTATTTCTGTTTGTCCAGGAAATAATCTCACATACTGACCACATTTTGGGTGTAACACATTCAATATTTACAAGAAAGCTTATTCATTTTGTTGCATAACACCTATGTTACAAGGAAATAACCTGTGATTTCTATTGCAGTCACACCTTATGCGGACAGAGCGCTATTGTTTTCTTGTGCGTTTCTGTTATTGTATCTGTTGTTTGAGTATAATAGCTAGTATTTCTAGGTTAACTTAGCATGCCTCTCTTACACTTGGTTTGTTGTTTTCCCGTCAGTTTCTCCAGCTGCAGAGAGGATTCGCTTTATTTTGGGGGAAGATGACAGCGGTCCTCCTCCGCCGCAGCTCTTCACTGAACTCGACGAACTTCTGGCCGTTGACGGTCAAGAGATGGAGTGGAAGGAAACAGCCAGGTAAAGTGTAAAAACAGCCAAAAAACATTATGAGAATCCATGTTGCAATTTATTTTTGCACTATAGTGCATCATAAGAAATCAAATTTGCCTTTATCTTGCATATAAAAGACCTTTGTACCATTAAAACGCCCTGCAAGTTTCATAGTTTATGGTGAGATTTCTGTAATTGCAGAGGCAAATATATTTGCATATGCCTGCCTCCAGAGCACAACATCAACCAATTGTAATACATCTTCACACCATAGGCCCCGCCCACTCACATCTAATAAACTCTCGTCCAATAAATTGCAGCAAGCATTGTGCTTTTCTTACTTTTGATATGAAACAAAGTTTTAGATTTTAAATTCTGTCCATTTTATAACAATATTCAAACAATAAATGCCATTTTGGCTCTGTTTAATGTGGAGTGACAAATCGCTGTAGTAAAAAGTCGAAATTGTTATATTCTTAAGTCATAATTACAAGATAAAATGTCAAAATTATGACTTAAAGTTGAAATTATGACTTTAAAAGTCATAAATATGAGAGAAAAAGTTGAAATTATAATTTATGAAGTAGAAATGTACATACGTAGGTCATAATTACAAGAATAAAAATTTAAATTATGACTTACTAAGAAATTATGAGATAAAAAGCTGAAATTATGACTTGAAAAGTCATAATTATGAGATAAAAAGTCAAAATTCTGACTTATAAAGTCGAAATGATGACATGCTTAAGTCATAATCGAGATAAAAAGTTGAAATAATGATTTACTAAGTCAAAATTATGACTTATGTTAAAATAATGTCTTTAAAAGTGGAAATTACAAGATAAAAAGTTGAAATTATGACTTGAAAAGTCATAATTATGAGATAAAAAGTCGAAATTCTGACTTATAAAGTCGAAATGATGACATGGTTAAGTCATAATTGATATAAAAAGTCGAAAAAATTATTTACTAAGTCAAAATTATGACTTATGTTGAAATAATGTCTTTAATAGTGGAAATTACAAGATAAAAAGTTCAAATTACGACTTGAAAAGTCATAATTATGAGATAAAAAGTCGAGATTCTGACTTATTAAATTGAAATTTACTTTAAAATTCATAATTATGAGATAAAAAGTCGAAATTCTGACTTACTAAATCAAAATTATGACATTTAAGTCATAATCATGAGATTAAAAAGTCAAAATACTGATTTATAGTCAAAGTTATGACATAAATCATAATTTCGAGATATAAAATTCAAAATGATGACTTTAAAAGTCATAATTATGAGATAAAACGTCAAAATTATGATTTTAAAAGTGGAAATTACAAGATAAATTTGAAATTATGACTTATAAAGTCAAAATTCTGAGATAAAAAGTCAAAATAATGACCTGAGTCATAATTACAAGAAAAAAAAAAGTTGAAAAAGGGTTGAAATTATGACTTAAAATCTAAATTATGAGATAAAAAGGCAAGATTATGACTAAAGTCGAAATTGACTTAATGACTTCATAAACACGTTGGTCACAGGATAGTGGTCTAATGATAAACAGGACTTTCTAAAACGAATTAACTTGGCTTAAAACAGTTTGCAGGATCAAGTTCAGTACACACCTTATTAATTAATTATATACCATTGCACGCTAAGCGTTTTCTTTGGGTAGAATGTGGCTTAATGGAAGAAGACAGTGATATATATTTATGGATTGCCACACGGGTCACTATAGTGGGTTTAAAGGATATTATGACATAAGAAATCAAATCCAGAGCTAGACAAAAGCCAATAATTATACATCTTCACACAATAAGCCCCGCCCACTGCCATTTAACTTATTCCCATCCAATAAATCACAATTATTGTTATAAGCTTATTGTTTTTTTTGTTTTTTTTTACTTTTGATATAAAACACAACCTCAGATTTCAAATTCTGTCCGTTTTATAACAATATATTCAAATAATAAATGCCGTTTTGGCGCTGTTTAATGCTGAGTGACAGCTCGCTGTAACGCCTCAGTTCTAGAGAAGCGGGAGCGCGAAACTGATCGTCTCTTCCGCTTTAAGTAGTTTCAGCACGACGCAAACGTGAACGAACATCCAAAGGTATGTTAAAAGAAAGAGTACAACTTACCGATATCTCTATATTGTCTGATGTAATCGCTCATTCGGTGTTTTAACCGCGGAAAGACGTCAGTATAACAGCTTGTAAACTACATGTCACGTAACGTTACCTCAGGAAAAACATATTCGGTGAGCAAACTCGTTAGTCAGCTAGAAAATAAACTCTAGAAAGGAGCATTTCGCTTAAAATGCACCATGTAACATATTCATTATAATTTGTACTTCTCTTCAGAGTTTATGTTTAAATAAATCTGTCAAGTTTTTATGACAGCCGCCATTTAAATGTTTATATTTCAAAAAAACGAATTGGAGTAGAAATATAATTACGTATTTGTATTATTATACAATTTAGGTGTCTGTATACAAATCAGTTCATTTTAACCTTCAATATTATAGTAATACAGTACCATTTGACTCTCATGCTATATTTTATAGCATTAGCTGAGAGATTTTTTATCTTTGAGAAAAATTGCCATGTACTGTACCTGATATATATCCAAAATAATCAATATCGAATCGAATCGGAATTGAATGGCAAGCTTGTGAATCAAAATTAAATCGAATTTCAAAATTTGTGTCAGTACCCAGCCCTAATATAGGCTACATATTGTGCAAAGACCTCAAGGAACATTTTAAAATAATAATAATAATAAAAAACTTCACCAAATATGAGACAAATTAAATTCCTGCTGCAAAACAGTTCTAAAGGACAAATGAGTCATTATTCAGCTTGAGTCAATTCAGTGTTGATTCCATTCAGGTCAATAACATTGTAAATTCATTAATTATGAACAAATTCTGTTCATCCATAAGCAGCTCTACTGAAGAAGGCAGTGTTGATTCGATTCAGTCCCATAACTGTGTCATGCAAAATATGTCAACTATGAGCGAATTCGATTCAGCTATAAAAAGCTCTACAACTGTCATTATTCAGTTCAGTTCCCCAAAAATGCTTTCCAGATTTCACCTAACCTCAGCCAATATTTTTTTCAGCTGTTTTGTCCTAAGACAGATATGTAGGTCAGAAACGCACGCTTGAAAGGGGGAGACCTCTCGTCCGGGTCCGCCAAAACAACAGAAGTATTCAACGCTCGCGTCATTTGCCAGGTGCTCTTGATTTTAGTGTGCCACTTGACTGTTCTTAGGATTTCACACATTCCTGACTGCGTGCGCTGCTCACGTATGCTATTAGATAAGCGTTTGGACTCCAAAATAAGGGTCAAGCAGAAAACCACAACTAATGACACAAAAACAAAATGCATCTGAACTAAAGGAGAGATGCATGCTTACATTTTTTCCATTAGTTTCAGGAATAGTACACTTGGCAAAAAAAGGACTTAACCTCATTTTACTCACGCACGTTCCAAACTGTTTTTTTTTTTTTTGTACAAACAAACAAACAACATGAAAGTAGAAAATAGTGATGAAACTGTGATTATTTACTGTTCTGGCTTAGGTATACCGTTGATTTTGGGCCAGTTTGGCCCAAACTCTCAAACAGCTAGAGAGAAAAAGCAACCGAGGAAAGACATGCGAGCAAACAGACAAAGCGGCTTTCATCTGGTCCAAGTAGTTTTGATTTCCTGTGTGTATTGAGTGACAGATGAGCTGCAGGTCCTTTCTTGTCACGAACGTATCGACTGACCAACACGAACACACACACACACACATGGTCTAAATTAAACATATTTAACAGTTGAATCATTTTACATTTTGTGAAGTTGATTTTAAAAAATGTTAATAATTGACAGGGTGGAATATGATTTGGTTATGTTATATTTGGCTAATTATGTCCAAAGTAAAAAACAAATGGCCGATGTTAAACGTTAATAGAACAAGCACTTGAATTTTGCTTCTTTGAAAACTTTAAGCTGCAGCTTTTCATTTTGAGGAAAATAATAGTTTGAGGGGTGATTAAAAAACCTATGATTAATATTATATTTTATTTTATTTTATTTTTATGATTTTTTTTTTATGAAACCAGTACACGTTATTTATTTATTTATTTGAATACTGAATATGAATACTGAGATTTTATACTGATATACGATGATAATGCTAATGATAATAATAATAATAATATTAATAATAAAAAAATAATAATTTAATTATGAATTATTTTTTATTTCTTTTTATCAATTTATTTATTATTCTTTATTTTATTTTATTTTATTTTATTTTATTGTGATTTATAATGAAAGGGAAAACCAGTGCACATCTTATCTTGAGGTTTTATTCATTTATTTGTTTATTTATTTATTTATTCTGTGATTTCATACTGAGATGTACTAAGATAATGATAATAATAATAGTAATAATAATAATTTAATTATTAATTTTTAATTTTTTTATCAATTAATTAATTGTTTTATTTTATTTTATTTTAATTGGGATTATTTGGGATTATTAATTGGGATTATTTATTTTATTATAATAAAAGGGAAAACCAGTGCACATTTTATTTGTTTGTTTGTTTGTTTAAACTGAGATTTTACTATTATTTTACAGGAAATAGTAGTGTAACAGGGATAAAAAAATCACTTAGATTGTCCAGTTTTGTTTTAGATAAATGTGATTTATAAGGAGAAATGTAAAACCATGTATTTCCATATTTTTAAGATGATGTTTCACTAATATTTGGGGGAAAAAAAATGGGGAATAAAAACTCACGTGAATAGATTATCGTGTTTTGTTTTTGTTTTGTATGTGATTCAGAATGTGAAAACCGAAAACCAGTGTACATTTTATTTAAGCTACACAGACATGCAAATACAACAAATTAAAATGCAAATACAGCATGAAATACTATTTTTAATTGAATATGTTTTTTATTCATTTTGAATTCATATTTAAACATAGTTCACTTCATCAAATGTTGTGGACACAAATGCCACTCCTTTCATGCAGCGACTCTTATACCGTTTCTCTCTTTGTATTTGCATGTTCCAGATTAACATGTTAAGAGCTACATGGATTTTAAAACGAAACTTTTTGCAAACAAAGAGCCCAGTGTTTTCATATGTGTGTGTGTGCACGTGTGTGTGTGGATGCATAAACCCAGAGTTCCCAGAGTTCTCATGGGTCTCTGGGTTCACCTGCATCTCAGGTAACATATCAAAACCGCAGACCGCAGTGTGTGTGTGTTTCTTTACCCATGTGTGTGTGAGTATGTATCACTTTTGTCTCGAATATCATACCCACGCTTGGCTAAACTCAGCTCAACAGCCTTTCTGCACAAGATTACAGAGCTCTAAAGGATATCTGTGTGCTTGGGTATCGTTTCTCTGAGACAGATGCTCGCTCAAGCAGACATGGGTAAGCTGATAACAGGGTAGCACAGGTTTAAGAAGCTTTGAATCATTTTCATTCTTATTTTACATCAGAAATCTTTCAGTTAGTTGGCAGAAAGGCAAATATAAGGTCTTCATAATATGTTCTTGTAAGCGTAAAGTGCATAAAAAACAGTACTGTGGTGGTACCATGGTACAGAGATGGCCAAACCATGATGATGATTACCATATTCATATAAATAACTGTTCAAAAGGTTCAGAAAATCGTACTTCAAAGAATGATAACCCATGGTAGATGACCAAAATGAACATAAAACATGGTATTGCATGCCCAAAACTTTTTACATATATAATGGTGCATGCCCAAAATACAGTGTTATGATGCTAAATGTTCAAAAGATATGATATTCCCATTGTACATGTCACAAAACATGACATTATGAGGATACATGTCCAAAAATGCTGTTTTCACAGTGCACTAAATATTGTTCAATTGCTGTCAGTATGTTCATGTGTGATGTGTGTGTTTTTCTCAGATGGATAAAGTTTGAGGAGAAGGTGGAGAAGGGTGGAGAACGGTGGAGTAAACCTCATGTAGCCACTCTGTCTCTTCACTCGCTCTTCCAGCTGAAAAACTGCATTGAGAAAGGAACCATCAAGCTGGACATGGAGGCAAACTCACTTCAGCAGATCGTTGGTAAAACTGCACTTCAACATATGAGCCAGCACTTGTAACAACAGAGGTTCTTCAGGAGCCATTTGTGGCCGTATAGGGGTTCTTTAGAGGTTGAAAATATCTTTAGAGCAGTGTTTTAGTATCTGGGTTCCTTAAACAGGGAACATGAAAAAATATTATTAGCGTTTTTTATCGTCGTTCTTGCACTGAAATTATTAAATGATTAATTGTTGATTTTTTTTTTTTTTAATTATTTTTCAATATTTGTAAATTAATGTTTTCTACTGTTTTCTTTTTCGTATTTATTTTTTTTAGTGAAATATAAATATGCAAATAAGGAAAAAAGAATAATTGGCTTTTTATGTCTTTCTTGCATACAGCGAAATTCTTAGTTAAGTGCTAAATAAATTTTTTTATTTTATTTTCAATATTTCAATTTTCAGTATATTTAATAATTTGTAATCATTTTTCTATAATTTCAAATATTTTATATTAAACTAATTACAAACAGAATTTAATGTTTTTTTTTGTTTTATTTTTTTATTTATTTTTGTATATGATTAATTAATGAATAATTGTCGTTTTATTGGCACTTTTATTTTTCAATATTTTCAGTATTGAAATGTATAATCATTTTCTGTAATTTAAAATTATTTTATTTACATATTTTTTTTTTTTAGTATTTATGAGTTTGTTTGTTTGTTTGTTTTAGAGAAATATAAATGTAACTCCCAAAAGAAAAAAAAGGCATTTTTTTCAATATTTTCAATAATTTGTAATTACTTTATTGTAATTATTTTATTTTATTTAATTTCTTTTGTCGTTTTATTGGCACTTTTATTTTTCAATATTTTCAGTATTGAAATGTATAATCATTTTCTGTAATTTAAAATTATTTTATTTACATATTTTTTTTTTTTAGTATTTATGAGTTTGTTTGTTTGTTTGTTTTAGAGAAATATAAATGTAACTCCCAAAAGGAAAAAAAAGGCCTTTTTTTCAATATTTTCAATAATTTGTAATTACTTTATTGTAATTATTTTATTTTATTTAATTTCTTTTTTTTTATTTAATTTAATTTTATTATTTTATTTCCTGTATTATTTGTTATTTTAATAATAATAATTTCTATATAATAATATTTTTGTGTCCCCTTCCATTTATTCCTTAAATTTAAAAAATATATTTTATTTTATTTTATTTTGTATTATTTGTCAATATAATTATAATAATTTCTATATAATAATAAAATTTCTTTGTGTCCCCTTCCATTTATTCCTTAAATTTAAAAAAATTAAATACATTTTTTTGTTTACTTGGTCTTAAAAAGTATTTAATTTACCTTCTTAAAACCTGCAAAAACCTTTTTAAAGCACCAGTACACACATGATGATGTGCCTCTATCTTTCAGAAATGATCACTGACAGTCAGATTGAGAGCGGGCAGCTGAAGGCTGATCTGAAGGAGATGGTCATGTACACTCTGCTGCGGAAACATCGCCACCAGACCAAGAAGTCCAACCTGCGTTCCCTGGCAGACATCGGCAAAAGTGTGTCGAGCGCGAGTCGTCTGTTCAGCAGCCAGGAGAACGGTAACACAGCTGCCACGTTAAACCTCTCTCTTACACTCTATCGCTTTCCTCATCTCCCCTCTCGCTTTCACCGCCAGCATCTATCTGCTCCATCCATCAGCAACATCTCTCGCTTGGTTTACAAAAGTTTGCTTTCACAGCAGATGGCTTGTGGGTAAAATAAAGCAGATTTGCACACTGCACAATTGGCAATACTTTGATGTTTCAGAATTCACAAGTGATCAAAAGTGCTGATGAGGTGCAGTTTTTATAGTTTCACAGCAATCAAACCTCAGACCCTCCCAGGAAAGACTAGAAACCACTAGAAACCTCCAGACATGTTAAAGTACTGAAAATGGTTTCTGAAATTCCTGATAGTGTCTTTTTCTAAAGTAACATGTTGATACTTTAGTACCAATCTAATAATGTTTCTCTCAATTTTAGGGAGTAACCAACCAAACTAGATAACCTAAGTCAACATGAAATCAGAACTGTGCCTTTTGTCTTTGTTGACACACATACTTGCTCTTATCGTGATTCATTGGTTCACATAATTCAAAGATAAACATGTTTGTTATCATAATCTTTTATCAAAACTCTGCTTCTGAAACGCCTTTCCTTCTCTGCTGACATCATCAAGGCCTTTTATTTTAGCCCCTTCCCCAGCTACCATATAGAGACACATGTTTTACATGGGAAAGCAACTCATAAACATTAAATATATGTTGTTTTGACTTTGATGTTGAAGAATGAACAGCTGGAAATGTTTTCTAAATGTCAAGAAATGTTGACTAGATTCTTTAGTAACATGACAATAGATGTGATGTTTTCATAATACTGTAGCTTTTTCTAGAAACAAGGTGTGTGTTGTAATGCTAAATGGCTATTTTTAATGTACTGCATGTGAAAGTTTACAGTCAAGCAAGCAGAGGGAATAATCAAATGCTCTTTCATGAAAACATATGGCATTTCTTTTTTAGTCTTTTAGTCTTTAACTCATTTTATGGAATCAGTTGTTTAGGATGTTTCGTAAAAATGAACTACTCTTAAAAAGGAAAAAAAAAAGATTTAATTTTAATTTGGCATTTTACATCCTCTTTCTTGTAGCCAAATTATTTTATTTTATTTTATTGTTTTAAAATAATTTTTCAGCATTTTAAATTATTTTAATTCAATTCCGATATATAAATTATTTAACTTTTTAACTATTAAATTCAACTTCAGCTCTGTGTTCTTGATGTTTTAGTGAAATATAAATATAATTTAAATGTAAATATAAAAATGGTCTATTTATGTGTTATTT
Organism: Cirrhinus mrigala; assembly: GCA_036247105.1. Classification (NCBI taxonomy): domain Eukaryota; kingdom Metazoa; phylum Chordata; class Actinopteri; order Cypriniformes; family Cyprinidae; genus Cirrhinus; species Cirrhinus mrigala. Next base: position 27,808,195 of record CM070027.1, on the reverse strand, counting down.
TTTGTAGTGAACTTCTTAGTACTAAATTAACTGATATTTAATTAATAATTAATAAATAAATTATTGTTTTATTTTTATTTTCAATTATTTTTAATTCAGATATTTAAATTATGTAATTGTTTAACTAATAAATTTAATTATACAGCTTAAACTGTATTTTAGTATTGAAATTTTTAGATATGTGCTAAATTAATTGATATTTACTTAATAATTAATAAATGATTATTTTATTTAAATTTTTTATTTTATTTTCCAATAGTTTAATCATTTTTAATTATTTTTCAACTTAAATTATTTTTAATTTAGATATTTAAATTATGCAATTGTTTAACTATTAAATTTAATTACACAGCTTAAGCTATATTTTAGTATTCATGGTTTTAGTGAAATTTAAATATAAAAAAGATTCTTTGGCAATTTATTTCTTCTTTCTTTTAGTGAAATTCATAGATATGTGCTAAATTAACTGATATTTAATTAATAAATTATTATTTTATTTAAATGTTTAATTTTTTATTTTCCAATATTTTCATAATTTTTTACTTATTTTTCAACATTTTTAATTATTTTTAATTCAGATATTTAAATTATCTAATTGTTTAACTATTAAATTTAATTATACAGCTTGAACTGTATTTTAGTCTTCATGTTTTTAGTGAAATTTAAGTATAAAAAAGGTTATTTGGCAATTTATTTATTAGTTCTTGTAGTGAAATTCTTCAATATGTGCTAAATTAACTAATATTTAATTATAAGATAATAAATAAATTATTTTAATTTTATTATTTTCTTTGATTATTTTCCAATATTTTTTTTTCAATATTTGTAATTAAAGTTAGTTATGTAAATTCAAGTTTTCTACTATTTTTTTTTTTTTTAAATGTGTTTATGATGTGTTTTTTTATTTTTTTTATTTGACTCAGTAAATGCTGAGTAGCTGCTAAATACTGTAATATTTAATAAACAGATTATTTATAAATCTATACAGTAGCTTAAATTCAAAGCAGCCGTTTCATATCAAGACTGGTTTCTCCTGTTTTAGAAATATTCTGTTCTCCCAGAAAGTTTTGTTATGTCTTCTTTTCAAACTATGCTTGATTTTCTAAATGTTGTCTGTTTTCATTTTTATTCAATGCTCTAAATGAATTCTAAATCAGCGCTTTGAACCAGATTTGTACTTGATTTCTCTGCTCTAATGCTTTCTTTTCTCTCTTCCTTGTCTCCCGTCTCTTCCATGTGTCTTGATTGACATGCATGCGTCCTGTCTTCCTTTTTTCCTGTCTTTCTGTGTGTGTGTGTGAAGCGCGCAGTCCTCTCGATCACTCTGTGCCTTGCTTTACCACCTTTGATCCTGACGAACAAATTCAGATGCAGAGAAGCAACAGCATGGGACTTCTCTGTAAGTCTGTAGCTGAAGATTCAGACTGATTCATGCTAGATTTACTGTGAGTCTAGAGATTAGAAGAATTATCCTGTAGTCTGGTGCTCTTTGAAAGACCTGGTCTAGTCCACTGTAAATCTGCAGATAAGGACTGAAATTAATCATTTTGTATGTGCACAGTGACTAAAGTTAGTAAAGAGATGTAGACGTTTCTGTATTTTCCACAGTGTTTTAGCATTTGAGCAGCTGATCAGTGTTTGACCTTTGACCTTTGAACTTGTGTGACCTCTGCAGGTAGTCCGACCACGGCCCATCGTAACCTGACCTCCAACAGCCTGAACGATCTCTCAGACAAACCTGAGAAAGACCAGGTACTGTGCAGTGTGTTTTCTGTGCAAATGTGTGTTAAAAGTTCACCACATGTAGAAGTATGTATATTCATTGTACAAGATGAATATTGTTGGGTTTTACCATAGACATGAGGGTAAAGTGTGTTTGAATACCAATATGAATCTCATGAAAATGTCCAGGTCACATTTTACCAACAAAATCAAAAGAAAAAACAATAAGAAATTGCTTTTTTGCATAAAAAATAAGAACATATTTTTTCTCACAATTAACCACATTTCCTCCAAAATTGTAATTACTGATGCACTAAATAATTAAATAATTATTAATTAATTAAATAATTTATTTATTTATTAATTAATTTGAAGTAGAAACAGTTTTCACTGAAATTGTAAGAAACATGTTGAATTAAACTTGACATTTTGAAGAAGGCTACAATAGTATTTTCTTGTAAAACATACTCCAATAATCTTTATTTTAAGTACAACTTAAAAAAAAAAAAAAAAAAACATTTTTACAGTTATTACATACATTTTACTTTTTTACTTTTTTATATAATTCCCATTATTTGCAATGATTTTTCTTATTAAAATCAAATAATGCAAATAATAACATGATGCATAAATGCTTGTCAATATAATATACATTTAAATGATTTAAAATTTTGTAAATATGTTATTTTAAATAATAACAATATTTATTTTCATTTATTTTTATGTATTTTTTAATGATTGTACATTAAACCGAAGTTATAGAAATTGGAGTGCTTTCAACTGTATTTTAGTATTTTGCCTTAAAACTACTTTTATAAAGTAATATATAATAATAACAATACTTATAAAACAAAATAATATTTAAATAGATTTCTAAAATGATAAATAATTATTATAATTCCTATTATATTATGAATTTTATTACAAAATAATATATATATATATATTAGAAAAAACATTCATGGCAATTTAATAATATAAAAATGTATAGTAATGTATATAATGCAATATATAATATTTTAAATAATAACTACACTTATATTTAACACTAATGTTTACATTTATTTATAAAATGATAAATGTTATAAATTTTATATATATATATATATATATATATATATATATATATTATATATATATATATATATACATATATATCATGAATTTTATTTTTATAATTATATATAATGTAATTATATATTAACTATAATTAATTATAGATTATAAGTATTTGAAATATTACTGATTATTGTTAATATTATTATAAATATTTTTACTATTTAAAATAACTGTTTTCTATATAAAAATATTTTAAAATGAAATAAAAGCTCTCGTAACATTATACAATATACCATTCAAAAGCTTGGAGTCAGTATTTTTTTTTTTTTTTTTTTTGGGAAAGAAATATAGAAATTATTACTTTTATTTACTTAGATGCTTTAAATTGATCAAAAGTGATGATAAAGACATTTAAAGTGTTTCAAGATTTCTTTTAATGGGGAATTATAGGGAAATGTACTGAATCACCATGAAAGTAATATCTTAATGGTTTTAAAATAGTCTTAATTTTCTTGACAGTTTTTGTAATGATATATGACAACTAGGTCAATGTGGTCAATTCTCCCACATTAAAGACAGGATTGATGCCTGTTTCTCCTGTGGGAAGTTTGGTTAGAAAGGCTTCAGCCCTGGATGTGACATCTCTAGGACAGGAATGACTGCAAAAGCACAAAAGAGTTTTTTTTCAAACACAGTAGCACACAATTGAAACTCAGTGGCTCTCTTTCACACGAGGACAAAACAGAGCCGCTGTCGTCAGTTGCGTCAATATTTGTGGATTAGCAGGAGAGCTTGTCAATCGCACAGAGCTCTTGTTGTGTATAATTCATGCTACTGCAGTAATTACACTGATAACCTCAGATGAAAATCAGCCAGACCGCAAACATTACACACACACAAGGCCTCTTTTGTGCCTGTGTGTCTGTGTGTGTTCAGGCTGTATGTCATCCAGTGAAGTGGTTTTGTTTATGCTAGTTGTGAGCTTGTTTCTGTCCACACTGCTTAAATCTTCTTACACTTTAATATTCCTCCTAAATATGATTCCATAAAGACACTTTTTGAATCTTTTGATAAATGCTTTATTAAATTCTTTTTTTAAGGCGTGTATATGAAAGAAATAGATAAAGTAGATTTGGATATGGGTCATTGGAGATAATATGTAATATACAGTGAGATACTCTTTTTATGCTTTCATTTTCTTACATTTTCAATTTATACAAAATTATTTATTTTCTGTGGTAAATGACTGCATGCAACAGAAGTATTATAGCATGCATTAAAATTAAGAGTCTGGTGTTGTTAACTAAAACATTTAACTAAACTATTAACTAAATCACTTTTATTAATTGATATAAAGCTAAATGTTAATAAATATAAATATTAGGTAAAAATGTAATCAAAAATTGAATTAAAATGAAATAAAATAAAAAAAATGACTACTTATAAAACTGAAATTAAAATAGAAATAAAAAAATATATAAGAAAAATCAAATGCACAAAAGTAAAATGTTTAACTAAACTAAAATAAAAATAAATGTATAGTAATGTATATAATGGTATTTATTATATTTTAAATAATAACAACACTTAAAATAATATTTAAATTGATTTATAAAATTATAAAAATATAGAAATTATATATCATAAATTTGATTATTTATAATTATATATTAATTATAATTAATTATAGATGATATAATATTTACTAATGATTATTGGTAATATAATGTTATTTAAAAAATTGAGAGACTTTTGCATTACGTTTGCATTAAACTAATGAGAATTATGGAGAAATGTTAATAAATATTAGGTGAAAAATATAAACAAAAATTTAATTAAAATGAAATAACTGAAGTTACTAAAATTACTAAAAATAAAACTGAAATTAAAATAGAAATATAAAAATAAAATCTACTAAAAAAAACTATGCACATAAAATTAAAAATGTAACTAAAATTAAAATAATAAAACATAAAATAAAATGAAAAATATTTAAAGTATTAAATATTTAATTTTTGTTTATTTATAACATTAAATCATAAACAAATACTATGCCAATACATATAAATATTAAAATAACACTGGCCTGAAATATTCCTTTAATTATACACACTTAAAAATGTTTTCTTCTGGTCTAAATCTAATAGGATGAGCTGCTTTCAAAACTGTTGTAAAATGGTGATAAATGTGACTGTTTTGTTGAATAACAGCCTACGGTTACCCTACAATATTAAATATGATATTAAATGATTAGTCACTATTTGTGCTTTTATGTTGTCATTGTTTTATAGCATTTACGTTCATTTAGCAGATGCTTTTATCCTAAGTGATTTACGGATAAGTAACATCATGGGCAATTTATTATACAAGATCCAACAATACATGTCGTATATCTGCCATATTGTTGGAGGATCTACAATATCTGCAGTAATATTTGCAGTTTCAATATGTAAACTAGTATAAATCATGATTTAGTAAAAAAAAAAAATCTCCTTTCTTATTGTTTCTCTTTCTAGTTGAATAATAAGTTCATGAAGAAAATTCCCCGGGATGCAGAAGCGTCAAACGTGCTGGTTGGCGAGGTGGACTTTCTGGACGCTCCCTTCGTGGCGTTTGTGCGTCTTCAGCAGGCTGTCATGTTAGGAGGACTCACCGAGGTTCCTGTTCCCACACGGTAACGGACTTGCTATATTTCGAGGAAAAGTTCACACAAAAATAAAAATTTGCTGAAAATATCCTCACCATCAGCCTATCCAAGATGTAGATGAGTTTGTTTCTTCATCAGATTTGGAGAAATGTACTATTACATCACTTGCTCAGCAATGGATCCTCTGGAGTGAATAGGTGCCGTCAGAATGAGAGACCAAACAGCTGATAAAAACATCAAAATAATCCACAAGTAATCCACACCACTCCAGTCCATCAGTAAACATCCTGAGAAATGAGAAGTGATGTGTTTGTAAGAAACAAATCCATCATTAGGATGGTTTTAACTTCAAACCATTGCTTCTGGCTAAAGTACAAGTCCATAATAACGCTTCCTCCGTTGAAAAAGTTCATCACCCGTTGTTTTCTTACATCAAAATACACTGACATACTTGTATTTGTGACTGTTTTAGACTCTTTTTACTTGTAATATTTACTTGTAAATTATATAAAATGTTTTAAATAATATTACTAATAAAAATAATAATACATAATATATAAATTATATATATTATAAATGATATAATAAACTATATATTAGAAAATACATGCTTGGCAATTTAATAATATAATAATGTATAGTAATGTATGTAATGTAATAGATAATGTTTTAAATAACGATTTTAAAACAAAATAAAATTTTTTTGATTTATAAAATGATAAAAAAATATCTAAATTATATATACTATAATTTTTACAATTATATATAATATAATTATATATTAACACTTGTATTTATGACTGTTTTAGACTGTTTTTACTTGTAAACTGTGCTTGATTTTTCTCCTGATTCAGACAAGTTGTTTTTTTTAAAGGAGAAAGCAATATTATTGATTGATGACTTGGTTTTTAGCCTAAAGCAATGGTTTGACGTTAAAAATACCTTAATGATGGATTTGTTTCTTACAAACACAAATTCTTACAAAAATTTTCTCAAGATGTTAACTGATAGACTAGAGTGGTATGGATTAGTTGTGGGTTATTGTGATGTTTTTATCAGCTGTTTGGTCTCTCATTCTGACGGCACCCATTCACTGCAGAGGATCCATCGGTGAGCAAGTGATGCAATGCTACATTTCTCCAAATCTGATTAAGAAACAAACTCATCTACATCTTGGATGGCCTGAGGGTGAGTAAACATTCAGCAAATTTTAATTTTTGCGTGAACTGTTCCTTTAAAGCTATGCAATTCATAAATTGATTACTATAACAATATCTATTTGTATTTGTAGGTTCCTTTTTATTCTGCTGGGGCCCAAAGGAAAGGCCAAATCATATCGTGAGATCGGACGTGCCATCGCCACGCTCATGTCTGACGAGGTGTGTTTATATGCATGCAAACAGTATTTAGGTGATATTAGCCGAACTGTGGCCTAACGCTGTGTGCTTTCGGCTTCTACAGGTGTTTCATGACATTGCTTATAAAGCGAAAGACCGCGGTGACCTGCTGGCAGGCATTGACGAGTTCCTGGATGAAGTCATCGTGCTTCCTCCAGGAGAATGGGACCCTGACATCAGGATCGAACCTCCTAAATCCATCCCATCTGCGGATAAACGGTACCAGTGACCTTACAGCACCGACCTGCTTCATATTTACTGCTTATTTTTGAAATCAGCGTAATCATATTAGTTAATATTAAAACTGAGTATATGTGTGTTTTAGTAAAAACAATATTGCTGGAGGGGAAGGTCTTCAGATGAATGGCGGAACGCCTCATGAAGGGAGTTCAGGAGGCGGCGGTGGCCACGCAGCTGGCGAAGAACTCAAATTTACCGGCAAGTAAGTATATAAACAGGCACAAATACATGTTCATGAGCGAGTTTATGTTGGTTTTTGTTATTTCTACACTGTGAAAAGTGCAGAAAATTGCAGTTGCTGTATTTACGCAACCATTCAAATGTTTGGGGTCAGTAAGATTTTTTCATGTTTCTGAAAGATGCCTCTTCTGCTCTCCAAGGCTGCATTTATTTGATCAAAAATACAGTAAAATCCGTAATATTGTGAAATACTGTTACTATTTAAAATAGCTATTTTATATTTGAATATATTATAAAATGTAATTTATTTCTGTGATGCAAAGCTGAATTTTCAGCATCATTACTCCAGTCTTCAGTATCACATGATCCTTCAGAAATCATTCTATTATGCTGATTTGCTGCTCAAGAAACATTTTTATTCATAGTCATACATAGTAATTTCATTTATAAAACAGTAGAGAGAGCAAAATAAGAAAACAAATTGGTGTTTACTAAATAATGAATAAATAATTGATTGATAAAACAAACAAACAAACAAAAAAATATCCTAACAATAAATTATATATTTATTATTATTATTATTATTATTAATTTGCTATTTAATATTGAAAACAAACATAAGTAATATTATAAAATTCTAAACTAACAATAGTGAATAAGTAAAATTATAACTAACAATAATCTATATATTTGTTATTAATTAATAGTAATTATTAAATATGTGATTATTATTATTATTTACTGTTTAAACATTATTATTATTAATCTCACCACATTAATTTTAATCACAATTAATATTTTTTTCATTATCCATCAGAATAAATAATTGCGTTAATAATTAAAAAGTATATAAATAATAATAATAATAATACTTTATTAATTATTTACTTATTATTAACATATTATTAATAATTTGCTATTTAATAATAAAAACATCAAAAATACATTAAAATCTGTAATATTGTGAAATGTTATTACAATTTAAATGAACTATTTTCTATGTTAATATATTTTAAAATGTAATTTATTCCTGTGATGCAAAGATGAATTTTCAGCATCATTACTCCAGTCTTCAGTGTCACATGATCCTACAGAAATCATTCTAATATGCTGATTTGCTGCTCAAACATTTCTGTTTATTAGTATTTTTGTGGAAACCTTGATTTCAGGATTCTGTGATGAACAGAAAATTAAAAAAAACAGTGTTTATTTGCAATAAAATTTAATGTAACAATATAAATGTCTTTACTGTCACTTTTGATCATTTTAATGAATCATTGCTGAAGAAAAAAATAAAAAAAAGCCTGATCAGACCCATATTAATTACCCATATAACAATTACTATTGTTGGCGTATGCAATATTAAAACCATAAAATTGTTCTGTAATAATTTTTAGGTTTCCTGAGAAAACATTTCCCAGTAAGAAAACACAATCTCTTTCTCTCCTAGGTTTTGCGGTGGTCTCATTCTGGACGTTAAGAGAAAACTCCCGTTTTACGCAAGCGACTTTTACGACGCTCTCCACATTCAGTCTCTTTCTGCCATCTTGTTCATTTACCTGGGAACCGTAACAAACGCCATCACCTTCGGAGGGCTGCTGGGTGACGCCACTGAGAACATGCAGGTTTGATCCTTCACGTCTTTTTATGACCGTGTTATTGCTGTGAGTCCGTACTAAACTAGTGTCAGATGGTTTGGCTCAGCTAAGTCTATTCGGGAGCTCCTGGAAATAAAGTTTGGCTGTCGTTGTGTTCACAGCTCTGGGGATTTAAAGGCCACAGATAGCTGTTTGATTATTAAACATGTCATGTCAAATATATGTGTTTCCTAGATCAGCTAGAAACAGATGTACATGTCGGGATTTGATCTGTGCTATACTGAGAGTGACTTTTCTTCGAACAACTGTGTGTATAAATAGTGTCAGGATTGTGCGTTGTGCTTTTAGACATTTGCAGTGACTGCAGAGTTTGCGCATATATTTAGCAGTGCATGTATATGGCCCAGGCTAAGGAGGATCAGCTATAAATAGCCTCAGATTACACACAAGCACACGCACACACACATAAAATCACACAAATACACTTCGGAAAAATCCCTTTAAGGGAATCCTTCTTCTGACCTCTGCCCTTTACCTACAAAGCCTGCCTTAGATATATCAAATTAAAGATTTAGGTGGAGGTCACGGGCTGGTGAATTGATTTTTGTTTTATATGTTTAAAAACCTTGAAGGTGACTTGTGTTTGGAGGTAAATGTGTAAATATATCAGATATGTAAACAAATCTGAATGCAGAATAGTTTAAGTATGCCGTGATAACTCAAAATTGAGCTATCAAGCCTTCGGACTGTATAAATCGATGGGATTTTTACCATTTATCATGTCCATTTATTAGTTATTACATTTATAAAACAGTAGAGAGAGCAAAACAAGAAAAAATCAGTGTTTAATAAGTAATTAATTGATTGATAAAAACAAAAAATAATTATGTAATAATTCTAACAAGAATTTATATATTTATTATTAATATGTATTTATCTATTAAGGATATTATTAAGTATTATTATTATTTAGCTATTTAATATTGAAAACAAACATGTAATAATTATAACTAACAATATATATTTTTATTAATTAATTGCAGTTATTAAATATATTATTATTTACTATTTAATTATTATTATTATTATTATTATTATTATTATTATTATTACTATTATCTTCACCGCATTAATAATAGCCCCAATTAATAATTCTTTCACTATCCAACAGAAGGCTGTTTATAATTTTAATGGTTTGTTGTTCAACAAATAATTGCATTAATAATTAAAAAAGTATATGCTTGTAGTAGTAGTAATAATAATAATAATAATGCTACTTCATAAGTGATCTATTTATTATTATTAATATTATTAATTTTTAATTTAATATTAAAAACAAACATGTAATGATTATAACTAACAATAATTTATATATTTATTATTAATTAATAGTAATTATTAAATATATATTATTATAATTTCATTATCATCATTATTATTATCACCACATTAATCATTAACAATAATCACAATTAAAAAAAATTCCACTGTCCAACTAAGGGTGTTTATAATTTTAATGGTTTGTTGTTCAATAAATGAGTGCATTTATAATTAAAAATGATATAATAGTGTTACTAATAACAATACTTTATTATTAATTTATTGCTTTTATTTTAAGTATAATTGTTATAATTTTTTATTATTATTATTATTATTACATTTATAAATAAATACACCATAATAATAATAATAATACATATTTTACTAACATAAAATAAATTATTATAAGAAAATAATAATAATAAGAATAAGAATATTAAAAAGTCATTAAAAATAAGGCCCAATGTACTGTGTTAATACGAAGAGATTTTACATATTAATAGATTTACTGGTGTTTTACCTGTATTTTGAATTATGCATTGTATCATACATCGTATTATACATTGTGTTGTTTTAGGATTGAAGGAAATCTTCATAAACCTAACAGAAAATATCCTGGCAGAAAATAACATTGTTTTTTTACTGTGTTTGAGTTACACAGTTAATTTTAATAGTTAGAGGTTTGTTCAAATCTAACTAACCTATAGTATGAGCAAAGGCAATAGTGATGTTTATGTGAAATCTCCAGTCATTTGTGTTGGAAACACAAATATAAGAATAAGCTGAATAAGCACTTAGATTTGACTGTCAGGCAGAAATGTGCTTGTGAAGAAACAGCTGCCATCACATACAGGCTCAGATCTGATAAGAGTTCCTGTTTTAGTGATTTTACGCAGACATGCCTCCAAATGCACTACCTTTGCATCAGTTTTTCCGTTTGACAACTGTGTTTTATCTGTCTGTGCAGGGCGTGTTGGAGAGTTTTCTCGGGACGGCGTTGACCGGTGCTGTGTTCTGTCTGTTTGCGGGTCAACCTCTCACTATCCTGAGCAGCACCGGGCCTGTGCTCGTCTTTGAACGACTGCTCTTTAACTTCAGCAAGTGGGTGTCACATACACACAGATACATACTAATGCATGTGCACACAAGTGCATAATAAAACAATAAGCCATCAGTGGGCTGATTTTGTTAACAATATTGGATAGATAGATGTTAGATTCATGTTTGCATTAATGATAAAACAAAAAAATTAATAATTTTTTTGTGTATTGTTAGTAATAATTTAGTTAAGTATATTAATATTTTTTAAGATGATAATATTTTAATATTATTGTTTTGATTTTAATTATTAATCTATTAGTCCTTCAGCTACAGGCTGTTCATATGAATGGTTCATTGTTCAATAAATGATTGCACTAATAATAAACAACCATATATATATATAGAGAGAGAGAATTTTTAAATGTATGTATATATATATATATATATATATATATATATATATATATATATATATAAAATGTAATATATATAATTATAAAATATATTATATATTAAAAATATATAGTATGTTATACATAAATGTGTTATTATTGTTGAAGTTAATTTTATTAAATTAATATCATACTTATGTTAATAATAGCCACTTCATTTTAATAGCCAGTTAAAACTTGATTTGTAAAAATAATAATAGTAATATTTGTAACTAATAATTATTTATTTACTTTTTAAATATAATACTATTTTATTACTATTATTATTTATTTAATTTTAAATGTATTAGTCTGCTTCTTATAAAATTTATATAATAATCACATTAAGTCACAAATAATAATTATTTTATATAGAGATTTTATTACAATTATTACTAATTTAAATTCTTTTTTAAAATGTATTAGTCTTATTCTTCTTAATATTATAAAATGTATATAATAATCACATTAATAAGTCACAAAAATAATTATTCTATATAGAGATTTTATTACAATTATTACTAATTTAAATTCTTTTTTAAAATGTATTAGTCTTATTCTTCTTATTATTATAAAAGTTATACTATAATCACATTAATAAGTTAATAAGTCCCAAAAAATATTATTTTAGATATTTTTACTATTATTATTTATTTTATTTCAAATGTATTAGTCTTCTTATTATTAATATTATGAAATGTATATAATAATCACAATAATAAGTCACAAAATAATTATTTTATATAGAGATTTTATTACAGTTATTACTAATTTAAATTATTTTTTAAAATATATTACTCTTCTTGTTATTATTATTATAAAATGTATACTAAAATCACATTAGTAAGTTAAATTTAAGTTAAAAGTAAGTTAAAAAGTTAAAAAAATATATTTTTAGATAGAGATTTTTACTATTGTTATTTATTTAATTTTCAGATGTATTAGTCTTATTATTATTATCATTATCATAAAATTTATATAATAAACACATTAATAAAAGTCACAATAAATTATTATTTTAGATGGAGATTTTATTACTATTATTATTTATTTAATTTTCAAATGTATTAGTCTTATTCTTCTTATTATTATTATTATTAAATGTATATAATAAACACAACAAAAAAATCACAAAAAATTATTTTCCCGTATAATGTAGGTTCTTAACTGGAAGGCTGTTTTTCATTTTAATAGTTAATTGCAGCTTGATTCATTAATTTGATGTACGATTACCAGCATTTATATGATTTTATAGCCAAACTTATCCGTTTCACATTTGGTTAGAGTTATGTTTGAACACCAGCTTGGATTTGGATCCATTTACAGTTTATACTTCCTCTCTGTATTGATGTGTCATATTTAGTTTGACTAAAAACAAGCAGGATTCCCTGGAACTCTTGTAGAAGCACAAAATGTTCTGACTTATCTGGAATCAAGATACATCTTATTGTTTTCCCGTTTCTGCCAAGGTCTCGTTTCTCTGTCTGTCTGTGTGTGTGTGCATGAATACATTTCTCTCTCTCACTCTCTCTCTCTGTCTCTGTGAGGTTTCAGGTTTCTGTGTTTATGTTCCATTATGAATAATTGAGTCAGATTTCATGTCTGTGCCTGCTAGCGTGCATCAGTTCAGCTTCGCTGAGGGTTTCCATCTAAAGCGCTGAGTCTTGAATTATGGATTGTAATATATTTGATGAATCATATGCTGCATGCTAACATGATTAGAACTTTGTAATCAATAAAGAGTCTGGATTCAGTCTGTACCACAAGGAGCCTAAGAAAAATAATCATTTGGAAATTATTCCAAACACATACGTACATTTTAAATTAAAAAATAAATTATTAAAATAGAATAAATTATTATTAATTAAAAATAATATTTAAAATAATATAAAATAAATAATAATTAAAAATAAAATAAATTATTATTATTAATTAAAATAAAATAAATAAATATTTAATATTAAAATTGTTAATAATTGTAATAATTTATATAAATACATAAATATATATATAAATAATATGTATATATAAATATACATATATTATTTACTACTTATTATTTTATTATTTATTAATTCATATTATAATTATTTATATTATTATTTTTTTATGTAAATATATTGCCTTCCTTTTCCAAATAAATAAAAATTGTCTTGTGTTATCTTGGTTGATTGTTTTCCTCCTAATCTGTGATTTTAAGGTGGTGATGCTGATGTGTGTTTCTTTGATTGGTTCAGGGATAATGATTTCAACTATCTGGAGTTCCGGCTGTGGATCGGCCTGTGGTCTGCTTTCTTGTGTCTGGTCCTTGTCGCCACAGACGCCAGTTTTCTGGTGCAGTACTTCACCCGTTTCACGGAGGAGGGGTTTTCTGCTCTCATCAGCTTCATCTTTATCTACGACTCCTTTAAGAAAATGCTCAAACTGGCTCACCATCATCCAATCAACTCAGACTTCAACATGGACTTGGTCACGCAGTACGGATGCCACTGTGCTCCTCCAGACGGTGAGACAATGAGCCTGCTAACAAGAAAATCAGATAGAAAAGTGTGCATGCACGAGAAAAATGCCAAAAATAAGCAATTATTTTTATTGATATTAATATTCTAAAATATTAATAGTAACAGTAACATAATTGCTTGTTTTCAGAGAAAATATCTTAATATTTAATTAATTTCTTTTTTTTTTTTCTTTAATTGACATTTGAATTTTTTACATTTTCTTTCAGTTATGCACATGGTTTTCATATTTTTATCAGAAAACAACACTTGTATTTGATTTCTTATTATTTAATATTGAATTTAACACTGCAACATACAGTACAATGTGCTTTTCTTTGTTAGGAATTTTTAATTGCAGATACATTTTCAGTTATTATAGCTCTTTTTTTATAAATCATTTATATTATCACTTAATTATTTTTATAGATGCTATTTATTTATTTATTTATTTTGTATTAATGTAATAATAGTAATATTATAATATAACCTAAATACTTGTTTTCGGAGTAATATATATCAGAGAAATATCAATATTTTACGTTTTTAATAGTTTATTCTTTTTTAATCTGTTGGCAAATGGTTAATTATTATTATTTTTTTTTAAATTTAATAATTCACATCGTATAATTCACATTTAGAAAAAAATTATACATGCTATGTTTTCTTTCTTTCTTAATTTCTTTGTTTATTTATATATTTGCTTGTTTATTTTGTAAATATAAAAATATACTAATAATAGCATATTAACATTAATACTTGTTTTAGATTTTTTTTTAGAATTAACATTGTATAGTTCACATTTTTTTACAATTACTATACATGCTATTTATTTATTTATTTATTTATTTTTAAATATATTAATACACTAATAGCAATATATTCACATTAATGCTTGTTTTCAGAGAAAAAATTATATTTAAAAATTTTTTATGCTATTGACAAATTTAATTTTTTAAATGTTTATTTATAATTAACATCATATAGTTCACATTTTTATAATTACTATACATGCTATTTCTTTAATTATTTTTAAATATATTAATACACTAATAGTAATATATTCACATGAGTGCTTGTTTTCAGACAATTATTATATTTAAAAAAAATATATGCTATTGACAAATTTTACATTTTTTTGTTTATTTATAATTAACATCATATAGTTGACATTTTTTTATAATTACTATATATGATATATGTTTATTTATTTATTTAAATATATTAATAGTAATATATTAACATTAATACTTGTTTTCATAGAAAATATTACAATCTTTGAAAAAAAAATTTTACCCTATTGACGAATTGTTACTTTTAATTTTCTATCAGTTTTGCACATGACTTGTATATTCTTATTAGAAAACGGGACTAAATAGGGTTTAATATTAAATTAAACTCATTTAATATAACACTAAATTCTTATTTTGTGTCTTTGATTCAAAAGGCAACATTTCAGCTGTGTACATGGAGAAAATGGAGGCCCTGATGAACAGCACTGGACAGGTAAATGCTCTGTGTGTTTGTGTTGATTATTAAAATACCCACAATGCATCAGTACACTTAGATTAGTTGGTCGTTTTGGGTTAGTTACTGCAAAAATACAACACATATGATATTTAAACAGAATGAAACTGTTTTTATTGGTATGCATGAGGATAACTGTTCA
>CM070027.1:27742393-27789893 GCA_036247105.1 Cirrhinus mrigala | reverse complement strand
ATTTACAATGTACATTATATAATACACATATTATATAAAATAATTGTATATATGTGTATATATATATATAATTTATAGACATTTATATATACAAATATGTAACAACTTAAATATTCTATATTACATACATTTTTATTCATTTGAATACATATATAAAGATATTTATATATTAAAAGGGATAAATGTGTATATATAAATTATTTTAAATACTTAATAAAATATATACAATTTTTAATTTAAAATTTAAATGTTTGTATATTATATAATATATATTTTGTGTGTGTGTGTGTGTGTATATATATATATATATATATATATATAAATTGTAGATACTTATATATGTGTGTGTGTGTATAAAATTAAATATTAAATACAAAAGATTTAATGTATATATGAAATTTTTACATTTTAAATGTACACGTATGTATATGTGTATAATTTAAATGAAAAAGTAATTTAAAATATAATGTTTCATTGAATATCATATACAAAATATTTCATTTAATATTACTATTTCTTTTTGTTTAAATGTATGTTTTGTGTGTGTGTGGATAATTTTGATAATTATGTACATTGAAAATAAATCAGATTTTTTTTTTTTATTTAAAAATGAATGTGGATGGATGGATGGATAGATATATAGATAGACTGATTGACTGATTGATTGATTGATTGGTTGATTGATTTAATATTATCTCATATGATAAAGACCAGGATGATTATGTTTGTAAATTTTAAACTATCCTGTATTTTTCTACCCTAAATAGCCGACGAGTCCACATCGTGGTTGGTTTGTTCCTCCGTTTGGAGGAAACCCGTGGTGGGTCTACCTGGCCTCATTCTTACCCGCTCTCCTGGTCACCATCCTCATCTTCATGGACCAGCAGATCACGGCGGTCATCGTCAACCGCAAGGAGCACAAGCTCAAGGTACGAACGGCTAAAGTGGAAATGTTACACAAACTCTGGGGCTGTTGTGGAATATAATGAGGGATTATGGTCAGAGGATTACACCTCTGCACGTGGAGCTACCTGCTGCACGCTAACCTCTGCTGCTGTTTCAGTCAAGACAGGAATCAGATTTCAAACACAAAATGCTGGAGAACTAATCATTTACTATAGGTAACGAATGTTATTTTTTTCACCCTGAGTGCAGAAGGGAGCCGGGTATCACCTGGACCTGTTCTGGGTCTCCATTCTCCTGATTTTGTGTTCGTTCATGGGTCTGCCGTGGTACGTGGCGGCAACCGTCATCTCCATCGCCCACATAGACTCCATCAAGATGGAAACTGAGACATCAGCACCCGGAGAACAGCCTAAATTCCTTGGAGTCAGGTGAGGAGAAAATCTTAGCTTAAATCACTCTACATCGTATTTTAACAAGGGAAAACATGATTACAGCATCACAAGGTTTGTCCATCCTCACTAAAAGACAACCAATCATAAACAATTAGATGAGTTTAATATGCAATTATGTGGAACAGCTTTTTTGACCAATTAAATTTCACTGTGGGCGGGGCTACGCAGCACAATGAGAATAAAGAGACCATAAACAACCATCAAAATGTATCAATATGTGTTTTTACACACCAGATTTCAATATCTACATAGAATGTGGATGATATAGATGGTATAATGCTATAGATGGTATAATGCATAATGTATAAATGCACATCAGGGATAATAATATAAATAACTAAAATTGAAAGCATGAAAAACATATTTGTTACTTGAAGTAAAATAAATGTTAACTGAAATAAAACTGTGTTGCTAATTTTTGATGATTTTAACTTAAAATACTAAAATAACATTAACATTTCACAATAAGGTTTTTTTGTTAACATTAGTTAACTATATTAGTTAACATGAACAATACTTGTACAGCATTTATTAATCTTAGTTATTTTTAGGTTCAACATTTACTTTATCTGTTAACATTAGTTAATGTACTGTGAACTAACATAAATATATATATATATATATATATATATATATATATATATATATATATAATTTAGGAATATTTACTTAATTTATCTATTAATTATGCACAACAAAATTACTAAAACTTTAACTAAGATGCATTAAAAACTGCTAATAAAAAAAATCTAGTTAAAAATACACTACCAGTCAAAAGATTTTGAACAGTTTTTTAAAGAAGTCTCTTCTGCTCACCAAGCCTGCATTTATTTGATCCAAAGTACAGCAAAAAAAAATTTAAATTGAAATATTTTTACTATTTAAAATAACTGTTTGCTATTTGAATATATTTTAAAATGTAATTTATTCCTGTGATTTCAAAGCTGAATTTTTTGCATCATTACTATCACATGCATCACATGACCCTTCAGAAATCATTCTAATATTTTGATTTGCTCCTTAAAAAAACATTTATTATTATTATTATGAAAACAGCTGAGTAGAATTTTTCAGGTTTTTTGATAAATAGAAAGTTCAGAAGAACATTTGTATGAAATAAAAATCTTTTGTAACAACATAAATGTTTTTATCATTACTTTTGATCTATTTAAAGCATCCTTTTTTTAAAATAAAAGCATTAATTTCTAAAATCTCTTTCAAAAAAAAATTATACTGACTGTATAATGTTACAAAAGCTTTTTATTTAAGATAAATGCTGATCCTTAGATCGTACTCAACTGTTTAAATATTGATGATAATAATAATAATATTATTAAATGTTTCTTTGAGCAGCAAATCAGCATATTAGAATGATTTCTGAAGGATCATGTGACACTGAAGCCTGGAGTAATGATGCTGAAAATTCAGCTTTGATCACAGGAATAAATTGCATTTTAAAATATATCCAAATAGAAAGCGGTTATTTTAAATAGTAAAAATAATTCACAGTATAACTGCTTTTGATGTGTTTTGGATCAAATAAATCCAAGCTTGATGAGCAGAAGAGACTTCTTTAAAAAAAACATTAAAAATCTTACTGTCCAAAGACTTTTAACTGGTAGTGCATTAACAAAAATTATAATAGTATATCAACGATACTAAAATAACACTGATGTAAATGTGAATATAATGCCATAGTATATACACTTCACAATTTCATGACATCACATGAGGAGGAGGAAGTAACACTCATGTTTTATCAGTCAAGCAGACAGTGCTAATAATCTCAAAATAACTGAATATCCCAAATAAATGATCTGATATTTCAGTTTATCACTAGTAACATGCTGCTTGATTGTCACGTTTGTTTCAATTCACTTCACATGAGTGTGGCTCATGCTTGTTTGTTTGATTCTTTCTCTTGCAGAGAGCAGAGAGTCACAGGAACAATGGTGTTTATTTTGACGGGACTGTCGGTCCTCATGGCCCCCATTCTGAAGGTTTGGCTTATTTATATTTATTAAACTACACTGTCTTTCTGCATTCTTATAATCATCCTTGTCTGAGAGAATAAGACAGAATCTTAAAGACGGTTTATGTGTTTAATGCCTGTGTGTTTGCTGCTAAGTGTCCTGCTTAAAATTGACAAAATATGCTTTTTTAGCACATACTTGTATACATATTCGTCTTTCTTTTCTGTGAAAACAGACCACAAATATGGATGACTCATGAATCTGGCTTGTCAAACAGCAGGATCATAATTCATACCTGTGATGTAAACAGAAGAGTATTTAAGAAAATGTGTCTACAAAATATTTCTTAGGGTATTTTAAGCAATTCTAGTTATTAATATAAATAAATATAGGGCTTATATTTATATAGCCGTATATCCACAACTCCAAACTTGATTTCTTGAATTCATTTCTGAGAAAAAAAAGGTTAAAATGATTGCTTATGATTGATTATCAGAATAAAAAGGACAAAAAGCAATACACATTAAACATAAGTCATGCATGAGCATAAGTCATCTCAAGCCTTTTACATCTTTCTAAGCAGAAATAATATATTTGAGACCTGATATATTTGTCATTTTTTTATTATATAAATATTATATGTTGTTATATTGGTCATTTTTATTCATTTTATTAATTTATTATTTAAGTTTTGTGACAACAGGATTTTTTTTTTAAGTATTTTGTATAAAATAAATGACAAAAATATTACCTTTTTTTAAAAAAAGTATTTTTAAAATCCTATTTTATTTCTTTTCTTTTTTTTTTTTTAGAAACACAAATATAATTTAAATTATATATATATATATATATATATATATATATATATATATATATATATGCAATATTTATATATTTTTATATTTTGTGACAATGGGATATTTTATATACTTTGAATATATAATTTTTTTAAAAACATTACATATTATATATTTAAATAAGATCATTTTAAATAGTCTAATTTGTATTTGTATTTTTTTTTTAAATACAATTATATATTTGAATAAGCGAGGAAAATTATATTTTATTATATGAATAATTTTTATTCCTTTTTTTATATTTTTGTGACAACAGGATTTTTATGTTAATAAATATATTAAATATTTAAACGTGTATAAAAAATATTAATTACATTTATAAACATATATAACGTGAATCATATTATATATAAATTACCATCGTATTACCGTGGTGTTCTTGGAAGTACTGTGAAGTACAATGCAAACACTGTAGTATATAGTTTCCAGTACCGTTTTGCAGTATATTGTGTAAAGTATAAAGTATATTGTGTACCATGGTATTGGCACAGTATTTTTTGTATTGGTACATGTTTAAAAACCCATTATACCATGGTACTTTTTAATGGTTTGTGCAGTTACTGCCCCCTGCTGGACATTTACTTTGTAAACATTACAACTTTGTGATGTGTAAGTGAGAAAAAAACTCATACCCGGATGTAAATAAGTCAGAGGCTTCTTGTCAATAACACAAAATCTGTTTGATAATAAGCTGTTTGCATTGCTCAGATCTCTGTGTACAGTGTGTGTTTGTAGACAAACTGAAGTGGTATTACTTATATAATGCTGTAATTCAGTGTGTTTGGTTTTATTCCTACAGTTCATCCCTATGCCCGTCCTGTACGGCGTGTTCCTCTACATGGGCGTCGCCTCTCTCAATGGCGTTCAGGTGAGTTCATGCAGCTCAGTGAGTGTCACATTACTGTTTAGGCAGAAAGAGACCCTAATCTTCCGGACTACCTGATATCCGCTGGAGCATGGGAACCCGACCGATTCCAGAACTTGATCCAAGTTCAGTAAAGTCGGAATAAGTCAGGCGAAGACAGGGTTTTGATGGGGTAAAATGCCTGGATAAACCTAGAGCACTTCAGGACAGATTTGTGCATGAAAATGTGCATTTGTTTAGTTGTGGTTGCTGTTAAACCTTAATGCATAAGTCATCTTGAGCCTTTTACGTCTTTCTAAGCAGAAATAATATGTGACCCTGGACCACAAAACCATAAGGGTCAGTTTTTTAAAACTGAGATTTATAAGCTTTCCATTGATGTATGGTTTGTTAGGATAGGACAATATTTGGCCGAGATACAACAGTTTGAAAATCTGGAATCTGAGGGTGCCAAAAAAAAAAAAAAGTAATTTTTTACTTTTTTTTATGATAATTTTGACCCATACAATGTATTATATAAATATTATATATTATTATATTAGTCATTTTTATTATTATTATTATTATGGGGTTTTTGTTGTTGTTGTTGTTTTTTTACATTTTTGTGACAACAGGATTTTTTAATGTATTTTGTATACAATAAATATACAAAAAATATTACTTTTTATTTTTAAAATAGAATTCATGTATTATATAATTGAATAAAATTTAAAGTATTTTTTTATTTATTAATTTGAATTTTACTTTTTTTTTAGAAACAAATAGAATTTAAATATATATATAAGATTAATATAAAATGTAATATAAAATAATACAATTTATTTTATAATTGTATTATATATTACATATATGTAATTTTATATATTTTTGTGAAAATGGGATATTTTTTATATACTTTGAATAAATATTTAATGTTTTTAAATGGAATACATATTAGATATTATATATCTAAAGATCATTTTAAATAGTCTAATTTTTATGTTTATTTTATTACATTTTATTTTTAAAATACAGTTCATATATTATTATATATAAGTAATTATATATTTTTTATATTATATTACATATTGTATATTTAAATAAGATAAATAAGATTATCTTTAGGTAAGATTATTTTTATTTTACATTTTTCATTTTTAAAATAGAATTCAGATACATTTAAATAAGATTTTAAGTAGTTTTATTTCCATTTTTTTATTTAGAAACAATTAGAATTTAAATACATATATACTTTGAATATATTAATTTGTAATTTGTTTCAATAGAATAATAGAATACATATATTACATATTATATATTTAAATAAAATTATTTTAAGTAGTTTAATTTATTTATATATATATATATATATAAAAAACATATATAACAAAAATGCTTTTAATTATTTATTTTTATATTTTATATTTATTTATTTTAAATACAATATATTATATTAAAATTAAATATAGTTAATTATCTTAAATAATTTTATATTTGATTTTCAAAATATTGTTTTTTACATTTTTGTGACAACAGGATATCTGCCTCTGAATAAACTACAAAACCTTCTTTTTTGTCTGCAGTTTATGGATCGTCTGCAGCTCTTGCTGATGCCTGCAAAACACCAGCCAGATCTGATCTACCTGAGACACGTACCGCTCAGACGAGTTCACTTATTCACCTTCATACAGGTGTGTGTGTGTGTGTGTGTGCGTTCAGCCTCACAGGGCTCATATCTATAGCTTTAGCGCTGTATATGCATGATGAATGTGTGTGTCTGTTCACAGGTGCTATGTTTGGCTCTCCTGTGGGTGCTGAAGTCAACAGTAGCAGCCATCATATTCCCTGTGATGGTGCGTCTTTATTTGCGAATACACAAACATGCGCAAACTGCACTCTGAATAACTGAATAACCAGTTTTTTAGATTTTTTGAAAGGTTACATCCTATTTTATACCATTATTTCATGTGTCAGTCTTCACAGGGTTAACCTTCACATATCTAAGATCTCTTTCTGTTCATTTCCCAGATTCTTGCATTAGTCGCAGTGAGAAAGGCCATGGATTATGTGTTCTCGCAGCACGATCTCGGTTACCTGGATGACGTCATGCCTGAAAAAGACAAGAAGAAGAAAGAGGACGAGAAGAAGAAGAAGAAAAAGAAAGGCAGCATTGACAGTGACATGAACGACGTGAGTTTCTCTCTCTCTCTCTCTCTCTCTCTCTCTCTCTCTCAGTGTGCGTGTTGGTCGTCTCTGTAAAGCTGCAGTGGTAAGAATGTCCCACCCCTGCGTTCACAGTCGGATTTTCCAGCCATTGAGACCGTTCCCAGCATAAAGATCTCCATGGAGACTATGGAACAGGAGCCTGTGCTGGGGGAGAAGCCCTCAGACCGTGAGTAAACACGCAGGGTTTCCCTCCACCTCGCACAGGGGTTCCAGCCGTCACTCTGTCCTGTTACTAACAACTCTAATCGTGGCCTCTCCCTCCTCCAGAAAACATCTCTAAATCCCGTCTTTCTCTTTGTTTATGGTGTTGCTTGGTTTCTTGGTCTGTGTGGATCAATAATCCGCTCTTGTAACAGATAACACCCGCCTAATCGCTATACTGATGCGTGTACTGTATGTATTAATAAAGTCAACATGCAGTCTAAATGGACCCTGTTTACTTTCCTAATACATGTTCCTGGTCTTTTCGCATGATTCATCGCAAATGTTTGTCTTTTATCAAAATAACGTGATCCGCCTTTAAAACCAGTTCGCTTTTTGTTTGATGTCTTTGAGCGCTCTTATTTCTCAATCTCTCAGAGCACCTGGATTTATTCTGCTCTATATGGATGGGAATTATGTGGAATTTAATGATTAACGATTTCAGGTCCTTAACGGTTGCATTGACAATTCTTTTTGTTAATTTCGTGGAAGAAACAATGGACTGTGTTTAAAAAACAATTTCTATTGTATTCACAACTATCACGGGTCTATTGTTAAATTATGAGATAATTTTTCAGATTTACACTACTGTTCAAAAGTTTGGGGTCGGTAAGATTTTTTCGTAAAGAAATGATTCTTTTTTCTTGTGTATTTCACAATTCTTTATTTTTCAGTTCTGATATTTAAACTCAGAATTCCGACTTTATTTTTAGAATTCTAAGTTTATATCTTGCAATTCGGAGAAAAAAGGTCAGAACTGTGAGATTTAAACATTGTCTCATGTTGACTTTAACCTGATGGGTTTTATCTCTGCATTTCCTGTTCTTTACTCCCTCTTTTAATTCTAACCACTAACCAATCAGCTCTTCTTTTCAGCTGCATCATAACCTCTTTATATTAACCCTCTAATATTCGCTAATCTGTCATGTGTGTGTGTGTATGTATATTAACAGCATGTGTTTGTTTCTTATAGGAAAGCCCATGTCCTTCCTCACTCCCTACTGATGGAAAGCACTTTTTCCTGCCCAAGACTGTGTCAAGGTACATCTGTGTGTGTTTGAGCTTGTGTGCACATGCATGTCTATAATTATCCAGCTTAGATTAGCATGAATTCCATGCTGGCTCAGCCTGGTTTATGGTGGTTAATGCTGGTCAAGCTGGTGGAACCAGCACTACCATGCTACCTTATCAGAATCAGAATCAGAAGAGCTTTATTGCCAAGTATGCTTGCCCATACAAGGAATTTGTTTTAGTGTCATTAGTCTTTAGTCTTAGTTTTGGTAAAATCACTGAAATGCATTGACAAACCAATCAGTTAGCATTATAATGCATGTCTATGAGCTGTGTTTTTATATATCTAACAGCTCTCTCTTTCGCTTTTTCCTAGTCAGGATTTAAACCCCTTTAAGAAGATGGTGCCTCAGATCAGAATCGATTTGGACCCTGACAACAACAAATTCTTCTGGAAAACTCCAGCCTCTGAAACATCCCTTTAAACACTCCTGAAAACACTTCTTACACACTTTTAGATTCAGATGATAGTTTGGTCATTCAGCTAAACAAAAAACTTGCTAGAATGTTTCGTTTTAAAGTCCATAAAAAAGGACAAATGGCATTTCAACACTACAACCAATAGCTGCACAAACAAACTCTTTACCAAAGAGTCCTTTTTTAAAACTTTATTGAATTTTTTAGCTCCTTCTGAGCTATCGTTTTGGTAGCATTACTGTTGGAAAGCTGGAAAAAAAAGTATTTTTGCTATCGATTTATTTTTAGGTTCTGGGTCCAGACTGATTTTTTTTTTCAATCATTCTTAAACTTTTATAACCATAATATTTTAGTAAATAATAATCAGTCTTAATAACAGAGTCCAGTTATATAAAATAAATTTGCAGTTTGAGTTTCTTTCGGCCAAATAACTGCACTTGATTTAAATGAGCACATTAGATCAAATCTTCTAAAAATATCAATGAACAAATTCTGTTTGTCTATGAAAGCCACAGGAGGAAAAAAAAGGTAACTGCGAAGTGTATTTCACAATTCTGTCTTTTAATTCTGATATTTAAACTCAGAATTCCAACTTTATTTTATATCTCTCAGTTCTGAGGGAAAAAAAATATAGAATTGTGAGATTTAAACTCAGAATTCAGAGAAAAAAAATCTGAATTGTGAGATTTAAACTTAAATTTGTGAGAAAATTCATATAAAATTTATATAGAAAAAATATAGAAGAGATTTAAACTTGGAATAGCAAGAAAAAAAATAAAGAATTGTGAGATTTAAACTCAGAATTTCAAGGGAAAAAAAAACATAATTTTGAGATTTAAACTCAGAATTCAGAGGAAAGAAAATCAGAATAGTGAAATTTAAACTTAAAATTGTGAGAAAAAATAAAGAATTGTTAGATTTAAACTTAAATTTGCAAGAAAAAAAATCTGAATTTTGAGATTTAAACTGAGAATTCCGAGAGGAAAAAAAAAACTGAATTGTGAGATTTAAACGGAGAATTCCGAGGGGGGAAAAAATCTGATTTGTGAAATTTCAACTTAGAATTGCAAGAAAAATAAAGAATTGTGAAATTTTAATTCAGAATTCCAAGGAAAAAAAATAAAGAATTGTAAGATTTAAATTTAGAATTCTGAGGGGGGAAAAAAACTGATTTGTAAGATTTAAACTCGGAATTGCAAGAAAAATAAAGAATTGTGAGATTTAAAGTCAGAATTCCAAGAAAAAAAAAAAACAGAATTGTTAGATTTGAACTCAGAATTCCGAGGGGGAAAAAATCTGAATTGTGAAATTTAAACTTAGAATTGAGAGAAAAAAGTCAGAATTGTGAGATAAAAGGCCGCAATTACCTTTTTTATTTTATTCCATGGTGTGAATGGGCTTCCATAGTTTTCTTTGATACTTTTAATATGTTTTTTTTCCTTAAAAACTCGAACCTTTAGTCTTTTAGAAGTGTATTTAAGTGTATTTTATTACTAAACCACAATGGTGGCTGTAACTGTTTATCCCAATAAGGGAAACTGCATTTTTAAAGACAAAAATCGTTCCTGTTCTTAAAAAGACACTTAAAAAAAGTGGGAAACACTCTATATATATATTATTTTCTAGTTCTACCTCTTAATAATGGACTGTAGGTGCCAGGCACTCTGTGTTTGAGTGAAGCATTTCTCTATGCAGTATGTAACGGATGTCAACGGCGATATTGAAGTCACGTGACTGGAAGAGCGGGAACAGCGCTGGATGCCTCTCGACTATGAAATTCCCTCTGCCCTTTTGTGAACTCCAGATCAGTTTCTTCGCTCGTAAATGACAATCCATAACAGGGCGGATACTTTCAATGTGATTGCATTCGATGTATTTACTATGAAGCAGTTGATTTATGCTGATTTTATTATCTGGATATTTTTATTGTACTTTTTTTTTTTTAAAGAAGTAACGTTAATGATGTAGATAGCGACGTCTTTTATACTAAGATGAAACGTTGAGAGGTGTGAGGACTCAATGAGATTTAATGTGGAACAGCTGCACCAAGTGACAGCAGTATGCAAATTTCCTTGTTTTTGTGTGTGTGAGAATACTGCCATTAAGACGGATCATTTTCTCTTACGTTCAGCACAACGATATTTCAGTCAGCAAATCTGGTGTAGAGTATATTTTAAACATTATATGTGTAACTCCACAGTCGTTAAAACTTGAATATAGAGACACAAGTCAGTGTTTGTACATAGATCTGTTCATTATCTTCATGATCAATAATGTCTTCCATTTCTTTTGGTTGTATCAAATTGCCTGTGCATTTTCAAGGACTGAACTGTTTTAGCCAGATGCATATGTAGTGCAAGATGATGTTTTTTAAAACCTATTGAGATGTATTTATTGTCCTCTTCACTTCTGGATGCTGTCTTACTCTCTCTGTCTGATTATAAGTGACGCTACAGGCAATAATGAGATTAACAGTTGATCGCTGTTCTGTAAAAGGGAATCACCCTGTAGCACTGTGAGGCAATGGGCAAATTAAAGCAATTATTAAAACATAGTTCTGGTGGTGTGATGCATTCAAACGACCTTTTATATGTTGGGTGTGTTCTTCACTACACATAAATGACACAAGTAGGCTATTTTGTATGATTTTAAAACCATAAACTTGATTACGTTGCACAAATGCTAGTCTGAGTAGCGCCTCCATATTGATTTTCTGTGATGAATGAAAACGAGGGACTGACCTACAGCACATTCAATGGTGCTGTTTTTTTTTAAGATTTATTTTTGGCGTTTTTATGCCTTTATTTAGATATGACGGTGTAGTTCGACAGAAAGCAAAGTGGGAGAGAGAGAAGGGATTGGGAGCGGGAAAAGTCCAGAAGCCTAGATTCGAACTCGGGACGCCCGCAGCGCAACAGCGTTATATGTCAGCGCGCTAACGGTAAGTTGTACGTTTTGACAATTACTATTTACAAAGACCTTTACAGTGCGAGCCATTGTAAAGACTGTTTTAAATCGTTTTCGCCTGTGATAAATTTGCCTATGGGCGAAACATCGGTTCATTAGCAAGTATGACAATGTGTAGCAAACATAAAACAGTTTGCACTACAAACCAGTCTGTTCATAATTAATTTATTAAAATAATATGGTAAGCCACACCAATTCTGTAATATCAAACAGCAAACGATGGTTTGCACAGCTAAAAATAGCTGGACGCAGACGAGACCGGAAGCCAGACCCATAAAAATGTATAAAATGGCCGCACCCGCTCTTATGGTGAACAATAAGGTGGATAGATGAATTTATACATTTATATGAATATGTTTAGTTTAAAAACACTTATCACCTACTAATACTTAAAGGAAAAACGTAACGTTTCCGATTCTCCTTCTGAGGTCAAAGTGCTGCGGGCCAAAGCCAAACGGCTCAAGGTAACAGAACCTGAAATGGGAATCTGGGTCTAATCTGGATAAAAGGCCAGAGACATCGTGTTCTAGTCCTTGTAATCTCTCACCTTCAAGTCATTCCTCAGAGCTGGAATGATCTCCTTCATTGCCTGTCCGAATCCAACATAACAATATTCTCATTTCTTTCACTTCCCTGACCAAATCTTGACATCTAGCCTCCTCTTAATCGCTTTCACGCACATGTTTCACTAAGATAAACCGTGTTTACATGCAGGAGAATGACTGGTCATTATCTAAATTGCTCAGTAAAACCGCACAAGCATCTTCCAAGAAGATAACCAGAGCTGAAACTCGCATATTTTCCATTTCAGTAATTCGGGATCTCATCACGGGAATGGATTTAGCACGTAATGAAGCTAAAAGGATCGTCACACCGGACGAAATGTCTTCACATGCTTAGACAACTTTAATACGGAGTCGTTAGTGGTTACTTTGATCATCTTCAGATATGTGGCCTTTCTCACGAATTTCACCTTTCCTGTCGTGAGCTGGACGCAGCAGCTGTCATGCACGTCTGCTCTATTAACCCATGGGTCACTGTATGGCAATGAAACCTTCAAATATGAGCGTTTATATGTTGGATCAATCATACAGATATTCTTCACTCCACATAATTGACATAAAGACACTCTATTGTGTATTACACTACCAGCCAAAAGTTTTTAAATAGTACGATTTTTAATGTTTTTAAAGAAGTCTCTTCTGCTCACCAAGCCTGCATTTATGTGATCCAAAGTACAACAAAAACAGTACAATTTTGAAATATTTTTACTATTTAAAATAACCGTTTTCTATTTGAATATATTTTAAAAAGTATTTATTCCTGTGATTTCAAAGCTAAATTTTAGCATCATTACTCTTTAGTGTCACATGATCCTTTAGAAAGTATTCTAATATGCTGATTTGCTGTTCAAGTTCTTCTTCTGCTTCTTCTTATTATTACCAGTATTTAAAACAGTTGAGTACCTTTTTTTAAGATGCTTTGATGAATAAAAAGATCCAAAGATCAGCATTTATCTGAAATAAAAAAGCTTTTGTAACATTATAAACTATTTAAAAGCTTGGAGTCAATATATATATATATATATAGGAAAGGAATTATAGAAATGAATACTTTTATTAAGCAAGGATGCTTTTATTACTAACACCATTAACAGATTTTACAAAACAGTACTGTAGCTTTTTACCATAGTTTAGCACTCTAAAATAAACTTACATGATCATTAAGTCATGCAACATAATTTTTTTTCCATTAACATTATTTTTCCATTATTTTTTCCATTATCAGAAGTATTTTAACCAATTTCAACTTCATTTTTTAAGTTATATGACCTTTAATGCAATATTCAAATATAAATACTCTAATATAAAAGTCAGTACAGTACCTAATTGAAGTTCACATGACCTGAACAGTCAATTTGACTGATTATTGTTATTGATTGTTAAGGCTATTTGAACACAGTTCTGCAGATTTAAATACAATTTGCGATAAAGTCGATGAACCCACCTTAATTAACAATATCGTTAGACTGTTCTAAATTAATTTCACAAACAGTTAAGAATCATTTGAATTTGAATCTTTGGAAATAGGCTAAATGTATTTCTGTGGCGAATACGACAACCAATCATCTGTCTTCTTGCGACATCTACTGGCCATTTAGCAAAACTGCAGGAGAGATTGTCAATCCTGCTTCAAACCATGTGTTTCTAGGATCCTATAGGTTTTTTTTTTTTGTATTATTTTATTGTATTTATTTTTTGTATATATGTATGTATTAGCATCTCATACTATTTATTAACGCTTGCTATTCAAATCTGTATATATATATATATATATATATATATATATATATTTTAAAAAAGAAATATGTAGTTGTTTAATTGTATACACTTAATTATTGTCCTAACCAACTCCTAACCCTTAACATAACCCATTGGTAACACATTTGAAATATTTAACCTAATTTCAAAATATTCTATATAATATATTGGTTTTAAATTCAGTTTTCTTATAAAGAAAGACTTCTATCTTTGCGAGACTTCAGTTCATTAGCCGCAGCAAACGGTTCACGTCTGATGTGTGACACACATAAAGTCCAGTAAACGGTAAAACAATAGCGCTACAAATTAGTGTGTTTATTAGTACATTAATAAATGTAAGATAATTTGAATACAAATGCTAGTTTATAACATTCAGCAGAACAATGAACTGTTTTGCACAGCTAAATAGGCTAAATGAAGATTGCTGACACCGCCTTGAACACAAGTTCACACCAGCTCTTACATTACAAATAAGATGGAAAGATAAAATAATTAATAGCTTTTGTTTTATGCTTGAATCAGGTCTCCTCTAGATGGCGCTGTCACAAAAAATAGGGTCCTAGAAATGTGGTTCTAGAACTGCAGCCTCCGGTTGTACAGGAACACACTATTGTTTTTAGTTCAACTGAAATCGTTTTAACTAGTTTAAATTTTTGATCTGAATTAGAAATATATACATATATAATTACATTTCTAGAAGCAAAGCTAAGAAACTAGATTTTAAAATTACACACAAATTTGCAAAATCAAGCAGCAAAACGAGTTTTGTACAGCTAAAAATAGCTGGATGCGGATGAGACTGGAAGCCGTACCCATAAAATTAAGGTGGATAAAGCTCAATCAAACTTTTTTATTATTTATTTATTTATTTTTATTTCTTGCACTCATAACCAGATACATATCAACACAATAATGGATGACAATATAATAAAGTAAAACAGAAAGACAATAAAGGAAAGAAAAAAAAAATCTCAGATTACATAATCATCAAATCATTACACATTTTCACAAATTTAACACTTTTTTTTTAAAAAGTGGCTTGAGAAATTGGCTTGAGAAAGCCAATTTACTGATATGCTGTTTTCTTCTGAGACTAAATCTGTCGACACTAACTCGTCCTAGAGCTTTAACTTTTCAAGCTTCCCTTCTATTGTATTGTATTTCTAATCCATTTAAACTCATTCAAACTCATCTATCTATCTATCTATCTATCTGTCTATCTATCTATCTATCTATCTATCTATCTGTCTATCTATCTATCTATCTATCTATCTATCTATCTATCTATCTATCTATCCATCTATTTATCTATCTATCTATGCCTAGCAACCGGAATCATGCTAGTAACTTGCTAATCATGCTAGAAACATGCTAGTAACTTGCTAATCATGCTAACAACATGCTAGTAACTTGCTAGTCATGCTAGAAACATGCTAACAACTTGCTAATCATGCTAACAACATGCTAGTAACTTGCTAGTCATGCTAGAAACATGCTAGTAACTTGCTAATCATGCTAACAACATGCTAGTAACTTGCTAGTCATGCTAGAAACATGCTAGCAACATGCTAGTAACTTGCTAATAATGCAAGTAACATGCTAGCAACTTGCTAATCATGTTAGAAACATGCTAGCAACTTGCTAATCATGCTAAAAACATGCTAACAACTTGTTGATCATGGTAGAAACATGCTAGCAACTTTGCTAATCATGTTAGAAACATGCTAGCAACATGCTAACAACTTGCTAACCATACTAGAAACATGTTAACAACATGGTAACAACTTGCTAATTGTGCTAGAAACATACTAGCAACTTGCTAATCATGCTAGAAACATGTTAACATGCTAGCAACTTTGTTAATCACATTAGAAACATGCTAACAACTTGCTAACCATGCTAGAAACATGCTAGCAACATGCTAACAACTTGCTAACCATGCTAGAAACATGCTAATCATGCTAGAAACATGTTAGCAACATGCTAACAACTTGTTAATCATGTACGAAACATGCTAACAACTTGCTGATCATGCTAGAAACATGTTATCAACTTAATAATCATGTTAGAAACATGCTAGGAACTTGCTAATCATGCCAGAAACATGCTAGCAACTTGCTAATCATGCTAGAAACATGTTAGCAACATGCTAACAACTTTGTTAATCACATTAGAAACATGCTAACAACTTGCTAACCATGCTAGAAACATGCTAACAACTCGCTAACCATGCTAGAAACATGCTAGCAACATGCTAATCATGCTAGAAACATGTTAGCAACATGCTAACAACTTGTTAATCATGTACGAAACATGCTAACAACTTGCTAATCATGCTAGAAACATGCTAGCAACTTTGCTAATCATGTTAGAAACATGCTAGCAACATGCTAACAACTTGTTAATCATGTACGAAACATGCTAGCAACTTGCTGATCATGCTAGAAACATGTTATCAACTTGCTAATCATGTTAGAAACATGCTAGGAACTTGCTAATCATGCCAGAAACATGCTAGCAACATGCTAACAACTTGCTAATCCTGCTAAAAACATGCTAGCATCTATCTATCTATCCATCTATCTGACAGACTGAATTCAAACTTTAAAACTTCAAACTATTTCAGACTGAAAACCATCCAAACTTAAAACTTCTTAAACTTTTCAAACTTTTCAAACTTTTTAAAACTTTTTGGTCCAGCTTTCTCAAGCTAACTTAAAGTTTGTCTTGACAGACTTTTTTTATCTAGTTACACATGAAATCACTATAAGAATAAACATTCCCTTGTGGATCTAGCATATCACACAGATAAATGATTCAATCAAACTTGATTCTGACCTCTACAACCCTTATAAATTACGCTTTTTAATCCAACTCTGTCCAGTAGGTGGCGGTGCTGCGTCGTTAAAAGCGAGAGCGCGCATGCGCAGAACAATGTGTGCTGGCTGTTGAAGACAGCTGACACGTGAGAAGCATTTCAGCAGCACTGCATGGCAACCCAGAGAAATCCAGTTTTTTAACATGCACCTGTGCAGCGCGACGCATTTCTTTGAGCTCATGAACACGCAGCCTGGTTAAAACAGGAAGTCTGCTGTGCTCTGAATCGACAGCGAACTGGAAATGTTACGGTGACTCAACAATCCGCTTTTTGCAGCCTCTTCACTTTTAAACCGCCTTCCTCGAATCACAAATCGAATCACACTCTCTATTTAAATCGAATGCACCAAATCGTTGTCACTTGCACTGGCAGTAGTAAACAGTAGTGAAATCCGTATGGCGAGTGGGAAGGAGGCGTGCCATGACGCTATAGTTCCATATTGACAGGAAAACTCCCCAAATTTGGAGCTGCTTCCTGTACTCTCCGGGTCAGCATGTTGCGTCTGTTCCGCGTGCTGGAGCGTTTACGCGCGTGTACCGAGGTCTCCGCGCGTAATCGACGCTGGACCAAAATCGCCGAACTGTCAGTGAGATTCTCCAGCACCAAAGCTGCTCCGCAGTTCCGAAGAATGGACTATCAGGTAAAGCACTCTGCGTCCATATGTTAACGTGTGTTTGTTAATTATTAACAATGAATGGTGAATTTGTGCAGTTTTGTTTTGGACTTGGGTTGGAAGTTTTATTTTTGAGCTCGGTTGAAATAACCCCGTTAATTCAGCGCCCGTGGCTGATTCATAAGTGATAGCTGTTACATCAGCCGTTAGAGTTTAAAGTCAAAGAGCGGCAAATTTTTCCGCGAAATGTGCGTTCCATTGAGGTCAGCGCATATTCGTATGGCAAGCCGAATCAAAGTTATCCATAACAAACTTTTAAAATGTTATTAGCATTTATTCATGAGATGCTACGTATTTATTTTGTTTTAGTCGCTTTTCAAGTAGTTACAAGCTGCTGCTGATAACAAACTGTACATTTTTACCAATAATTAATGAATAGAAAGTTGTCGCGGTTTATATGGTAGCAAAGAATTGCTAGTATGTAATGAGTATTTGTGTGAAACCGTCACAGTTGGATTATTCAATGGTAATTATAAAGTATTAACATAGAAATAGATGCTAATTAGTTTAAGCAGTAGCTGTCAAAACAGCTTGCCATATATTCTGCATACTTTCATAAAGGCCATGTGCTCAGGCAGCCATAACTGACGATTATATACGAGTGTGAGTGTAGAAAGCAAGATTTTAATTCATTAATAAGCTTGTTGTGTCACTTATATTTATGTTTATTAGAGAATTAGGTGATAGTTGATAAAATAGATGTCAGATCTGACCAAGTGTTATTAGTCAGTGTCATAAAAGATTTATTGGGATAGTTGACATTTGGAATATTGACAAAATACAGAATTTATTTTCGAAATATATATTTTGTATTTAATATACACTACCAGTCAAATGTTTTTGAACAGTAAAATTTTGAATGGTTTTAAAGAAGTCTCTTCTGTTCACTGAGTCTGCATTTATTTGATCCAAAGTACAGCAAAAACAGTAAAAATGTGAAATATTTTTACTATTTAAAATAACTGCTTTCTATTTAAATATTTTAAAGTGTAATTTATTCCTGTGATTTCAGTGCTAAATTTTTAGCATCATTACTCCAGTCACATGATCCTTCAGAAATCATTCTAATATTATGATTTGCTGCACAAATAAACATTTATTATTATTATTATTATTATTATTATGTTGAAAACAGCTGAGTAGATTTTTTTTTTTCAGTCTTCTTTGATGATTAGAATGTCCAGAAGAACAGCATTTATCTGAAATAGAAATCTTTTGTAACATTTTAGATTTTTACTTTTGATCAATTTAAAGCATCCCTGCTAAATGAAAGTATTAATTTCTATAATTTCTTTACACCCAAAAAAAATATATATATTTCCGGTAAATGCTAATCTTTGGATCTTTCTATTCATCAAAGAATCTTGAAATTTTTTAATTTAAAAAAAAAAAAAATTAAATGGTGATAATAATAATAATAAAAAAATGTTTCTTGAACAGCAAATCCGCATATTAGAATGATTTCTGAAGGATCATGTGAGACTGAAGACTGGAGTAATGATGCTGAAATTTAGCTTTGATCACAGGAATAAATGAATATATATATTGAATATATTTTTAAAATATATTCAAATAGAAAGCAGTTATTTTAAATAGTAAAAATATTTCACAATATTACTCTGTATTTTGGATCAAAGAGAATTCTTTAAAAAAACATTAAAAACATTACTGTTCAAAAAATTTTGACTGTTTTTTTTTTTTTTTAAAGAACATAATGGAAGTATTTTAATATTCACATTTGTTAAACTACTTGCATATCTTAGATTTAAAATACTTTTTTTTTCTCTCTGAGATATCCCCAGATTTGTTATGGTGTCGGGACTAGATTTTCCTCATCACGCAAGTTCTGTTTTGTTAATAAGTGTTTGTCAATATACGTGATATGTTTTGTCAGATGCTCGTGTGATTCATCAAATCACTTTTACCAACCAACCAAAACATTCAGCAATAACAAATTTAGTTTTCATTTGCCAGCTGTAATAGAATTGTACTACATAAACCAAATATTCTGGCTAAACATTGACTAATTATTATGAAAGAGTTCAGAAGTTCAGTTTTTGTTAGTAAAGCAAGAGTAAAGCCTCAGTTTGTAGATGAACTTCAGGCTATTCTCTGAATATCAGCTCAAAATTTCATCCAGCACTTTTATTGGGAGTTATTTCGCTCCGTGAGCTGGTGTTTAAGATGGCATGAAATCTTTGAAACTCAGCTGTAGCGTTATGAATGTCTTCCAGGATGCGATTTGCACCCTCAACACCCTCCAGACGAACGCCAGCGCTCTGGAGCAGGTCAAGAGAGAGAGAGGCCATCCTCAGCTCCAGCTGCAGGCCATGAGAGGCTTCCTCCAGCGGGCAGGACTCAAGGTATCAAACACTGCTACACAACACTGAAATAATCATGATTGGAGTGGACGGTATGACTAAAATCATT
The DNA here is from genome assembly GCA_036247105.1 of Cirrhinus mrigala. Lineage (NCBI taxonomy): Eukaryota > Metazoa > Chordata > Actinopteri > Cypriniformes > Cyprinidae > Cirrhinus > Cirrhinus mrigala. The sequence continues at coordinate 27,769,677 of CM070027.1, read as the reverse complement.
AAATCACAGTATGAGTGATTTTATATCATAGTAACCATGTTACACAAATGATAGACCACTAATTATGTTAACAAATCAGCTATTATTTGGCCACTTTGATATCAGTATCAGCCAATAACTATTTATCCTTGGCAGATAAGCTTAATGAGTGGGTAACATTTCATATATAAGTTTTAAGAGCTAAAAACTTTTTAAGTAATTGTAAAAAATATTTAAGTTTTTAATAACGTGGGGATGCCTATTGTCAGACGATTTCAGTAAATACTTTCCAAATGAAAGGGACTTAATTTTGTTTAATTGATTCCTCTTTTTACGTGCAACTTGACAGAAGCAAAACAAAAAAAATAAGATTGATAACAAATGGGTTCTTCCTCATTTTGGTTTGTTAAAACATTCCAATCTGTATTTAAATTACAAAATGTTTTTATAAATAACATTCAAACTTTAGTACATCAAATTTTGTGCATCACATTTCTGTAATTGCATTGTTTTTAGTCTTAGTTTTGTATATTTAATAATCGTGATAATGCCTAAACTTTGGATAACCCAGTAAATTAAGTACTTCACATATGAAAAGTACTTTTGTTTCATTATTTCCTTTTTTTTTGCAATTTGACAGACACAAAACAAAAGATTTTTAACAAGTGAAAAGTACTTAATTTTGTTTCATTTCCTATATTTGCAATTTGACAGACAAAAAAAACAAGATTTTTAACTAATTAAAAGTACTTAATTTTCTTTCAATATTTCCTTTCATTGCAATTTGACAGACACAAAAAAGACTTTTAACAAATGAAAAGTGCTTCATTTTCAGTGCTTCATGATATCCTTTTTTTGCAGTTTGACAGACACAAAAGGTTTGCAATAAATAAAAAGTACTTAATTTAGTTTCATTATTAAATTTTTTTGCAATTTGACAAACACAAGGTTTTTTTAACGAATAAAAAGTACTTCATTTTTTCATTTTTTCCTTTTTTAAAATGTGAAAGATTTTTAACAAATGAAAAGCACTTTATTTTCTTTCATTATTTCCTTTTTCATTGCGATTTGAGAAACAAAAATGACTTTCAACAAATGAAAAGTACCTCATTTTTTTCATTCCTTTTTTTGCAATTTGACAGACACAAAATATTTTTAATGAATGAAAAGTACTTTTCTTTCATTATTTCCTTTTTTTATTGCGATTTGTAATTTGACAGACAAAAGATTTTTAACGATTTTTTTTTTTTTTTTTTGCAATTTGACAGACAAAAAAGACATTTAACTAATGAAAAGTACTTAATCTGTTTTCATTATTTCCTTTTTTGCAGTTTGACACACAAAAATGACTTAAATGAAAAGTACTTAATTTTTTAAATATTTCCTATTTTTTGCAATTTGACAAACACAAAACAAAAGATAAGATTCTTAGCAAATAAACGGTGAGTCTGACCGTTTCACATTAATAACATTATTAAAAACAAAAGACTCAAACTATTGCAAATGATTAAAACTGTATAGCTTTTATAACTAAAAATTTTAAAACACATTTAAAGCCATTATAAATAGTCAATATACGCTTAACAGTGAGTGCACGTCGGCAACCAAAAACAACTAAACTCAACTTTGCATCGTGAAAACAAGTTCATCCTTGTCTCAACTTGTTAAAACGCATTCACATCCGTATTTTAATTAAAATAAATATTTTGTAAATAACCATTCAAAATGCACTGATGTGTTTTGTTTGTCCTCAGGTAGAAGAACTTGATCGTCTCAATATTATTCACGTAACTGGAACAAAAGGAAAGGTAAACCTGTTCGCCGTGCATTTTATAAAAGTTATAAAAGCGAATAAAACGCTTAAATTACCATTTAATTTTTTCAGGGTTCAACATGTGCCTTTACAGAACAGATTTTGAGAAACTATGGCTTGAGGACTGGATTCTACAGGTATTATAATTAGACAAAACAATTCGGTGTTTGGATATAAACTGTGTTTATAGTCATTCTTTGGTTGTTGTAGGAGCGGCAGGGTTTTTAAATCAGTGTTGTGTAACTCTGTTTATTCATGCATTCACATACATGCATGAGTTCATGCTGAACTTTGCTTGATCTGTCCACTCAAATAAACAAGCTCTCTGATGTGTTGCGTTAGTATTACCATGTAAATGATGTAATCAGTCTGTCCCTGGTTTTGTTGACCTTTATCTCAAGCTTAATGATTTACATAATCATTGCCCATTGTTCACAGTAAGACCTTTTAGGGCTTAAACAAACACTGTAGTAAAGTCCTTACATTTACTGCGTTATCTTTATTGTATAGATAGATATGTATATTGTTTGTTTTCTGTATTCTCTCTGTAGTTCACCTCATTTGGTGCAAGTGAGGGAGCGAATCAGAATCGACGGGCAGCCAATAGGAAAAGAGCTTTTCACCAAATACTTCTGGCAGGTGTATTGTCGACTGGAGGAGACGAAGGTGAGACGGATGGTATTTTAAAGTCAATGTACAATGTAGGCATTCTCAAACATTCACTACTCAAACTTCTTCCAAAGTTGTTTATATACCAGATGAATTTATGTAAGCTAATGAGACAATCCTGAACACATAACATAATGACAGTGTGAAATATGTTGATATGTGGAGTTTAACCAATCACAATAGTGATTGTGATTTGAATATATTAAAGGACTATATTGAATATATTAAAGTCCATTTCCAGAACAACAATTTACAGATAAGGTACTCACTCCCTTGTCATCCAAGATGTTCATGTCTTTTTTTCTTCAGTCGTAAAGAAATTGTTTTTTTGAGGAAAACAAGGATTTTTCTCCATATAATGGACTGATATGGTCCCCTGAAACTGAACTTCCAAAATGCAGTTTAAATGCAGCTTCAAACGATCCCAAATGCGGTTGTAAACGATCCCAGCCGAGGAAGAAGGGTCTTAACTAGTGAAACGATCGGTTATTTCCATTTAAAAAAATACAATTTAAATACTTTTTAATCTTCAACACTCGTCTTGTCTTGCTCTCCCTGAACTCTTGTGTATTCTGGCGCAAGACAGTTAGGGTATGTCGAAAAACTCTAATTGTATTTTCTTCCTCAACTTCAAAAATCATTTCAAAATCATCCTACATCGCTGCAGAAGTAGAAGTGAACATGCAAAGAAGATCAAACACCCTTAACAAAAAAGGTAAAACGGCGATATAAGGCAGTTGAGGGAGAAAATGGAAGTTTTTCGTCATACCCTAACTGTCATGAGCCAGAATACACAGAGCTCAGGGAGGGCAAGACAAGATGAGTGTTTGAAATTAAAAACTATATAAATTGTGTTATTTTTATGAAAATAGCAAATCATTTCACTAGATAAGACCCTCTTCCTTGGCTGGGATCGTTTGCAAACATATTTGGGATCGCTTGAAGCTGCATTTAAAGGAACATTACACTTTAAAAAAAAAAAAAAAAAAAAGGCTTATTTTCCAACTCCCTTAGAATTAAAAAGTTGAGTTTTCTAATGCTTTCAGCCGATCTCCGGTTCTGGTGGTAGCACTTTTAACATAAAACTCAACTGTTTAACTCTAGGGGAGTTGGACAATGAGCCTATTTTCAGTGGAGTGTTCACTTAAACTGCATTTTGGAAGTGCAGTTTCAGGGCACCATACTAGTCCATTATATGGAGTAAAATGCTGAAATGTTTTCCTCAAAAAACATAATTTCGGTAACACTTTATTTTACAGTTTCTTAACTAGTTGCTTATTAGCATGCATATTACTAGAATATTAGCCATTTATTAGTGCTAATTAAGCACATATTAATGCCTTATTCTACATGACTTTATTCTGCATCCCTAATCCTGCCCAATACCTAATCTTAACAACTACCTTACTAACTATTAATAAGCAGCAAATTAGGAATTAATTGAGGGAAAAGTCGTAGTTAATAACGAATAAGTGTTACCTATTCTAAAGTGTTACCATAATTTCTTTACGACTGAAGAAAGAAAAACATGAACATATTGGATGACAAGGGAGTGAGTACATTATCTGTAAATTGTTGTTCTGGAAGTGGACTTCTCCAATAATATTTGCATGCATTAATAATTGCATATGTAGTTTTATGAATGTTTTTGATGCAAGAAAGCTTCAGGGAAAAAATTAAATGTGCAAAATTTACTCATGCATTTGTGAACTTGTGAAGGAGTGGTAGCTTTAAACAAGATCTTTTTCTTGAGTATTAATGCTTTCATTCCTGCAAAAGAAGAGCATGTTTCCTGCTGGCTGCTCTACCACACGTGCATCTGTTCCATGTTAATTGTGTTAAGTGTAAATGCGAGGCGTCTGGTCATGTAATTGCATAATCGCAACAGCATGTCAATCATGTGAGGACAGAAACAGTGCCGTTTGTTCAGACACCAGAACCTAAAATGTCTCTTTGAACATCTGCACGCATGCATCTTCATAAATGGCAAAGTACAGCCATTATATGAGTGATATTCAAAGCTGTAAAAGACTTTTTTGTCATAGAATTTTTGTGTTTTCAGGATGCTCATGGTGGCAGCATGCCTGCTTATTTCCGTTTTCTCACCATCTTGGCCTTCCATGTCTTTCTGCAGGAGAAGGTGAGTAACTGTAATCTGTTATACCTGAATATTAATTATTTTATTAGAATAGGTGATCTTGTAATGAAACCAGCATGTTTGAGATCACAGAGCAAGCATTTAATAGTGATCTAATACTAGTTTTTTAGAACTTTATCATCTTATCATCAATGTCAAAGTTTAATGTTTTTGCCTAAAAGATCATTGACACTTATCCTTTATTGCAAACCTTGACCAGAATTCTCTGTCTATGTCTCCGCCTCTGTTTAGGTTGATTTGGCCGTCATTGAGGTTGGCATTGGTGGAGCATACGACTGCACAAATATTATCAGGTATTAAAGCACTGTTCGGCCTTGAGATTCAGAGTTTTTACTGTGTCCCTCCCGTCTGCTTCAGCGTAGCGTGTCTAATACTCTCTTTGTGCCGCATTATGCTAGTGTGACCTCCATTTAATCTCCATTCGTCTGGCTTTTCATAATTCAAGCGTGACACATTCCTCTCGTATTGACCAATCATTGATCGGCATTCTTCATGAGTCATGATCCTGATTGACTAGATGAACCAATCAGTGGTCATGAAAATCAAGAAATCATCTCACTCTGCATTTTAAATGATCTTATGCTAAATAAGAGCCAATAATGACAACTTAATTTTTTTTTTTTTTTTTTTTTATCCAAAAACACCTTCAATTTAGTTGCACGCAAAATCTTTCTAAATCATTAAAGAAATAGTTGACCCAAAAATAAAAATTTGCTGAACATTTACTCACCATCCAAAATGTAGATGAGTTTTTTCATTCATCAGAACAGATTTGGGGTAATTTAGCATCTCTTGCTCGCCAATCTGTCCTCTGTAGTGAATGGGTGCCGTCGGAATGAGAGTCCAAACAGCTGATTAAAACATCCCAGTAATCCACAAGTGATCCACACCACTCCAGTCCATCAATTTACGTCTTGTAAAGTGAAAAGTTGTGTTTTTGTAAGAAACAAATCCATCATTAAGGCATTTTTAACTTCCATCTTATCTTAATAAGGTGAGAAATATGCACAGATCAAGCATCATTTTCAACCGAAAACACACAAAACCGTTATAAACAAATCATGTGGGTGGATTTAGATGTAAGAGGACAACAGAAGATGGACTTTTCCACTGGAGGAAGTGTTATTATGTATTATGGACTGGTATTTTGTCCACAATCAGTTGCAGAACACTTTAAATTTCTCTTAAAGATGGATTCATTTCTTAAAAACACCCAGATTATCACATTATAAGGTGTTAATTGATGGACTGGAGTGGTGTGGTTTACTTGTGGGTTATTTTGACGTTTTTATCAGCTGTTTGGATTCTCATTCTGACGGCATCCATTGAAAAGCAAGTGATGTAATGCTACAATTTTCTAAATCTGATGAAGAAACAAACTTATCTACCACTAAACAAGTTCCCTTAAACTGTCAAACGCACACAAGTTTATGTTAAAAACACACAGGAGTAACACAAACAGTTGGTTATGTCTGTGAACGTAAACAGCTGGGAAATAAATAGCATGTTTATATTAGATCTGTGTGGCAGCAGCATAATATACAGTAAATAAATCAATAAATCCAGTGCTAATAGTATTCTGTGCTCGTCTGTGCAACCAACGACAAAATAGTTAGCATGCTTTGCTCAAACTTTTGCCATGGTGTTAGAACTGGTACACTGTTGTCACTTACAAAAACAAAATGACGCTGTTGTCGGTGGAAATGTGCGGGTTAAGTGGCGGTAATATTATAATAAGATCCCCTTACCATGTCACGAAGGCAGCGAAATCTGACACACTTGTTTTTTCACATGCTTGCAGAAAAAGGCTTACCAAAACAAAGTTACTGGGTTGTCCTTTTTCACATTTTCTGGGATGGTAAATGCACTGGGTATCCAATTATAGCGCTTAAATATGGAAAAAAAATCTGATTTTCAGTAGATGCCACCTTTAATTTTTTAAAATGTTTTTCCTAGGCGTCCCTGGGTGTGTGGCATCTCCTCTTTGGGAATAGATCACACCAGCATATTAGGAGACACCATTGAGAAAATAGCCTGGCAGAAAGGAGGGATCTTTAAGGTGAATATTTGTGGCTCTTGTGTGAAAGAATTCAAAACGTTCCATGTTTTCAGAAGGTTTTCAGTGAATGTGTTTTGTGCAGCCAGGAGTTCCTGCGTTTACAGTCAAACAGCCTGATGGGCCGATGAAGGTGCTTCAAGAACGAGCAGAAGAAACTGGGGTGAGAACTACAAACATGCACTTCAAATACACAATTCAGAACGCAGTTAATGTGCTCACATTGTTCTGTATTTCTCTCTCTCTCAGTGTTCGTTGTCAGTGTGTCCTGATCTGGAGAAGTATGAGAGCGAGGGTTCGCTCAGGTTGGGTCTAGCTGGTCAACATCAGCGCAGTAATGCTTCTCTGGCTCTACAGCTCTCACACACCTGGCTGGAGAGACATTTCCTCACAGGTGTGTATTTCTGATGGTTTGTTGGCTAGTTCATAGATCTCGGTTTGTGTTTTTAATCAGCTGTTGGTTCCTCAGATCCTGCATCATCATCTCCAGTGGAGTTTAGCGGTGTGAGTCCAGCTCCAACCTTCCAGCCCAGTCCTGCAATGATCAAAGGTCCTGAAAAACACACTATACAACTCAATTAAAATCTCTGTTGTGAAACCTAGTGAACTGCTTTGATGTCTGCGGCCTACATACAGTTGAGGTCAAACGTTTGCATACACCTTGCAGAATCTGCAAAATGTTAATTATTTTACCAAAATAAGAGGGTTCATACAAAATGCATGTTATTTTTTTATTTACTACTGACCTGAATAAGATCTTTCACATAAGATGTTTACATATAGTCCACAAGAGAAAACAATAGTTGAATTTATAAAAATTACCCCGTTCAAAAATTTACATACACTCCACAGCTGTGTTTTTTTTGTTTAGTGATAGTTGTTCATGAGTTCCTTGTTTGTCCTGATCAGTTAAACTGCCTGCTGTTTTTCAGAAATATCCTTCAGGTCCCACAAAATCTTTGGTTTATCAGCATTTTTGTGTATTTGAATCCTTTCCAACAATGACTGTGTGATTTTGAGATCCATCTTTTCACACTGAGGACAACTGAGGGACTCATATGCAACTATTACAGAAGGTTCAAACACTCACTGATGCTCCAGAAAGGAAAAAAAACATGCATTAAAATCCAGGGGGTGAAAACTTTTGAAATTGAAGAAAAGGAAGAAAATTTTAACTTATTTTGTCTTCTGGGAAAAAAGTAACGTGAGTTACGTAATAATATTCCTTTTTCAAGTAACTAGTAAAGTAACGCATTACTTTTAAATTTTCAGGGAAATATCTGAGTTACTTTTTCAAATAAGTAACGCCAGTTACTTTTTTCACCATTTATTGATTGACAAGTCCTCTGTCGGGAAATTGGGAGTAAACATGATGTTACTGTATTCTAGACTAAATGTGAACATGCATTCATTCATCTCACTCACAAAAAACAGATTTCGTATTCCTCAAAATTAATAAAAACTGTGAAATGCAAACAAACAAAAATATGATGCAACCCTGCAATAATTAGTTAAATAAAACAAATATCCTTTATGTATTTAATCCCATTTTATTAACCAGTGTTTTTGCTGCTGACCTTCGATGATGCAATTCAACCATACTAATAAGCAAAAATTACTTTAGATAAACTTTGAAGAGTGATCTCCTGCATAAATGTACTTTTCTTTCGGTCTGAGGTGAATTCATTTCACTTTTGGTGTAAAAGGGCTTTTACTTTAGAATTACTTTATATTAAAAACAAAGAAGCAGGCCCCGGCCAGACTTAAAAAGTAACGCAAAAGTAACGCAACACATTACTTTCCATAAAAAGTAACTAAGTAATGTAATTAGTTATTTTTTCAGGGAGTACCGCAAAATTGTAATACATTACTTTTAAAAGTAACTTTCCCTAACATTGCTGAGAAGTATCTTCTTTAGCTTCTGAAGGGCAATACTAAATGAAAAAAATATGATATTTAGGCAAAATAAGAAAAATGTACATATTTTCATTCTGTTCAAAAGTTTTCACCCCCTGGCTCTTAATGCCACATGTTTCCTGCTGGAGCATCAGTGAGTGTTTAAACCTTCTGTAATAGTTGCATTTGAGTCCCTCATTCGTCCTCAGTGTGAAAAGATGGATCTCAAAATCATACAGTCATTGTTGGAAAGGGTTCAAATACACAAAAATGCTGAAAAACCAAAGAATCAGTGGGACCTGAAGGATTTTTCTGAAGAACAGCAGGCAGTTTAACTGTTCAGGACAAACAAGGGACTCATGAACAACTATCACTAAACCAAAAAAAAACAGCTGTGAATCATTCAGGTAACAACATTAAGGATCAAGTGTATGTAAACTTTTGAACTGGGTCATTTTTATAAATTCAACTATTATTTTCTCTAGCATTTGCATTTTGTATGATCCCTCTTATTTTGGTAAAACAATTAACATTTGCAGATTCTGCAAGGTGTATGTAAACTTTTGACCTCAACTGTAGGTAGTAGATACCTTCTTAGCCAGCATTTTAGCCCTTATGGAACCTCATTAGCAACTGATTTAATTAAATAAACAATTAAACCTGATACTTTTCTTGCTACTTTTGAGTTTTAAACCTGCAGCCTTTTGATAACTTGTCCTGATATTTAAAGGAAGGAAGGAGGTGACTTGTGGCCATACACGGAATTTGTGCTCTGCATTTCACCCATCCAAGTGCACCCACTGTTACAAAATTACTAAATGGCAAATGCCTTGGAAAGGTCATAGTGCACTTAGCAATTTTAGTTAATATTTACATGATGTTTTCACAGGTCTTGAAGAGACTGAGTGGCCTGGGCGCAATCAGACACTAAAACACGGTCCTGTGACGTATTTCCTGGACGGAGCTCATACCACACGCAGCATGCAGGCCTGTGTCTGCTGGTTTAATGATCTCGCACCACAACATGAGAGAAACGCAGGGTGGGAAGGCCTTCCTTTTTTACTCAGACAAAAGAGCATGGTGTTATTAAAGGGACAGTTCACCCAAAAATGAAAACTGTCTTAAGTCATTAATTAATCTCATGCCGTTCCAAACCCATAAGACCTTTGTTCATCTTTGAAACACAAATTAAGATATTTTTGTTGAAATCCGAGAGCTTTCTGACCTTGCATAGACAGCAACACAACTACCACGTTCAAGGCCCAGAAAGATAGTGAGGGCTTTTTAGAATGCTTTTTGTGCACAAATAAAAACAAAAATAACAACTTTATCCAATTTTGTCTCTTTCGTGTCAGTCTTTGACATGTGCTCTGGTCAAAGACGCTATAGAGAAGAAATTGTTGAATAAAGTCGTTATTTCTGTTTTTGTTGCTGCCTATGCAGGAATCAGTGGAGCCAAACAGTGGTTCTTAAATTGCATGTATCAGAAGACAGTGGTCATTTCTGTTGATGTTTAATGCTCTTTGTGTTTGTAGTGGTTCGGTGGTGAGGGTCCTCTTATTCAATGCTACAGGAGAGAGAGACTGTGCTGCTATGCTCAAGCTGCTTGTAGTGAGTTATCATTTCATGCTTTTTAATCATGATACTGTTTGTTTGCGTGTTATGTATGCTAATGCTTTCTGTCTGTTTTAGCCCTGTCATTTCGACTTTGCCGTGTTCTGTCCGAACATCACGGAAGCCATAGCCACCTGTAATGCAGGTAAGAGATGCTTCCAGCCACCGTCCTGTGTAAGAGATCCAGACGCAGAAGATGATTTGAGATCTAGTCAATCAAAGAGAGGTGATGATAGATGTTTAAAGTGGTTCAGGATCCAATTCTTTGTTAAAACCAAAATTTAACAACATTCTTTGCATGAACTGAACTTTTAGCATGAAGATTGATGAACGCTGAAGGATATTGATAATAGTGAGCAACAAAATAATTTAGCCTTTTTTAGATGTTTTGGCAAAAATATACAGCACAGTCAGAGAATGCTTTAATATAATAGATTTTATTTGGATGTAATTTATTTATAGTTTTGTATTGAATTGCATTATTATAAATTAACTTTTTTTTTTTTTTTTTTTTTTTAAGTTCTGAAACATATTGATAAAAATACACTACCAGTCAAATATTTTTAATGTTTTTTTTTTTTTTTTTAAAGAAGTCTCTTCTGCTCACCAAGCCTGCATTTATTTGATCCAAAGTGCAGCAAAAAAAATTACTATTTTTACTATTTAAAATAATTGCTTTCTATTTGAATATATTTTAAAATGTAATTTATTCCTGTGATTTCAAAGCTAAATTTTTGCATCATTACTCCAGTCACATGTTCCTTCAGAAATCATTCTAATATTCTGATTTGCTGCTCAAAAAACATTATGATCCATGTTGAAATCAGCTGAGTAGAATTTTTTGATGAATAGAAAGATCAGAAGAACAGCATTTATCTAAAATAGAAATATTTTGTAACATTATAAATGTCTTAATCATCCTTTTTGATCAATTAAAAGCATCCTTGCTTTATAAAAGTATTCATTTTTTATAATTTCTTTCAAAAAATGCTATTGAATCTAGACTTTTGAATTGTATAGTGTATAATATTACAAAAGCTTTTTATTTTAAATAAATGCTGATTTTTGGATCTTTCTGTTCTTCAAAGAATTCTGAAAAAAATTACTTGATTGTTTTAAACATTGATGATGATAAGAAACAATCAGCATATCAGAATGATTTCTGAAGGATCATGTGACACTGAAGAGTGAAGTAAGTGAAGCTGAAAATTCAGCTTTGAAATCACAGAAATAAATCACATTTTACAATATATTCAAATAGAAAGCAGCTATTTAAAATAGTAAAAATATTTCAGAATTTTACCGTTTTGGCTGTACTTGGGATCAAATAAATGCAGGCTTGGTTAGCAGAAGAGACTTTCCTTTGAAAACTTGGCTGGTAGTGTATATCCAATATTTGTAAGCATTTTCTTCCTAGACTAATAGTTTTTCACCACACAAAATGTTAACATCAGACTATTTGAATTTACTCTCCTGTGCTGTTATTGTGAGTTTTTAATGAGATTCGTGATAGTTTTACATGGATTAAATCACAAGATTTTATTTTGGTTAGTGTGCTGTATTAAAAAGTATTTATTTGCCAATGCAGTGACATACTCTGTCCTTCAGACCAGCAGAACTTTAACGTTTCTGTGGAGAACATGCTCACACGATGCCTGGACAACCAGCAGAGCTGGCGCGTTCTGAACGGCCAGGCGGAGAAGCCAGAGGCGGAGCTTCTGATCGGAGGCGGTTTACCATTGGTTGCGGAACGCCACAGCGACACACTGGTGTTCCCCTGCATCCTCAGCGCCCTGCAGTGGATCAGTCAGGGAAGAGACTCGGTTCTGTCAGACCCAAACAAATGCGTCATACCCGTTAAACCAAGCGTAAGCGCCAAAGCCGCGCCACTGCGAGAGGCTGTAAACATACACGTCCTCATCACAGGTAGTTTACACCTGGTGGGAGGGGCTTTGAAACACTTGAACCCTGTGTTAAACTCATAATGGACATGCATGTGTCTGCATTGTCAGACGTCCAGCCAAGCGCAGGAAGTGCGCCACCTAGTGCCTGAACCTTCAGTCCTGGTACTTAGAGTAGCTCACCCACAAAGTTTACTTACCCTCAGGACTTCCAAGATGTAGATGAGATTTCTTCATCAGATTTGGAAAAATGTAGCATTACATCACCTGTTCACGAATGGATCCTTTGCAGTGAATGGGTGCCGTCAGAATGAGAGTCCAAACAGCTGATAAAAAAATCACAAGTAATCCAAACCACTCCAGTCCATTAATTAACATCTTGAGAAGCCAAAAGCTGCATGTTTGTAAGAAGTCAGTCCATCATAAAGATTTCGCTTTTGGCCAAAATATCCAAAATAGAGTCCATAATCCAAATAGCGCTTCCATCAGTGAAGTAGTCCATCCCTTGTGTTCCTCTCACATCAAAATCTATGGATTTGTTTCTTACAAACATAGCTTTTCTCTTCACAAGATGTTAATTGATGGACTGGAGTGGTTTGGATTACTTGTGGATTATTGTGATGTTTTTATCAGCTGTTTGCACTCTCATTCTGACGGCACCCATTCACTGCAGAGGATCCGTTGGTGAGCAAGTCATTCAGTGCTACAAGAAACAAACTCGTCTACATCTTGGATGGCCTGATGGTGAGTAATTTATCAGCAAGTTTAACAGTTAAGTGTTATAAGATTCACTGCAAATCATGGTTGAAATAATTTCTTCTAGAATCCATGCATTCTATATCCTGAAGAAGCATTGGACCAGTTCATCAGTTTATGTAAAAAGCATATAGAAATGAATCTACTTGAGTTGTTTATGTTTACTTTATTGGGATACTTTAATTTGAAGTACTTAAAGTGCATTCATTTCATTTTTTTTTTGTGTAAGCTTCGTTATTGCACACTACAATTTTTCAGTTTTTAAACTGAATTCAGTTCATGAAATATAAAGTCAGGTTGCCTGATGATCAGTATTTGTGTTTTTTTTTATTGCGCTAAAATAACTGTGCCATATATAAAACACTGTTCTCTAATAATGTAATATTAATGTGTCACTTCTAACACATGCATGGAAAGGTTTCCATTCATAAGTGGATGCAAAATGATGTTCGAAGCATGTTCGAAACACTGTGGTGACCCCATGAATAAAAATGTGTTCTATGTATTGTTTGTGTGTATATACATCAGAGGACTGGAGGTGTATAAAAATAGATAGTCAAATATGACTTTTTGTTTAGAATATTAATGTAATTTAATTTTTTACAGCATTTTATGTGCTGTAGTTTACAGAAGAGTGTGTAGTCTAGATATAAACTATTATTTTCGAATGCAAACTGGATTTTTGAAAATGGTTTTGGGATAATTTTGTTATATATGAAAGATTGGATAATTATTATAACAATAATGTGGCTAAATATTAGTTTTGATCTATAAAGATTATCACACTCTTGTCTTAAAGTGCCATGGGGTGCTATTAAAAATCTTTGAGTACTGTACATACCAGATGGAAAACGAATAAAAATTTAAAACAAAGGATGTTTGTGTCTGTAATTCCTATTACATATAAACCGTTCATAAGAGTCTTTTTTTATTATTATTATTATTATTATTTTTTATATATCTAAATAGATATAAATAAAATCTGAATAAATAAGCTTTCCATTGATGTATGGTTTGTTAGGATAGGATAACATTTGATGAGATAGAACTATTTGAAAATCTGGATCTGATGGTGCAAAAAATCACAATATTGAGAAAATCGCCTTTTAAGTTGTCCAAATGAAGTTCTTAGCAATGCATTTTACTAATCAAAAATTAAGTTTGGATATATTACGGTAGGAAATCTACAAAATATCTTCATGGAACATGATCTTAATATCCTAATGATTTTTGGGGGAAAAGAAAAATACAATGTATTTTTGGCTATTTGCTACAAATATACCAATCTATAAAATATACAAATATATAAGCAATTATGCAACTTATTTTTGTTTACTTATTTTTTGCTGCATATAATGTGTCCAGTTTCGATGCTAGCGCGACATAAACGTTACCGTAAAGTTACGGTTTTGCTGGAAAAAATACGTTTTATCACACTACGTTTCTATTTACTAAAAATAAATAAGTTAAATTACATATATTAGTTAAAAGGCTAGCTTTAGCTTATTTTAGCTTTATGTAATAACCGCGCATCTTCCAGACGGCAGGTGGCGGTAGAGTTTTTCTTGACGCGGTTGAATCCGTTGTGCGGACCGCAGAGGAACAGCAAGGATGCAGCGCGACAAAACCGGAAGCTCCGGCGGTGGGGATAAGTACGAATATTTTAATAATATTCTATCTCTTATCAGCCATTTAAAGTATTAAAAACTCGATTTTGTTCATCTTTAACATGTCAAGCACACATTTGTACTGTTTAAATGCAGTTCGTCTTTTAAACAACGACGTAAAGCTGATATTTGTGCGTGTGGGTTTGGTTTTTGTCTTTGTGGGGGCCGAATGAAGAACGCGAAATCACTCACACAGCCAACAACAGCCTTATGAAAGGCTAAATATTGTCGTATTTATGACATAAATGTGCCAAAATGCGTTTGTACGAGTTTTATAATTGTAGTTAGCTTAATGTAAGGACGTCAGAAACTATAGAGAGCGTTTCATCGTGTTTTTAAAACAAATATGTGTGTTGTGTGTGTTTAGGCCGGACAGAGAGACCGCCATCATGTCTAAATACTATGATGGGGTCGAGTTTCCCTTCTGTGATGAGTTCTCGAAATATGAGAAGCTGGCGAAGATCGGCCAGGGCACCTTCGGGTGAGTGTTTGATGCTTGTGTGAGAAAATATACCTTAAACGCTAATTCTTATTACTACTGTGATTCACTATGAGGAAAACAATAGTTGATATAATGTCATTGTCGTTACAGGAATATTTCAGTCAAAAAAATGAATTTACTCACCCTCAGGTCATCCAAGATTTGGAGAAATGTAGCATTACATCACTTGCTCACCAAGTGATCCTCTGGAGGGAATGGGTGCCGTCAGAATGAGAGTCCAAACAGCTGATTAAAAACATCACAAGTATCCACACCATTCTGGTCCATCAGTTAATGTTATGTGAAGCAAAAAGCTGCAAACAAATCCTTCATTAGGATGTTTTTAACTTCAAACTGTTCTTGAAAAAAACAAGTACAAAAAGGTTAAAAAGCACTCTATCCGTAATTTTTCCGTAAATTTTTCTTTCTCCAGTGATAAAGTCATCTGATCTGAATCAGGAGAGAAATATGTAGAGTTTTAAGCACCATTTACAAGTGTAAAACAGTTCTAAACAAATATGTGGATAGATTTTGATGTGAGAGGACAACAAGAGATGGACTTTTTCACTGGAGGAAGCATTATTATGGATTATTGACTTGCACTTTGGCCAAACGTGATGGTTTAAAGTTAAAACGCGCCAAGCTTTTTACTTCACAAGATGTTACTTGATGGACTGGAGTAGTGTGGATTACTTGTAGATTATTGTTATGTTTTTATCAGCTGTTTGGGCTCATTCTGATGGCACCCATTCACTGCAGAGAATCCACTGGGTAGTAAGTGATGTAATGCAAGCACATCTGCATCTTGGATAGCCTGAGGATGGGTGAACTTTAAGAAAATTGTCATTTGGAATGAACTGTTCCTTTAACCTCATGCTATATTTTGGTTTAGAAGTAACCAGTGTGATTGCTGGTTAGATTACCCATGAGGTTTAGTGATTCACTGATGCGTTTTCTCTCTGTAGTGAGGTGTTCAAGGCCAAACACAGACAGACGGGGAAGAAGGTGGCTTTAAAAAAAGTACTTATGGAGAATGAGAAAGAAGGGGTGAGAACATGCAGCTCTGTCCTGCATTGAAATCAAGTTACACAATTATTGTATTCTTGATTAAAAATGCAGATGTCACCCATTTAAGTGTCTTTGCGCTCTTCTTCTCAGTTTCCCATTACAGCTCTGAGGGAAATCAAGATCTTACAGCTGCTCAAACATGAGAATGTGGTGAACCTTATTGAAATCTGCAGGACAAAAGGTGAAGATCTGTGCTGTATGTTTTTAATGTTTTTCCATGGTCATAAATGTCATAAATTTGACCCTGGACCACAAAACCAATCATAAGGGTCAATTTTTTTGCTTTTCATTAATGTATGGTTTGTTAGGATAGGTCAATATTTGGCTAAGATACAACTATTTGAAAATCTGGAATCTGAGGGTGCAAAAAAATCTAAATATTGAGAAAATCGCCTTTAAAATTGTCCAAATGAAGTTCTTAGCAATGCATATTACTAATCAAAAATTAAGTTTTGATATATTTATTGTAGGAATTGTACAAAATATCTTAATAGAACATGATCTTTACTTAACATCCTAATGATTTTTGACATAAAAGAAAGATCGATAATAATAAGAATAATTGATACAGTGTATTTTTGGTTATTGATACAAATATACCCATGCTACTTATGACTGGTTTTGTGGTCCAGGGTCACAAATAAAATGCACAGCTGTTTTTTTACATGAATGTGCTAATCTACATATTCCTATGAATTCCTGCTCTTTATCATTGAACTTTATAGATATAGTAATGATTATAGTTATCATCTTTGATGTGAATGGCCCTTCATGCAGTAATCTTGCAAATTCATTAGTCAAAAAGCATTGGACCCCTTTAACTGTGACTGGACTTTCTATTACTAACCCTATGTCAGATAATAGACAGTGTGTTAAATTACATGGTCACTTGTTTTGATTGCAGGATTATTTTAACAGTTTATTTATCTCATCTCTTTCTCTCCAGCCACCCAGTTTAATCGTTATAAGGGCAGCATCTATCTGGTGTTTGATTTCTGTGAGCACGACCTCGCTGGACTGCTGAGCAACGCTAATGTTAAATTCACTCTGGCTGAGATTAAGAAGGTGATGCAGATGCTGCTGAATGGACTTTACTACATACACAGAAACAAGGTAGGACAATGTGATGGCTTGCAGTTTGCGCCATAACATTTAAAGATTATCTAATATAAAATGTGCCTAAGAAACAGCCTCAGTCTGAAGTATTTTGTGTGTTTGTGTCAGATCCTCCACAGAGACATGAAAGCAGCCAATGTTTTGATCACCAGAGATGGCGTTCTGAAGCTGGCTGATTTTGGATTGGCCAGAGCATTTAGTTTGGCTAAGAACAGTCAGGGGAATCGCTACACAAACCGGGTCGTCACACTGTGGTACCGACCGCCTGAACTGCTGCTGGGTAAGTGAAACACATTTGAAACACTTGTTGTTGGATATAATTGTTTTTTCATTGTGTATATTTGTGTTTTTTAGGTGAGAGGGACTACGGGCCTCCCATAGATCTGTGGGGTGGAGGGTGTATCATGGCCGAGATGTGGACCAGAAGCCCCATCATGCAGGGCAACACAGAACAACATCAACTCACCCTCATTAGTCAGCTGTGTGGCTCTATTACTCCAGAGGTAACACACACAGTGGTTACACATGGTTTTTACATCTACTTTAAATGATTAGATCACAGATGGTCAGTTGAGACAGATTATAATTTAGATTTAATATTGGCACGTTCAAATGTGTCTAAAACGTCCACGTCTGATCTGATTTTGTCAAGATATTTTTAGGAAGGGCTCAACATTTCATCATCATGATACCCACAAATGCAATTTTTTTCTTTAGTTGTTTGCATGTTTCAAATATGAAACTGGAATCCATGTTAATTTAAAAATGTATCTATTTGCATTTTTTGCAAATGGGTACAAAAAGCATAAATTTGAAATTTGAATTTATGCCAAATTTAACAAAAAAAAGTTATCCATGTTAGTTTTTTAAATATTTATTTGCATGTATTTAATAAGTAGAAAAAGCATAAATATAAATAGTCATTTTTCTAAATGTATGTACTTGTATTTAATGAAATGAGAACTCACAGCATGATTATGTAACTTGAATTCATGTTAATTTTTTTTTTTTAAATAACGTTTATTTGCATATTTTAAAAAATCTGTACAAAAAGCATAAATATAAGTAGGTTAAATAGTCATTTTTTTAATTTATGTGCTTATATTAAACAAAATAACACAGCATGACTATGTAACTTGAATCCATGTTCATTAAAAATTATTTACATATTTAAAAAAAATGCAAAAAGTGCAAAAGGCATAAATATGAAACTTAATTCATGCTAAATATTTATTAGCATATATTTAACAAAATGTGTACAAAATCATAAATATGAAACTTGAATCTATGTTATTTTTTTATTTACTTGCATGCTTCACAAAATCAATACAAAAAACACAAATATGAAAGCTGAACTCATACAAAATATTTTTAGCTAATAATTAACAAAAAACATAAATATGAAACTTGAATCTGTAAATGTTTTAAAATGTATTTATTTGCATGCATTTATTTGCAAATCGATTAAAATAAGTATCAAACTTGAACTGATACTAAATATTTATTAGCATATATTTAACAAAAGTTAGTGCAGAAATCATAAATATTAAACTTGAATCTAATTTTTTAAAATGTATTTGCATGCTTTAGAAAATCAATGCAAAAAAACAAATATAAAACTCATAATACATATTTACTAGCATATATTTAACAGAAATTAGTGCAAAAATCATAAATCATAAATATGAAACTTAAACCCAATTTATTCATGTGTTATTTTCATATTTTTACCATTTGTAATCTGTGTTTTCTCTCAGGTTTGGCCTGGTGTGGATAAAAAGTATGAGCTGTATCAGAAGATGGAGCTTCCTAAAGGTCAGAAGCGTAAGGTGAAGGACAGACTGAAGGCTTATGTGAAAGACCCGTACGCTCTGGACCTCATCGACAAACTGCTGGTTCTGGATCCGGCTCAGAGAATAGACAGCGACGACGCTCTAAACCATGACTTCTTCTGGTCCGACCCCATGCCCTCTGACCTCAAAAACATGCTCTCCACACACAACACCTCTATGTTTGAGTACCTGGCGCCACCGCGCAGGAGAGGTCACATGCCCCAGCAGCCAGCCATTCAGAACAGAAACCCTGCCACCACCAGCCAACCAGAGTTCGACAGGGTGTTTTGATTAATCCGGCCAGCTGTGATTGGTCAAAAAGGAGAGAGAGACTTCTGATTAAATAGGAGGAACATTTATTGTTCTCACCTGATTACAAAATGTAAGACATTTACAAGTACATCTTGAGTTATTGCTACATCACAGTGTTGTGTTGAAAATACAGTTCTTGTTGTTTAGTGTTTGCTCTCATAGAAGCTTTATCTAAATTACAAAAAACACTGATGAGCCCAGTTGATATGAATTACTGAATCCATACTGAGCTGATCCAGGAACAGCATGAGTTTGTGCTGCCAGTGCATTGCAGGAGAGAAAAAGAAGTGTACTTGATGTTTTCAAGCACAGATTCAGTGTAGTGTTTAATACAAGTCTGTTTTTTCCCCATTTAAAATACTTGAAAATATATTAAGTTAGTCTGGGAGAGCCATTAACCATTATTTAAACACTTGGTCATCATCCTTTCAGATTTTATTGTGTTAATTTAGGTTTTTTAAAGATGTTTTTATTTGTAAGATCATGTGTTTGTGTTGGGTTGGGATATTGGTGTATAGGTTACTTGTAAGTATAATACACTAATAAAACCTTTCACATTTCCTACCGTTGTTTTGTGATTTCGGGGGGTAATTGCAGAGAAAAATGCATTATTTGAATTAGGCTTCTGAAAGCTTGGTGTGATATTAATTACACTGTCGTTTTTGAGTGTTTGGCTGTTTAGACCCCAGATCTTGCTTTTAAATGTATTCAGTTACATTTTAAATACCCAGTTGTACAAGTAATATGAAGAATATTCTACATTATTCTTTTACATCATATTGATATTCATATTGCTATTTGCTACCACACTTTAAAATAAGTACTGAAATGTCTGTATCGAAATGTCACATGACCCGTGGAACAGGGAAAATTATGATTATGCCTCTTGCTCTGCGTCTGATGGACGGTGAGTGTTTCTTATATATTTCTTATATACATACTGCCATTTACTACCACACTTTAATCAGGGTTCTTGAATTCCTTGGAAATGCTTGAATTTTAATGTAGCCCCTCCCCAAGTGCAGCCCCGCCCCGTTCTGCAGGCTGCAGGCGGGTATATTTGGGTATACTTGCACACCTCTGTTAAAAAAAAATAAATAAAAATTGTAGCTGGCTGAATCGTCTGTAGTGAGGTTTCTGGCCGCTGGTGGAGCAAGAGCTCATTCCAATCCATGACAGAATCGCTTTCACTTCACTTGTGTATCTTTTTTATGAAGTCAGCAAGTAAAAGCCGTGGGGTTCAAATTTCAAATAACAGGATTTTAGTCAAGTTCTGAATTCAGGTTTATAGTTCACTAGGTTATTATCTAGTAAAGAGTCCACAGAAACATAGTTAATCGCAAACTAATGTTAAAAACTACAATTGCTATCAAATTAGGCTTTCAGAAGTAAATGATTTCTGAAGGATAAATGACAGGTAAAATGCTTTGATGTGTCTCTTAATTGCAGGCTACATAAGAAATCTAAAAATATCACAAATAAGCTGGGTAGTTGCCACCTTTCACAAGCATTTCATGTTTGACTCCTTTTAGGAAAATAAAGCACAGTCAGTGAAAATATCAGTTATAGTTTAAAATGATGTTAAAACAAATATAAAGTGTTACTAAAATAAAGCATTTCAACAGAATCAGTTAAAAAAAAGAGAGAGAGATCTTAAGTCAACAGTTCCCGACCCAGGGCCTGAAAATAATGCAGTTACAATGCATGTGTAATTTAAAACACTTTAATAACTCTTAATGAATCATCATTAACAGAAGCTTCATGCATGTGCTGCTCTCTTCTGAACTCTTCCCTCACACAAACGTGTTCTCTTCATTGAAGCTACAAGGGTTGCCAAATACCATGCCAGTGATCAACCCCAAAAATAAGAAACTCAATGATGAGTGACCCACAAAAAACAGATTTGGTGTCACATAATGTGAGGCCTCACAAGAGACATTTCACTACCTCTTAACAAAAGAAAACTGTTTAAAGTGCAATACATACAGTGAGAAAATTGAAACTGAAAACAGCATGTCATAGATAACGATCAGGCACGACAACACAACAGACAAATGACAGAACAATAGCAAACTCAATCAACTCAGTAATATACAGGCAACAGAAAACTACAAAAGCAGTAAATAACACATTTGAGGAGGATGAATACAAATGTACAGTATGTTTGCTACAGGAACACAAGTGCACAAAAGACTGAGAAATCAGTGAGAAATAAAATATCAGTATATGTAGATGTCCTATAGCAGGTTTAAATCAACTTCATCACTGAAGAGGTTGGTGTTATGATAAAGGAAAAATACTTTTCTGTAATGAGAGAATCTCATACAATACTCACACTCTGGTTTCAGATTCTCCATGCTGTTGCATCTAACAGCTTTCACTTTGTTTGTGTCTCTTAACCCTTTAGAATTTGGCCTTATTTGTTTCTTCTTCATGTTCTTGTTCTTCTGAAGATTAAACTGCACTTTGTTGGCCATTATTTTCCTCTTCACACTTTTCTATCTGTGTTAAACAAACATTACATGAAAATTAACATTTACAGTAGGCAACAGTTCTGTCTTTTTGTTGTATATAATCCCAAGTAATATTAGCCATAAGCCATTGATGTCAGCCCAAAATAATCTTTTCTGAAAAAAATTAAATGGAGATGTTCAAGTGACACACACTTATGAAACACCTGAGGTCTGCAGTACCGTTATGGTACAAAGAAATACAGGACCATTAAAAATGGTAAAGATATTCACATTTTCTATTCTTCAAAATGTTTCCTTTAGGAACTGTTCATTTGTTCAACTGTTATTTGGCGAACAAAAAATGCCATCACTGCAAAAAAAAAAAAAAAAAAAACACAAACAAACGAACGAACGAACACACACACACACACACACAACACCCTTTTGAAACCTTTATTTTTAATAGTGCAGTGAGCCAAGGTGGGATTGGTGACCCTGGTGGTGTTGTGTGTGTATTGCGCTTTTGCGATGCTGTTATCACAGCCAAGACAGTGGAGATACAAATAAGAGATTAATTGCAGATTACTCAGCTTCTTTGGTTGTGAAAAGTTTCCCCGAATGCAGAACCCATAAGATTTAAATCTTGTGTCTTTTGTTACAGTCATGTGGACTTTTTTTAGTTGTTTCTCCAGACTTAAATTATATTTTAAAGTATATGGTTTAAGCCGGGCTCACACTACAGGATTTTTAAAATCCTGGTTGCAGCACACACATAGGAGAATCTTTGCAGATCTTCCCTGAAATGTTAAACATGCACACACTACAAGATTTGAAAATTGTGGCGCATCACACACTACAAGATATTAAGATTTTCATGATGGAGGGAGGCCTCACATGATCTTACGCAACAGATCGTCATTTCAGCAACTAATGTTTACAATTTTTTTTTTAATTAATTTTGTTTATTTGAATGTCTTGTTATAATTGTATATGTTTTGTTGTAGTTTATTATTAAAAAATAAAATAAAATGTTAGTTAACTGTTATGTTTTAACTGTTTTATATCTATAGATTTTACTTTAGGCAGGTCGTGATTTGAGAAGGCAAAACTGATTAAACAGTCTATGATCAACTCACTGTCTGCCGCTGACCTCTTGGTCGTTAATTTAAAAAAACAAAAACTTATAAAACTAATATTTAACGAACCAAAAATGCCCCAAAGTTTTTTCTAAATTAACTTAATAAAAAACCGAAACGAAATATAATCACTGAACTATTTTAATTGCTAAAACAGTAGCGTAAGCTGTTTTGGGAGAAGGGGAAAAAAGCTGGGCTCGGGTCGGACTCGGGCCGCACGGAGCATTGCTTTCCTTGCTCCATGCGGTTGTGGTATGTTTTCAACATATTATACAGACAGTGTTACTACAAAAACATAAGACACAGTTTACTCCATCTCCACTATCCAATGGACCGTACAGCAGCTGTTTTGCGGTCGGGCATTGGCTGTTGTGAAAGTACTGACGTAATCATAGCCGTGATCATCCCGATTTAAAATCCTGAATATCAAACATGTTTGATATGATCGGGGCGGCCCCGATTTGTGTGAGAGCAGATCGGGAGGTGCAAGATTCGATCTGTGAGCGTCTCACATTACCAGATAATCCGCGCCGAACATCGGGACCGATCGAGGTCCTCGACAAGATTTTTGCTCCGATTCTCGGGAGGGCAAAATCGGGCTAAAAATCCTGTAGTGTGAGGCCGGCTTTAGTGATTCCTATGGAGAAAAATCACTTCCTGCTCTCCAGCTGAATTTCGCGGCACAGCAGTGACGTCATGTGCAAACAACCTATGGGGAGTGCCTGATGGATTCATTTTCCAATCGGAAAAAAGACAACATGCATATATCACATATCAAGGAGGTCTCGGAATGTGTTTCCGTTTTCTGATTGGATATTTAAGGACAGAGGCTCAACTGGAAAGCGCGATTTTTACACTCATTTGCTGGCAGCGATAGTGGGCGGGTCCCGCATATTTGTAAAGTGTGTTCACGGTATTTACGGTACGTGCGTGAATGCACGACAAGTTTTGCTTCAACCTCAGTAAAGCCTGTAAACAAACCAATGAATCCCATGTAGGCAGGGCGATGCATGTTACTCTAATTCATCATTTTTTCTGTTATCCTTCGAGCACGTCTTTAACTCAGACTCAGAAAGCGTTTCACAGACGGTGAGTGTGTTTTTTATATAGAATTTTAAAAAGTTTCTATTTATGATGTTTATAAGGAAACAGCCTTAACAACGACCGGGGAAAACCAAACTTATGTCAAATTTATCTTATAATAAACACTTTCTACTGTCAAAAGAACCAGCTCTTATTCAGCGTATAAAGATAATAATATCCAACGTTATCTCACGACCATATACTGATATTTGGTTTCACTGGGTCGCAGCTGTATAATGGATTATTACGAAAAAGTAACAAAATTAGGATGTTAAGCCTAAACTACAACTGTTCACATTTTTAAAACAATACATAGTTTGTGCAATATGATAAATCGTCTGAGCTGTATTTCTTAACAGAATACATCCTTTCAGATAAATAGGTAGACCAACATTATACAGCAGAGACATAGACTGCAAACAACTGAATACTGTAGACTCTTAATCTAGGGCTAATACAATGCAGTTTTGCTCTATATTGTGTTTATTTCCAGTGTATTATATATGTTGGCACCAATAATATGCTACAAATATTACTAAGGATTGTATACATCAAACACACCAATTGTTGTCTTAATGTTAAATTTGATGTCATTTTTGTAAACAGACATAAAGTGTAAAGTGGAAATTGTAAGAAAGGG
Organism: Cirrhinus mrigala; assembly: GCA_036247105.1. NCBI lineage: Eukaryota > Metazoa > Chordata > Actinopteri > Cypriniformes > Cyprinidae > Cirrhinus > Cirrhinus mrigala. Next base: position 27,745,047 of record CM070027.1, on the reverse strand, counting down.
TGGAAAGAAAGTGATGCCTGGCAAACTGCAGTCTGACCTTCAGAAAAGCAAGAACAAGAATATGAAGAAGAAACAGAAAGAATCAAAATCCAAAGGGTCAGAAGATACAAATACATTGAAACCTGTCAGATGCAACAGCTTGGAGCGTCCGAGACCAAATTGTAAGTATTATTTTACACACGAAAGATGAACAAATAGAAGTCTTTTTTTCCCATTATTGTGATGCTACCATTTTCATTGCTGAAGCTGACTTAAGCCTGATTGCTTCTTTATCTCCTGTCTCTCATGATCCAGTCAGAGCTGTAGAAACTCATCCTGATGTACCAGAAGGTCCAGGATGAGGTGAGTTTTCCTTTGATGGCAGTTATAATGACATGAATTCATCATCACACTCAAGGATGTATTTTAGTATTGGCTAATATTTGTTCATGAATATTCTTAGTGTTTTAGACGACAGGACCTTTATCTACAGTATCTGATGGGGGATCAGTCACCAGCTTGCCAAATTTCTACATACAGTTATGTTTCCTCCATGCCTCCCATTCAGAGATACGCTTGTGTTTCACATACTGTATGTTCACTGACAGTTCTCCATCAGTTCTAACAGCTGTTTTATTTATCTGTTGCATGAAATATGAAATACAGACAGGTGCCACAGACAGTTGCTAATCAGTCCAAATGATGAAAAACTGGCACTGCTAAATGACCGTTACTTTTTCATTGTTATCTCACTGTATGTATTTTCTGCACTTTATTGCCTGCACTGTATTTTTATGGCTGAGCTTCTGTTTTTATTTTCTGAAAACAAGTGTTGTCAGAAAGTGTATTTCTTGTGAATTTCACATAATGTGAAACTAACGCCATTTGAATCATATTTGTAATGGAAGAAAATAAACAACATGAAAAATGATGATGCTTCTGTGTTTTCCTGTATTCACCTTTAATATCTACACTGTTAAAAATTTTCATGTATTTTTACAGTAACTTACTGGCAGCAAGGTTGCCAGCAAGTTACTGTAATTTGTTTTACAGCAATGTACTGTATTGCAACATTACAGTATGTAGAACAGTGTATAACTACAAAACAGTACTGTAATTTTGTTTCTACTGTAATTTGCTATTGTGTAATTATTATTGTGTAGTTAGAATAGCACATACAAACAGTAAAATTGTGATACTACTATAATTCAGAATAAAATTACAAATCAAAAGACAATCCAAACATATTTACAAAAGTATTTTTATTAAAACATTTCAGAACATTTTAGTATGGTGTTTGATACCCAGAGTACAGTGCATCAACAATTTACAGCCATGAAAACATTTTAAGTGTGCAAGAATATAAATGAAACAAACACAAAAGTATACTGATGCACAGATATTAAGCAGCTCTTCTGGACTCTCCACCTAAAGATACTTATTCAGCAGTCACTTATTGAATTATGTTTTTTCTAGAGCTTTAGTTATACTCAGAAAGCATTCAGGTCAAGTCTTCAGTTTAGATCATTTCCTGAGAAATAAATAAATTGGCAAACAAGCAAGTTTAATATAAATCTGAAAAGAAACTAAGAACATAATCTTTATTAAGGAAACAGTAAGATTAAAAGTAGAGCTAGAATATGAGCACGTAAAGTGGTTTGAAAGTATTGCAGTACAGTGTCTGCAACGCTGTTAAATGTGTTAAATATCAAAATATGGGTGAGGGATTGTCAGTGGATTAACATTAACATAATGAGGTTCTGTTATCCGACAATAGATGGCGCTCCTGCATTTTGTTTTCAATTCAGAAATGCAGCTCCGTCAGAATTCATGTGTGGCGTAAAACAAATAAATATTTTAATATTAAATTGTAATATTGGAATAAATGAAATTCTCTTTTTATGTTCATCATGCATAGATCTCTCTATTTCTGTTTTTGATTTATTGATTGTTGATTATTATGCTACCAGGGATCTTTTTCCCCCCACAAAGTTGTGGACAACTGCACATAGAAACAAGATTAATGACTTTACATGTCACTCAAACTCCAAACACAAGCCAGTGTGATTAATATCAGTCTGTTTACTGCCAGTCTTATTGAAGATATTTATACAGTGATGCGTTAAAATAGTTTAGTAAAACAGAAACAGGTGTACTGTCTTATATGATTTTTCTATACTTAAATGCATCTGGTGATGAGGTGATCTGGCTGGGGGAACACAACCAGAACCTCAACTATCCAGATGGGCTTTATTATATAAAGAGCAGCCATGAGGCCCAGAAACCAACGATTAATGTTGAATTTACACTAAAGAAAAAAAAAGTGAATATGTGCTATATGATTAAAAATGATTAAACGTGTTAATATGGGCATACAATGTCACATAGGTTAACAATAAAATAAAACAGGAGAAAATGCATTCACTGTCTTGTTTGATTTCTTCTTTAAACTCACTTCCCTTTTTTTTTTTTTTTTTTACCAAGACAAAGACGAAAAGATGAAACTGAAACATTGATGAGCCCATAGTCATTTAACACAAGCTTTATTTGCTTAATAAGATACTACTACTACTAATTGTGCAATTAATTGTTGTATTAATGCATATTTAATGGATAAGCTAACATAAGGCTGTGATTTGTTCTAAAAAACAGCTGTCAGCATTAGGTCACTCTGA
>CM070027.1:27658227-27742293 GCA_036247105.1 Cirrhinus mrigala | reverse complement strand
ATGATATTGTTTGAAGTGATTCATGCAATTATTTGGTTTTGAAAACCTATAGAACAGATTAGTTGTGTATCTCTCACATCTTCCCAAGTCATTGGGTTTTTGGATCTCATTTACTTTCATTTTGTGGAATAAACAGATGAAACCTAAAAAATATATTCTTTTGTTTCACAAAAAGTATGTCATGCTGGTTTAGGATTACATGAATCATGTACGTTATGTCAGAACTGTTTTCACTGAGCTACCTGGAAGAAGGACATGAAGACCATAACCATTTCTCATCTAAATACCTACACACACACACACACACACACACACAGTTGGGCTTTTATTTGTGCACATAACATTTAAAAAATGTAGTTCGTGTTGCCTGCTTCAGTCTACGGGGAATTCCATGAAAAGGAACTAATTTTTTTTTTTTTGACTAACCACTAGATGGCGCTTTCGGCATGCTCATTCATTTGTAAAACTTTAAAAGGAACATAGAGTGACTTCTTTGTGTCAAGATGTGTTATTTTGCTCACTGTTGAACGGTCAAGTATTGCACTGTTTGTTATCTACATTTATGGCACTGAAAATTAAACTCACAGACCTCAGGTGTATCTCAAGTGCCCGTCACTTAAACATCTCCATTTTATCTCTTTAACTTGATTTTACACTGGAGCCCTGTAGCTGCATAAGGGGCGGGGAAAGTCACCGGGCACGTGGCTGTTTGTTTTTTAGTGACGTATCAGCAAGCCACACCACCGAGAGAGCGGAGTTCCGGGCACCGGAGAGCAGTGCTAGATACTTTTCCACTTTGCTCGCGTTGTATTTGCTAGAGAAGACGACGTGTGACTTCAAGTCTGTGAGTAATTCTACTAAAAGTCCTTCTTTTTAGTGGCTTAACAGCAGGGCGCCTCATGAAGTTAGTAAAAGAAAATATATAATAATAAGACAAAAAAATTTTAAAATATGTATCTTTGTTTTGATTCACTTCGCTGTAGATCTGTTGGTCTTGTGATGCAATTTACACCATCTCTTGCCAACTGACCAGTCACTCCATTTAATTAACTTAAATTAACTAAAGCTAATTATTGCCAAATTTTATTGCCCAGTGTTTGGAGTTTTCATTTTGTGTATATCTACCATGTATAGCCTATTTATCGACAAAATTTGCTCCTATGTACTGGATATTATATTGAAACATAAATGCAATATTATAAAAATAAATAAAATATTCAGAACAATTTAAGCTTCCATGTTTCAGAACATTTACATTTGATTCGACGGTTGTCGTGTCGTGCCGCGATGTAGCCAAAGTCTCACTGATCTATAGAGTTTGTCTACACTGGACGCGACAAAATTGCAAACCATTGTGTCAGAATGTCATAAATACTGTTGGGGATTTGTCGCATCCAGTGCAAACAACATCGCTGATTATAATGAATCATATTATGACTCGAAGTAGTGGGTGTGTTTTAACACACAGTGACAGCATTCCTTTCTCTACGTAGTGCTGGAATCTATCACAGCATATATTGGGGTCAGTCCATTAGATGACTAGTACAGCATCAACAGACAACAACATTAACGCACTCATTGTCACTTCTGCGTAGCGATGGGCAAAGCTTTTCGAAACTTTGTATCAGTTACTTTGCATTTTTTAACTGTTTCTAAGCGCTCAAAACACTACACGCTGGTGACACCTGCTGGTCAAAACGGTGTAAATACAACAAAAACTCAGGCCAAACCTGGGTAAAAACACCTTTACAAGAGTTGCTCATGTTTTATTTAAAGTGCAATTCATTTAATTCCGTTAACAATTCATCTAGGCCTAATACAATCAAATATTAAGTGTATCTTAAGTGTTTATTTTATTAAATTGTTGGACTTTTGTTGGTTTAGGCTGACAAGAGGCTATTAACTACAACTGTTATTTTACAGATGTGTCATTTAAAAATGTGGGATCGTCCACTAACAAACAATTACAATTATGAAACCTTTTGAACATAGATATGACATGTTATGTTGGCACCAACAAATATTACCAAGGACTGTATACAAGAAACACACACTTGTTGCCTAAATGTTAAATTTGATGTCATTTTTTGTTTAAAACAGGCAGAAACGTGTAAAGTGGAAGCTGTAAGAATGGGAAGAAAATGATGCCCAGCAAACTGCTCTTTAATCATCAGAAAAACAAGAACAAGGAGAAGAAACAGATGAAGAATAACGAGAGAGAGTCACAATTCAAAGTATTAAGAAATACAAAAACAGTGTAACAGCAAGGAGTGTCTGGAACTAAATTGTAAGTATTATTTCACGCATAAACTGGTCTGAAGAGCAAATAGAATTCTTAGTCTCCATTACTGTAATGCTACCATTTTCATTAATGAAGCTGACTTAAACCTATTATCTCCAGTCTCTCATGATCCAGTCAGATCTGTAGTATCATGTTCTGATGTACCAGAAGCTCCAAGATGAGATGAGTTTAGTTTACTGGCAGTTATAATGACATGAATTCATCATCACACTCAAAGATGCATTTTAGCGTTGGCTAATATTTGTTAACGAATATTCTTGGTGTTTTAGATAACAACAGGACCTTTATCTCCAGTATCTGCCAGGGATCAGACACCAGCTAGACTACAGATTACAGTTATGTTTCCTCCACGATTACCACTGAGAGATGTGCTTGTGTTTCACATACTGTATGTTCACTGAGAGTTCTTTGTCAGTTCTAACAACTGTTTTATTAATCTGTTGTATATTTTTGTACATGCACACAGGTGACAGTGTCACCAGTCAATCCAAATGATGAAGAATTGCACTGCAAAATGAGCATTACTTATTTTTTTTAAATCTCTCTGTATTTATTTGTATTTTCTACACTTTATTGCCTTTTAATTTTTTGCATATTTATGGCTGACCTTCTGTTTTTATTTTCTGAAAACCAAAGAAGTGTGAATCTTGTTAATTTCACATAATGTGAAACTAAAGCCATTTGAATCATATGTGAAAGGATATTTTTGTAATGGAAGAAAATACACACCATGAAAAATGATGACGTTTCTGTATTCTTGTTTAGCTGTGTTCACCTTTAATATCTACTGATCCACAGATATTAAGCACTCTCCATTTTAGTTATTGAATTATGTTTTTTTCTAGAGCTTTAGTTATTCTCAGAGGCATTCAGGTCAGGTCTTCAGCTCGAATCATTCTCTGAGAAACAAACTAATTGTCACACAAGCAAGTTTAACATAATTCTGAATAGAAAGAGTGCTAATTCATGCGTTTTTTTGTAGTATAAAATAAATAAATATTCTGAATTTAATATTAGAATATATGTAATCTTTTTATGTTCATCATGCATTATCTCTGTTTACATTTCTTTTGATTTATTGATCATTATGCTAGCAGGCATCTTTATTTCAAAGGATATGGACAACTGGCACCTAGAAACAAGATGAATTACTTTACATGTCATTCAAGCTGCTCTTGTCCAGAATCAAGCCGGTGTGATTAATATCAGTCTGTCCACTGGCAGTCTTACTAAAGACATTTGTACAGTAAGTAATAAGTTAAAATGGTGAAAAACAGAAACAGGTGTGGTCCAGATAAGCATGAATTTTATCAGAAGACGACATGGTAACACATTACTGTAGCATGGTTGCATTTCCGGGTTCCTTTCCGGTCCCACTGCCACTCTGCTTTCTGTCAAAAAAAAGATCTTTAAAAGAGCAATTTAATGGTTGTTTCTGGTTTTAAGATAAGAAAAAAATAATTGTATGCTCTGGACCTCATAGACAAACTGCTGGTTCTGGATACACCAATAAACCTTTTTCTGCCATTCATTTCTCTAACTTGCATATAAATATAAATGAAAGCTAATAAAATATTTTAATTGGACTGAATTTGTATTTAACGTGATACAATTTAATTAAAAAAACAGTAGAAATTGACAATTAATAGTTTTATTTCCACGGTTATTCAAACAGCTAATAAATTATATACAGGAAGCGACATGATTCTGTATCTAACGTGAGTTTAAGCACTCTCAAAACAAACACATTTATCGTTATAATCACTGAAGCTGTCTACACTGAAATGAATCTCTTGGGCTACTTACGTTGTACGTGCATCTGCGCTTTGTTGTTTATGATGAGAGAATCAATCGACACTTTCTAGTAATTTTCACTTTGATAGCAACAGACATAATAGATTTAATTGTTTGTGCAGGGGAATTTTTGTCAAAATTAGTGGCATTTTTTTGTCCCAAGTCCCTGTGGCCAGCTTTACATACGCTCCATTTTTCATGTTTGAGCATGTCGACCAGACAGGAAAAGAGGAAAGAAGCAGGCAAACATCCAATTATACTGGGTTTGCCTTTGGCCGGCCTCCCTCCCTGGACAACTGCCACCTAGAAACAAGATGAACTACTTGTTCATGTCACTCAAGCTGCACTTTCCCGTTTCTTGGCAGGCCTACTAGAAACATTTGTACTGTCAGTGTTAAGTTACAATGGTGAAAAGCTAGAACCAGGTGCTCAAGTAAGTATTGCTTCTCACTCTTCCAAGTCTTTAGCACTCTCTCTCCCCAAGAAGAGGGAGGCGGAGGAATGACTTACGGTATAAAAGCTTCCAGAGTTCTCTTGCTCGAATGTAAGGTTGTGCAGATGATACACTTTCATATCGCGTTGTCTCGGCGAACTTTTGGGTTGTTTGGCTTCCAATAGGTAGGCATTCAGTCTCACAGACGGTGAGTGTTTCTCTTGCATTTAAACGTATTCAGTTACATTTCAAATACACAGTCTTACAAGTAATATAAAGAATATTTCATTTCATATTATATGAAGGCTACAAAATTCTTTTACATCATATTGATATTCATACTGCCATTTATTGCCAGACTTTAATCTGTAAATTAATTTATCAGAGAGAGAAATTCAACACACACACACACACACAGTTGGGCTTTTATTTGTGCACATAACACTGAAACAAACTATGGAGTTTGGATTTCCTGCTTCATCCGACGGGGGAGTCATAAACGTCTTCATTTTTTTAACTAACCACCAGGTGGCACCAGTTTGACATTCTCATTCATAAAACTATTATTGCTCTTTATATTTTAAGCAACATAGACAGAGTGACTTCTTTGTGTCAAGATTTGTTATTTTGCTAACTGTTGAGCGGTCCAGTGTTGTCCTGTTTGTGGTTTACATTCATGGTACTGAAAATCAAACTTGTAGACCTCAGGTCTATCTCAAGTGCCCGTCACTTAAACATCTCCATTTTATGTCTTTAGAAAAGTACTGTACAAAAATATTGTACATTAGAAACACAGACAATCGTTGCCTAAATGTAAATTTTTTGTGTGTAATATTTGTTTTAAATAGAAAAGTATGAAGAGGAAATTGCAAGACCAGATGGGAAGAAAATAATGCCCAACAAACTGCAGTTTGATCTTCAGAAAAACAAGAACAAGAAAATGAAGAAAAAACAAAAAGAGACAAAATCCAAAGAGTCAGGAGATAAAAACACAGTGAAAGCTGTGAGATGGGATAGCATGGAGCGTCTGAGACCAGACTGTGAGTATTGTATTAGATTCTCTCTCACTCATGAGAGATTACAGGAAAATATTTTTTCCATTATCATAACACCAATCTTTTCAGTGATGAAGTTGATTTAAACCTGCTATCCATGTATACTGATGTTTCTTTCTCACTGATATCTCAGTCTCACGAGAAACAGCTGTAGAGTCTCATCCTGATGAATCCAGAGAAGGTCCAGGATGAGGTGAGTTACATCACTGACAGTTATGAATGATCATGATATTCAAGAATGTATTTTAGTGTTGACTAATATTTGTAATTAATGTTAATGCTGTTTTAGAAAACCTGGTCCTCCATGGCTACACGTTTGGAGCAGCACTTGTGTTCCCATAATGAACATACTGTATTTGTATTCTTCCCACTCAAAAGTTTTATTTTCTGTTTTTGTAGTTTTCTGTTTCCTTTATATTATTATATTATTTATATTAATTCTCTCACTGTATTTATTGCACTGAACATGTTTGAGTCACTGAAAATACATTTTAACAACCTTAAAACTTCACTCTTTTTCTCACTTGATTTTTTTTTTTAAGATACTGTAAGCTCAGGCTTGGAAGTTGAAGTCTTTGTAGGTGCAGTATTTTAATCTGTTAAAAACTACAATTAGTCTGATTTGTTTAATGTTGACTGATCAACAGAAATGTTGATATATCGACTGTAATGTGAAAACGATGTTTCAAATCTAGGCATATATTCAGGTTTCTACCTAAAATTAGAGCACATTTACTTGCTGAAGAGGAGTAAACTGCTCTTTTTTATTGTGTTAATTTAGTGTTGTTTTTTAAAGATGTGTTTATTTGTAAGATCATGTGTTTGTGTTGGGTTGGGATAATGGTGTATAAGTTACTTATAAGTATTATACACTAATAAAACCTTTCACATTTCCAACCCTTGTTTTGTGGTTTCTGGGGGTAATTGTGGAGAAAACTTTATTTGGAGGGGATGAGATGTCACCCAAAAATAAAGTAATTTTCTTCATTTTAACTTTAATTAGCTTGGAAAAGTCAAGTCACGTTAAGTTCAAGTTGAGCTTTATTGTCATTCCGCTACATGTGTGGACATACAGTGGAACGAAGTATCATGTTTTGCAGGACCACGGTGCTGCATAAATGAACAAATATAAACATACATACACTAGGATGTAGAAACAATTTTTTTAACTTATACATAGCTAACTTACTGAAAGCGGTAATCTATACTATAAATAATTGACTATACATACACATAACCCAAGAAAGACTATACAAGTACTTTACATAATAACTGCATGATAATGTGCAGAAGAGGTATTTAAGGTTAAGAAGCATATAGTGCAATAAGATTTGTGGTGCATTGACAAGTAATCATTTGTTATAAAGTCATATTATATGAAGGCTACAAAATTCTTTTACATCATATTGATATTCATACTGCCATTTATTGCCACACTTTAATCTGTAAATTAATTATCAATGAGAGAAATTCAACACACACACACACACACACACACACACACACACACACACACACACACACACACACACACACACACACACACACACACACACACACACACACACACACACACACACACACACAGCAGTGGGCAGCCATCGCTGCAGTGCCTGGCAAGCAGTTGGGGGATCGGTGCCTTGCTCAAGGGACTCACCTCAGTCGTGGTATCGAGGGTGGAGAGAGTGCTGGTTATTCATCACCTCTACCCTCAATCCCTGCTGGACCTGGGATTTGAACCCACAACCTTTCAATTACAAGCCCGACTCCTAACCATTAGGCCACGGCTACCCCACAGATTCAGTTTCATTTTAAATACACAGTCGTACAAGTAATTTGAAGAATATTTCGTTTCATATTATGCTACATTATTATTATTATTATTTACATCATATTGATATTCATACTGCCATTTACTACCGCACTTTAATGTGTAAATTAATTTATCAGAGAGAGAAATTCAAACCTTTTAACACTAGCTCTCTCTGTTCAATTTGCTGGTCCTTTGCTGGTTTATGCTGGTCAAGTTGCTGGTCAAGGACCAGCATAAACCAGCATCAAAACATACCTAACCAGCATATGGTGTTTTTTTTCACCAAGGATGCTATCTCATTTGCATTTTTTATTATTACAATATGTAATGAAATGAATAAATAGGTCTCGCTACTATTACTAAATTAATAATGGTAAGAATAATCAGTACAATGTATTGTTGGCTATCGCTACAAATACACCCATGCTACTTATGACTGGTTTTGTGGTCCAGGGTCACAAATAAGATGCACAGCTGTTTTTTTTTTTTTTTTTTTTTTTTTACATGAATGTGCTAATCTACAAATTCCTATGAATTCCTGCTCTGTCATTGAACTTTATAGATATAGTAATCATTATAGTTATCATCTTTGGTGTGAATGGCCCTTCATGCAGCAATCACGCAAATTCATTAGTCAAAAAGTGTTGGAACCCTTTTAGCTATGACTGGAGTTTCTGTTTCTAACCCTATATCAGACAATATCTTGTTTTTGATTGCAGGATTATGGATTATTCTAACAGTTTATTTCTCTCATCTCTTTCTCTCCAGCTACCCAGTTTAACCGTTATAAGGGCAGCATCTATCTGGTGTTTGATTTCTGTGAGCACGACCTCGCTGGACTGCTGAGCAACGCTAATGTTAAATTCACTCTGGCTGAGATTAAGAAGGTGATGCAGATGCTGCTGAATGGACTTTACTACATACACAGAAACAAAGTGAGACAACATACAGTTTCCAGTATTCACAGATTATTTGATGTACATGTGACTAAGAGAGTTGTCACTGTGATGTTTAAAGGCTCAGACTGAAGTATTTTGTGTGTTTGTGTCAGATCCTCCACAGAGACATGAAAGCAGCCAATGTTTTGATCACCAGAGATGGCGTTCTGAAGCTGGCTGATTATGGATTGGCCAGAGCATTTAGTTTGGCTAAGAACAGTCAGGGGAATCGCTACACAAACCGGGTCATCATACTGCGGCTGTATCATGGCTGAAATGTGGACCAGAAGCCCCATCATGCAGGGCAACACAGAACAACATCAACTCACCCTCATTAGTCAGCTGTGTGGCTCTATTACTCCTGAGGTAACACACACAACTATACTACTATATGCCAATTAACACATGGTTTTTACATCTACTTTAAGTGATTAGATCACAGATGGTCAACTAAGACAGATTATAGTTTTTATTTAATATTAGCATGTTCAAATGTGTCTAAAATATCCGCTTCTGATCTGATTTTGTCAAAATATTCTTAGCAAGGGCTCAACATTTCATGGTGATACACACAATTTTTTTTTTATTTGTTTGCATATTTAAAAAAAATAACTACAAAAAGTGAAAATATGAAATTAGATTCCGTTTTTTTCTTATGTTTAGCATAAAATGAGTACAAAAAAACATTTTTTAATTTATGTTAAAAAGTCATTTTTCACTTTATGTACTTAAAGTTAACAAAATGAGAACACAAAGCATGACTATGTAACTTGAATCCATGTTAATTTCTTTTTAAAATAACATTTATTTGCATATTTAAAAAAAAATCAGTACATCAGTACAAAAACCATAAATATAAGTAGGTTAAATAGTATTTTTTTTTTATTTATGTGCTTATATTTAACAAAATAAGAACACAAAGTGCAACTATGTAACTTGAATCCATGTTCATTAAAAAACAATTTTCATATTTAAAAAAAATAAGTACAAAAAGCGTAAATATATAAACTTAATTCATACTAATTATTTATTGCTATATATTTAACAAAAATTAATGCAGAAACCTTAATTATGAAACTTGAATCCATGTTTATTTATTTGCATGCTTTACAAAATCAAAACAAAAATCAAATATGAATCTTGAACTCATACTAAATATTTATTGCTATATGTTTAATAAAAAATCATAAATATCAACTTTGAATCCAGGTTTTTTTTATTTATTTGCATGCTTCACAAAATCAATACAAAAAATTTAATTCATACAAAATATTTTTTACAAAAATATTAAACTTGAATCTTTACCCATCTGTTAAGTTTAGCAAACACAAATATCTTAGTTGTTACTTAGTACAACTTAACATTTCAAGTTGACTAAACTTATTTTAGTTGACTGAACTTAAAATTTTAAGGCAGCAGGATAACAAATTATTTTAAGCTGACTCAACAAATTGTGTTTTTTATTTTTTACAGTGTACCGTAGAAATTATTGTAATTTTGTATGGTGACAGTCAAGTGGCTTGGTAATGAGTCCTTGGTAATGCAATTTGACCTGTTACTGATCTGTTATCAATGGCCCATTCCACATTTACATATGATTTAATATAGGTCCATCTTTTAAAAGGCACACACACACACACACACACAAATATATATATATATATATATATATATATATATATATATATATATATATATATAATGAAAATGCCATAATTCATAATTTTGTATCTGGAGTCCTCGCAGGGGTAGGTGTCATCTATTCACAGGTGCTGGGCCATATTAAGTCTTCATAAGAGGCTAGATGAAAAAGAAAAATCGTTTGACACGTTCAAAGGATGATACGTTAAATAACTAACGAATAATGTAATTAGATTTCATGTTGACAGTCCGTTTTCGCTCTTATCTCAGTGTTATTTACGTTTAACAATCGCTTATTGTTCATATTTGAAAATGAGACGGTCGCAAAGTCGACCGAGAATAAGAACCTAACAAAAGTAGGGATGGGTAGCTCGACACCTAGTGTCGACACTTGTTTCGAGTTTTCGACACACTAGTGTTTCGAAACATTGCTTGAAATGAGGCTGTCACGTGATCTTTAAAAAAAAAAAACGAAGCTGACACTTTACGCCAGGCTCAAATACAAAGCGCATCGATTGCGCTGTCCCATACCCGCTATTCATTTAGTGCAGTGTTATAATTATATCGGTCATCATGCAATTGTATGTAGTGTTTTTTTTAATCGTTGTTAATTAAAGTACTACTATTAAAAACAATGACGTGTGATTGCATATCTTTTGTCTGAATGAAAATTAAAACAGCTTGATAAAAGGACAAAAGTACATATTTGTGTTCTATTGTAAAGAAGACACAAAAATGGTGCAATTAAAAAATACGTTAGTCTAATCTATTGGCGTTTGATGCAAGTAAAAAATAAAGAACCTTTGTCATTGTGTTGTGCAAAATACAATACATTTTGGAAACTCTATCGCTGCACACACACGCCACATTGCTAATTACATATATGCTTATAAAATTCACAAATAAACCTTACAATGACACCACAATGAACAAAACATCTGAATTACACAGTTTGTGTAAGAATTTTTAATGACCACCATATGGCATAGCAGAGAACTGTCAAAAGCTTCGAAGCATCAACGCAGTTAGTTGTAAAAGCCTCGTTCAGCACATTCCTAACAGTGTATTTCCACTACAGCATCAAATCTACGCTCAGTGCCGCCGGCAACGCTATAACTGCTTTTTTGATTTGTTTTCTATTGGCAGTGAGCGCTCTCAACGGTTTCTCCGCGCTACTTTCAATCCCATAATGCACCTCAAGAGCGTTTACGCACAGCTTCCATAGGCTGTGTCACTACCCGATCTGTACCGGAAACACGATTTGTACTGCGCATGTGCGGAAATCCTTCAACTTCCGGTCTGGAGTATGACAAAACACTTTACGACAGTTCCGTATATATATGTATATATATATATATATACATGCATATATTATTAACATTTTGCAAACAGCATCTGACTTTACAAAACAAATTAAAGTACAGTGACAATTGTAACAGTGACTAAAAATTTATTGCGAGGAATTAAGTGTATTTTAAACTTTTTAATACAAGGTGGCTCTTTCATCTTTTCGCCCCGTCCCGTCCCATCCCGTCCCATCCCGTCCCGTCCCGTCCCGTCCCGTCCCGTCCAAAAACAGACTCCGCTCCACCCCAGCCTGTGTCACGTGTAATGTATGGGCGGAGCAGCCCGAGACGGGGCAAAAAGATAAAACAGCCACCTTGTGTATATATATATATGAAGTCCCGCGGCATTACATTCCACTCCGCAGTTTACACTTAGAATCTTACTTTCTTACGGGGATAGGCATTCAGTCTCACGGACGGTGAGTGTTTCTTATATATTGTAGGAGGTTTCTAAACAGTTTATGATGTTTAGAATAGAGAAATATAATGCAAAGCTTGGCATGAATTACACTGTCAAAGTTTAGCGATATGTTTGGTGGATGTTTGGGGCTTTAACCTGTGATTGCATTTGAATTCGCTTTAGACACCAGATCTTGCATTTAAACGTATTCAGTTACATTTCGAATACCCAGTTTTTTTTTAACTGACCACCAGGTGGCGCTTTCGACATTCTTATTCATAAAACTATTATTGCTCGTTATATTCTAAGCAATATAGACAGACAGAGTGACTTTATGTCAAGATGTGTCATTTTGCTAACTGCTGAGCGGTCCAGTATTGTCCTGTTTGTGGTTTACATTCATAGTACTAAAAATAAAACTTGTAGACCTCAGGTGTATCTCAAGTGCCCATCACTTAAACATCTTCATTTTACCTCTTTAGAAAAGAACTGCACAAAGAAGTATGAAGAGGAAATTGCAAGACCAGATGGGAAGAAAATAATGCCCAACAAACTGCAGTTTGATCTTCAGAAAAACAAGAACAAGAAAATGAAGAAAAAACAAAAAGAGACAAAATCCAAAGGGTCAGGAGATAAAAACACAGTGAAAGCTGTGAGATGGGGCAGCATGGAGAATCTGAAACCAGACTGTGAGTATTGTATTAGATTCTCTCTCACTGATGAGAGATTACAGGAAAATATTTTTTCCATTATCATAACACCAATCTTTTCAATGAAGTTGATTTAAACCTGCTATCCATGTATACTGATGTTTCTTTCTCACTGATATCTCAGTCTCTCGAGAAACAGCTGTAGAGTCTCATCCTGATGAATCCAGAGAAGGTCCAGGATGAGGTGAGTTAAATCACTGACAGTTATGAATGATCATGATATTCAAGAATGTATTTTAGTGTTGACTAATATTTGTAATTAATATTAATGCTGTTTTAGAAAACTGGACCTTAGGCTCCAGAAAGTGACGTGGTTTGGACACCATCCTTTCTTCAGTTTTACACATTTTGCGTGTCCTCCATGGCTACGCGTTTGGAGCTGCGCTTGTGTTCCTGTAGCAAACATACTGTACATTTGTATTCATCCTCCTCAAATGTGTTATTTACTGCTTTTGTAATTTTCTGTTGCCTGTATATTATTGAGTTGATTGAGTCTGTTATTGTTCTGTCATTTGTCTGTTGTGTTGTGTCTGTTTTCAGTTTAAATTTTCTCACTGTATTTATTGCACTTTAAACAGTTTCCGTTTGTTTAGAGGTAGGGGAATGTCTCTTGTGAGGCCTCACATTATGTGACACCAAATCTGCTTTTTTTTTTTTTTTTTTTTTTTTGTGAGTCACTTTTCATTGAGTTTCTTATTTTTGGGGTTGATCACTGGCATGATATCTGGCAACCCTTGTAGCTTCAATGAACAGAACACGTTTGTGTGAGGGAAGAGTTCAGAAGAGAGCAGAACATGTATGAAGCTTCTGTTAATGATGATTCATTAAGAGTTATTAAAGTGTTTTAAATTACACATGCATTGTGACTGCATTATTTTTAGGCCCTGGGTCAGGAACTGTTGTCTTCAGATCTCTCTCTCTCTCTCTCTCTCTCTCTCTCTCTCTCTCTCTCTCTCTCTGTTTTTAACTGTTGTTTAACTGACTTCTTGATTCTATTGAAGTATTTTATGTACAATGATGTTTTAGTAACATTTTATATTTGTTTTAACATCATTTTAAACTATAATTGATATTATTTTCATTGACAATTGATAATATCATATTTGATTCAGTGCCAAACATGAAATGCTTGTGAAAGATGGCAATAAAAGTTTTAATAACTACGCAGCTTATTTGTGATATTTATAGATTTCTTATGTCGCCTGCAATTAAGATACAGTTTAAAGCATTTTGCCTGTCATTTATCTTTTAGAAATCATTTACTTATGAAAGCCTAATTTGATAGCAATTGTATAATTTTGAACATTACAATTAACTATGTTTCTGTGAACTCTTTAGCTGATAATAATCTAGTGAACTATAAACCTCATCTTGACTAAAATCCTGTTATTTGAAATTTGAACTCACGGTTTGTACTTGGTGACTTCATAAAAAAGATACACAAGTGAAGTGAAAGCGATTCTGTCACGGATCGGAATGAGCTCTTGCTCCACCAGCGGCCAGAAACCTCACTACAGATGATTCAACCAGCCACAATTTTTTTTTTTTTTTTTCATGACAGGGGCGTGTCCAAGAAGTCACACCGAGAGCGCGTCACAGTAGCTAGACTTAATACACAAACAGCACCCTGCAACAGTGGCGGCTTCTCTATCTTCGCGTGAATTTGGACATTGTTGTTTTTGTGTGTCTGTCATACGAGTGGACCATCCGTGTCTCCTTTCATGAAATTCTTCAAAGAAACACGGTTGAATCATCGGACGACATCGTTGGCCAACTGATTAAAGTAAGTGGATGGTTATTTCACAGATCCACATGTAAAATAACAGCTATATTTTATATGCAGCTATAGCTCATGTTAGTGATTAGGTAGGGCTGGACGATATGACCTAAAAGTGAACACCTTACCTCGATCACGATTATTGAACGATTATTTTATTATTATTATTATTATTTGCCCTCATAGTTCATTAAAGGTTTGTACTGTAAAGATACTCAACTATTAAAGTTTTTTTTTTTTTTTTTCTAATGAAGAAGTGCATTTTTTTATCTTAGTGATTTTAAAGTAATTGAAGGAAACAAACTAGTTATGATTATTTGTTAATTATTTCGAACAACTGAAATAAAAGCACATAGTTGAAATGAGGAAGTCCTATGAAGTTGTCATAGTTAAGTTGGGTAAACGTCGAGCACCACAGATATATTTTTTGCATTCCCAATTGCTCAAATAGCAAAAGAAAAACTCCACGACGTGTTTTCTCGACTTTCATAAAAAGGAAAAAACTGAGACACACTGCATTTACTGTACCTCCCATAGACGCTGCATTAGAAACACTCACATTATAGCTTTAACTAGTTTTTTTTTTTTTGTTTGTTTGTTTTTTTTTTTTTTTTTTTTTTTTGTAATTTGATGCAAAAGTGATATAATACAAAGTCTAGTAAATGTATTTATAAATGTAAAGCACTGATGCAGTCTGGCGAAACATCCGTGTTCAGTTTTTCCTTTCGATTTTGAGGTAAGGCGTCAACTATGTATCAGGAAACGCCATGTCTTCCTCTAATAACGAATAATAATAATAACAAGAATGAATCAAATGTTTGACATCTACATATACAGAATTTGATTCATTATTGGAATATTAGGCACAGTGGCGTTGCGAGGGCTGGGCTTTGGCGGTTAAGCCCCTCATGTAAACATCTCAATTTTATTTCTTAACAAAAGGAGTTTTTCGGTTGACAACAATGCCATATAACAAATATCACTTGGAATTACAACAAACAGATACGACTGTTGCCTAAATGTTAGTTTTAATGTAATGTTTGTTTAAAACACAGAAAAGTCTGAAAAGAAAATTGTGAGACAGGTTGGGAAGAAAATAATGCCCAACAAACTGCAGTAAGGGTAAAATCTTTGCGTGGCAGGGGCAGCTGTAGGCAGCTAAATAGCTCAAGTCCAACAGGATCATAAACAGAAACAAGAGCTTGTGAAAATAATAGCTGATAATAGTGAAAATTAAAGTTAAGTCAAACTTTAGGGACCAATTCTCAATTTTAACTAACTATTTACGACTTTTGCCTCAGTAAACTTTGCTGCTTATTAATAGTTAACTGTTAAATTTAGGTATGGGGTAGGATTAAAGGATCTAAAATATGGTCATGCAGAATAAGGTATTATATATGTGCTTTATGAGTACTAATAAACAGCAAATATGCCAGTAATATGCATGCCAATAAGCATCTAGTTAATAGTGAGAATTGGGACCTAAAATTAGTATTACAGAAAGTTCTAAGATAATTTGTTTACATACAGCTTAATGCCACAATCTCAAACTATTACATAAAATCGTCATTCTGTAACTTTCTTTAACTATTCGGTAACTTCATACTTCAGGACTTGAAGTCAGGATCAGTATGATCTCAAAACTGAATTAACAATTTAGGGTTAAGTTAAGTGTTTACAAAGGCTATGGATCAACTGGATCAATCTCACTCATATGTTCTTAATTCATTTCATGATCTTTGACATTATTCCCAGTTCTCTATAGACCATAAGAAACATTGCTGGCGTCTGTCCACAAGATGGCGATGCAAGCTTTTTTTTTTAATTCCGCGGCTTACGAAATAAAACAGATAAAGAGGGGAGCCCGGCAGCTGTGTGCTATAATGTCATTTAAATCTGTTAAGGAGCTACTGTATTCATGTATTTCACAACCTCAAATTAGGCGTATATTATATTATCCTATATTAGAGTCATATTATAATGCATTATAGTTCATTAGGGCAAAGGCCACCTGGTGGCTGGCTGTAGCACAGGTCATAAACCTCGCCCTCTCTATGTAAACAAATGGGACATGAGCCCAATTAAATAATGAGATTATATTACGTTACATTAACTGATGAGTTTATAATCTCTCTGTTGAATAACACAGATTTAGCCCAAAACTAAACATGCATTTATTTGATTTATTTCCTTTTTTTTTTTTGTTTACACCTGCTGGTTACATCCATCTAAGGTGATTACAAATTTTTATTTAGTCTAAACTAGTTTAAATTAGTTTAAGTCTAAACACAACTGAACTAAATCCTAAATTGTGTTTCACTGCTCCAATGACAGTGTTCTTGGACTTTTTACTTACACATGCATGTTTCACTTCTCATTCATTCATGGTCATGCGATAACTACAGTATGGTGACCTCTGTAATCTGTATTTTGTATAATAAAATTGCTTGTGCTACACTACTGACTGGAGTTTATCTCATGTGAGTGTACAGGATTTTTTTTTATTTTTTATTTTATTTTTTTTCATTTTAGTTTTCAAAAGGACTTTGGATGTAAACCTATAGCCCCGTAAAAAAGCTCCCTTTCTTTTAACTCTTATTATACATTGGACTGGGTGTAATTTACTGTATTATTATTATTATTATTAATAATAATAATAATAATAATAATAATAAGTGGGTTATTTTTTTACGTAATTTGCATTTTAAAATGATTATAGTACTTACTACTAATTATTATTATTTTTTTTTTTTACAGTGATTTAATTACAGTGAACAAAAAAAGCCACTTTAAACCACATTATTATAGATGATATGAAATATGTAAACTTATGGCTTCAACAGAAGTATGTCTATATTAATTTTTATCATGTTTTCATGTCGTAATGTTATATTGTGTCATGTTTATCAAAATAAAACTGACAAAAATATTTGGTCGACTTTATTGGTGTTTCAATAGTAAAGGCCTATGTTGATCTTCATTCTTGAGAGTGTCAATAGGGAGCACAAAGCCATTATTTCTTTACTTAAAACCCTTTTTTCATATTTTATTGTGTTCAAACAGCATTTAAAAACATTAATCTTAAAGCTGATTAAGAGTATTGAAGTCTAATGCATTACCCTTTTCCTCTAAATCTTTTTGCATAAATAAAAAGTAATTGAACAACATATTAAATAAACGAGTCAAAAGAGGCCTTACAAACAACATGGAAAAAAAGGAAATACATTCTAACTTCCACTTTTGAAATCAAAACATGACCATATACAATATTGTTACATTTCTTTGCATCAGCAAGGTTTGCTTTTGTAGTGTAGTTGTACACTAAACCTTTGTTTTGATTAATTGAAACCTGGACAATCAAGTTCTTCCACACCAGACTGGTGTATAAGTTAAACACATTTCATAATGTCATAACAATTTTGTCATACGGATCATTTCAGTACAGATGATATCACGAAGTGAACCTTGCTCAGTTGTTATAGATTGAGGGTATTTTTTTTCTCTACCAGCAGCTAATGCAAAAAGCCAGAAAAAGGAGATGAGGCAAAATGAGTACATAAGAGTAATTGTTAAAGGATTAGAAAGTGTGGAAAATATACTCAGAAACCCTAGTGGTGCCCTTGCTTACTACCATGATGAAACCAAGAGCAGTTGCATCCATTTATATATGTATTTATTTAAGTTACAGTATCTCATGATCCAGTTAGGCTTTATTTGAGGCTAATTAAGATCATATATGGGCATTAAAGCACAGTGTGATTACCTTAATAACTTTACTGCCCAGACAGCCTATTCACTTCAAAACTACAAGGATAACTTTGTTCATTGCTGTGTAATGAACATTTTATGCAATGATATTCATCTTCTGAAACGTCACCAGCATGTATCTTATAATTCAAACCACTCAAACCAGCTCCGCCTAGTTGTTAAAAACACGACACAAAGGCCCGCCTATTCACAGTTCTTTCACAAAAAGTTGTACTCTAGATCTTGTATTTTGACTGACAGCGAACAGCCAGTTAACAGGTCTCACGGCACTGACAGTGAGTAGACGGTGAGATGTTTCTCAGATGTTCTTGGAACTTTTCGCAATTTATATCATTTTGAACTATTTATAGTGATATTATGCGCAAATGTAATTTCATCATGTAAAATGTTTGTATAAAAAAAGTTTAAGATCTCATTCTGTGATTATACCGTTCAAGGCATTTAACAGCTTAAATAACAGTAAAGAACATATTACAGTTCATTACAGTGTTTATATATATATATATATGTGTGTGTGTGTGTTTGTATAGGCTATTTTATGTATTTAATTTCTTATATTAAAGTTGGCAGCGGTCTTGGACCTTATACTTGGTGCTGAATATGCAAAAACAAAATGTTTATGTCCTCAAAATCATTTTAAAAATAGTGTAAGCCGAGCAGGATTTTTTATGATGTGTGTTTAGTTTTTTGTGTATAAGTTAGCATATAGAAATAAAATCTTAACATTTCCCACCTTTCATTTCTGTTTCTTGAGTGTCCTTACCTATAGCCTGCTATTCCACTCAATAAAATAACTGAAAATTCATCACATTTATTTAGCAGACATTATTTGCTTTTAGTTTCAAGTTCAGTTATACTTGAATAACAGCCTGTGTGTTTATTTCTTTACCCTCAAAACAGGTAGAAACCCAAGCATAAGGTTGCTTGTTTAAAGTCAACACATCTTGCTGTATGCTCTTCGTTTGGGAGGCTCCATGGCATCTGTTGGGTGGAAATATTTAAAATCTCTGAAATATCTCAGAGAAATAATGTATCTGGCGAATGCTCGGCAAAAGGGTTTCATGGATGGTGAGTATATCTCTTTAAGTTCTAGGCAGCTTTTGAACATTTCTTTAAAGTTTGGAATAGATGAGAGCAGTGCTGAACTTGGTATGAAGTACCCTTTAAAAGTTAAGAATTCTCACATGATGTAACAAGACTCACATGATAAAGTTCTGTGGTTTATGTTATGATCGTTAACTGGAATTGTATGTGTTAAAAGCATTTGGTTTTACTTTTAGTTAATGAAAAATGGTGACATAAGCAGAATAGAATGACAACCTTGGATCTCATTTTTTTTCAAAGCTTTACAGTTTAATGTTAAATGTCAGTTGAAGGTTTTTTTGTTTGTTTGTTTGTTTTTTAACTTCTGGAACCCAACTGTTTAACTGTTTAAGTCAATCTAACAAAAAAATATATATCTAATCGTATAAATAATTCAATCTGATTTTGTCCATATTTAAAACAGTTTTGCTTTAAATCCATGATTTAAATATCTCAGTTTTATACACTCAGAAAAGGTTATTTTGTGTTGACACCCATGATATATGAGAAATATTTTTGGATATTATGAGATTGTATCATGCTTCTATATGTTTTTAAGTTAAATAAAATTGGCTGTACAAGTAATTTCAACTTAAGTTATATTACACTGACTTTAAAAATCAAGTTGAATTTTGTATAACTTGTTAAACTAGTTGAAGTAATAGGAAAACATATGTTGGCATGACGTTGTCTTTTACAGTTTACACAACAGACGTTCTCAATTGTTGCTATGATGCTAAATTTAATGTAATGTTTGCTTAAAACAGAAAAATGCCAAATTGTGAGGCAAGGCAAGGAGAACATCAAGGATATGATACAGATGGAGAACAAACAAAAAGAGTCAGAATCAAGAGCAACAAATACAGTGAGAAGATGCAACAGCTTGGAGAATCTGAGACCAAATTGTAAGTATTTTATTACATTATTGATAAACACATGGCAAAGTCTTTTCCACCTCTTCATTAGTGAAGATTAAAACCTGTTTTCGTACTGTAAATAAACCGTATGTAAAGATAACCTATGTTTGTTTTGTTATCAGATTTTAGGCCTTTCTCATATTTCCGAACTCAAACAACAGAACTTTCCAGTATGTGACATGGATTTGGTCACCATCCTAAGCAACTTTTGTGGCTTTCATGGCTACAGACTTGGAGGTGCTCTTCTGTCATTGTGTTAAATGCACTACATGTTTTCTATTCAACTTACAAAACCGACATAAGTTCTTCTTTTTTACTTTCACATGATGCGTCACTTTTACAAAGCAGAACTGAAATCATTGCTCTGGGGCTTTAATAAAGTGTTTAACATTAATTTTAGTAGTTTCAAATCATTTATCTGCTCAAATTCAGCAAAAGGCGTACCAAAGGAGGTTATGCTTGTGAAATAAGAAATAAAAAGTGAAACGAAGTTTCATACAAAACATTACAAAATATTTATTAGCATATATTTAACAAATGTACAAATGTATATATTTTGCATATTTCACAATATCAGTACAGAAGGCATAAATATGAAACTTAATTCAAGCTACATATCTATTAGCATATATTTAGCAAAATTTGTGCTGAAATCATGTATATGAAACTTTAATCTGTTAATTTAAAAAAAGGATTTATTTGCATGCTTCACAAAGTCAGTACAAAAAACAGTGATAAAACAAATTCATACTAAATATTTATTAACAGATATTTTACAAGAAATTAGTACAAATAAAAAAAATATGAAACTTGAATCCATGATTGAATCTAATTTATGTATTTATTTTCTTATTTTTACCATTTGTATTGTGTGTTTTTCAGGTTTGGCCTGGTATGAGCTGTATCAGAAGATGGAGCTTCCTAAAGGTCAGAAGCGTAAGGTGAAGGACAGACTGAAGGCTTATGTGAAAGATCCGTACTCTCTGGACCTCATCGACAAACTGCTGGTTCTGGATCCGGCTCAGAGAATAGACAGCGACGACGCTCTCAACCACGACTTCTTCTGGTCCGACCCCATGCCCTCCGACCTCAAAAACATGCTCTCCACACACAACACCTCCATGTTTGAGTACCTGGCGCCGCCGCGCAGGAGAGGTCACATGCCCCAGTGTTGAAAATACAGTTCTTGTTGTTTAGTGTTTGCTCTCATAGAAGCTTTATCTAAATTACAAAAGACACTGATGAGCCCAGTTGATATGAATTACTGAATCCATACTGAGCTGATCCAGGAACAGCATGAGTTTGTGCTGCCAGTGCATTGCAGGAGAGCAAAAGAAGTGTACTTAATGTTTTCAAGCACAGATTCAGTGTAGTGTTTAATACAAGTCTGTTTTTTCCCCCCATTTAAAATACTTGAAAATATATTAAGTTAGTCTGGGAGAGCCATTAACCATTATTTAAACACTTGGTCATCATCCTTTCCGATTTTATTGTGTTAATTTAGGTTTTTTAAAGATGTTTTTATTTGTAAGATCATGTGTTTGTGTTGGGTTGGGATATTGGTGTATAGGTTACTTGTAAGTATAATACACTAATAAAACCTTTCACATTTCCCACCGTTGTTTTGTGATTTCGGGGGGTAATTGTGGAGAAAAATGCATTATTTGAATTAGGCTTCTGAAAGCTTGGTGTGATATTAATTACACTGTCGTTTTTGAGTGTTTGGCTGTTTAGACCCCAGATCTTGCATTTAAATGTATTCAGTTACATTTTAAATACCCAGTTGTACAAGTAATATGAAGAATATTCTACATTATTCTTTTACATCATATTGATATTCATATTGCTATTTGCTACCACACTTTAATGTGTACTGAAATGTCTGTATCGAAATGTCAAGAGCTCATTCCAATCCATGACAGAATCGCTTTCACTTCACTTGTGTATCTTTTTTATGAAGTCAGCAAGTAAAAACGTGGGGTTCAAATTTCAAATAACAGGATTTTAGTCAAGTTCTGAATTTAGGTTTATAGTTCACTAGGTTATTATCTAGTAAAGAGTCCACAGAAACATAGTTAATCACAAACTAATGTTAAAAACTACAATTGCTATCAAATTAGACTTTCAGAAGTAAATGATTTCTAAAGGATAAATGACAGGTAAAATGCTTTGATGTGTCTCAATTGCAGGCTACATAAATCTATAAATATCGCAAATAAGCTGGGTAGTTATTAAAACTTTTATTGCCATCTTTCACAAACATTTCATGTTTGACTCCTTTTAGGAAAATAAAGCACAGTCAGTAAAAATATCAATTATAGTTTAAAATGATGTTAAAACAAATATAAAGTGTTACTAAAACATGATTGTACATAAAGCATTTCAACAGTTAAAAGAAAGAGAGAGATCTTAAGTCAACAGTTCCCGACCCAGGGCCTGAAAATAATGCAGTTACAATGCATGTGTAATTTAAAACACTTTAATAACTCTTAATGAATCATCATTAACAGAAGCTTCATGCATGTGCTGCTCTCTTCTGAACTCTTCCCTCACACAAACGTGTTCTCTTCATTGAAGCTACAAGGGTTGCCAGATACCATGCCAGTGATCAACCCCAAAAATAAGAAACTCAATGATGAGTGACCCACAAAAAACAGATTTGGTGTCACATAATGTGAGGCCTCACAAGAGACATTTCACTACCTCTTAACAAAAGAAAACTGTTTAAAGTGCAATAAATACAGTGAGAAAATTGAAACTGAAAACAGCATGTCATAGATAACGATCAGACACGACAACACAACAGACAAATGACACAACAATAGCAAACTCAATCAACTCAATAATATACAGGCAACAGAAAACTACAAAAGCAGTAAATAACACATTTGAGGAGGATGGATACAAATGTACAGTATGTTTGCTACAGGAACTCAAGTGCACAAAAGACTGAGAAATCAGTGAGAAATAAAACATCAGTATATGTAGATGTCCTAGCAGGTTTAAATCAACTTCATCACTGAAGAGGTTGGTGTTATGATAAAGGAAAAATACTTTTCTGTAATCTCTCATCAGTGAGAGAGAATCTCATACAATACTCACACTTTAGTTTCAGATTCTCCATGCTGTTGCATCTAACAGCTTTCACTTTGTTTGTGTCTCTTAACCCTTTAGAATTTGGCCTTATTTGTTTCTTCTTCATGTTCTTGTTCTTCTGAGGATTAAACTGCACTTTGTTGGCCATTATGTTCCTCTTCACACTTTTCTATCTGTGTTAAACGAACATTACATGAAAATTAACATTTACAGTAGGCAACAGTTCTGTCTTTTTGTTGTATATAATCCCAAGTAATATTAGTCATAAGCCCAAGTAATATTAGTCATGTGTGTGTATTGCCCTTTTGCGATGCTGTTATCACAGCCAAGACAGTGGAGATACAAATAAGAGATTCACTGCAGATTACTCAGCTTCTTTGGTTGTGAAAAATTTCCCGGAATGCAGAACCCATAAGATTAAAATCTTGTGTTTTTTGTTAGTCATGTGGACTTTTTTTTAGTTGTTTCTCCAGACTTAAATTATATTTTAAAGTATATGGCTTAAGCCGGGCTCACTCTACAGGATTTTTAAAATCCTAACCGATTATGAAATCTGGTCGCAGCGCACACATAAGGAGAATCTTTGCAGATTATCTTCCCTGAAATCTTAAACATGCACACACTACAAGATTTGAAAACTGTGGCGCATCACACACTACAAGATATTATTAAGATTTTCATGACGGAGGGAGCGCCTCACGTGATATTACGCAACAGATCATTTCAGCAATTAATGTTTACAAATGTTTTTTTTTTTTTTTTTTTTTTTTCATTTTGTTTATTTTAATGTCTTGTTATAATTGTATATGTTTTGTTGTAGTTTATTATTAAAAAATAAAATGTTTACAAATGTTAGTTAACTGTTATGCTTTAACTGTTTTATATCTATAGATACTTTAGGCAGGTCGTGATTTGAGAAGGCAAAACTGATTAAACAGTCTATGATCAACTCACTGTCTGCCGCTGACCTTTTGGTCGTTAATTTAAAAAAACAAAAACTTATAAAACTAATATTTAACGAACCAAAAATGCCCCAAACGTTTTTCTAAATTAACTTAATAAAAAACCGAAACGAAATATAATCACTGAACTATTTTAATTGCTAAAACAGTAGGTAAGCTGTTTTGGGAGAAGGGGAAAAAAGCTGGGCTCTGGTCGGACTCGGGCCGCATGGAGCATTGCTTTCCTTGCTCCATGCGGTTGTGGTATGTTTTCAACATATTATACAGACAGTGTTACTACAAAAACATAAGACGCAGTTTACTCCATCTCCACTATCCAATGAACCGTACAGCAGCTGTTTTGCGGTCGGGCACTGGCTGTTGTGAAAGTACTGACGTAATCATAGCCGTGATCATCCCGATTTAAAATCCTGAATATCAAACATGTTTGATATGATCGGGGCGGCCCCGATTTGTGTGAGAGCAGATCGGGAGGTGCAAGATTCGATCTGTGAGCGTCTCACATTACCAGATAATCCGCGCCGAACATCGGGACCGATCGAGGTCCTCGACAAGATTTTTGCTCCGATTCTCGGGAGGGCAAAATCGGGCTAAAAATCCTGTAGTGTGAGGCCGGCTTTAGTGATTCCTATGGAGAAAAATCACTTCCTGCCCTCCAGCTGAATTTCGCGGCACAGCAGTGACATCATGTGCAAACAACCTATGCGGAGTGCCTGATGGATTCATTTTCCAATCGGAAAAAAGACCACATGAATACATCACATATCAAGGAGGTCTTGGAATGTGTTTCCGTTTTCTGATTGGATATTTAAGGACAGAGGCTCAACTGGAAAGCGCGATTTTTACACTCATTTGCTGGCAGCGATAGTGGGCGGGTCCCGCATATTTGTAAAGTGTGTTCACGGTATTTACGGTACGTGCGTGAATGCACGACAAGTTTTGCTTCAACCTCAGTAAAGCCTGTAAACAAACCAATGAATCCCATGTAGGCAGGGCGATGCATGTTACTCTAATTCATCATTTTTTCTGTTATCCTTCGAGCACTTCTTTAACTCAGACTCAGAAAGCGTTTCACAGACGGTGAGTGTGTTTTTTTATATAGAATTTTAAAAAGTTTCTATTTATGATGTTTATAAGGAAACAGCCTTAACAACGACCGGGGAAAACCAAACTTA
This sequence comes from Cirrhinus mrigala, assembly GCA_036247105.1. Lineage (NCBI taxonomy): Eukaryota > Metazoa > Chordata > Actinopteri > Cypriniformes > Cyprinidae > Cirrhinus > Cirrhinus mrigala. The sequence goes on along the minus strand of CM070027.1, from coordinate 27,717,083 downwards.
TGTCAAATTTATCTTATAATAAACACTTTCTACTGTCAAAAGAACCAGCTCTTATTCAGCGTATAAAGATAATAATATCCAACGTTATCTCACGACCATATACTGATATTTGGTTTCACTGGGTCGCAGCTGTATAATGGATTATTACGAAAAAGTAACAAAATTAGGATGTTAAGCCTAAACTACAACTGTTCACATTTTTAAAACAATACATAGTTTGTGCAATATGATAAATCGTCTGAGCTGTATTTCTTAACAGAATACATCCTTTCAGATAAATAGCTAGACCAACATTATACAGCAGAGACATAGACCGCAAACAACTGAATACTGTAGACTCTTAATCTAGGGCTAATACAATGCAGTTTTGATCTATATTGTGTTTATTTCCAGTGTTTTATATATGTTGGCACCAATAATATGCTACAAATATTACTAAGGATTGTATACAACAAACACACAATTGTTGTCTTAATGTTAAATTTGATATCATTTTTGTAAACAGACATAAAGTGGAAAGTGGAAATTGTAAGAAAGGGTGGAAAGAAAGTGATGCCTGGCAAACTGCAGTCTGACCTTCAGAAAAGCAAGAACAAGAATATGAAGAAGAAACAGAAAGAATCAAAATCCAAAGGGTCAGAAGATACAAATACATTGAAACCTGTTAGACGCAAAAGCATGGAGTGTCTGGGAGGAGACTGTGAGTATTATTTTACACATGAACTGCCCTGATGAACAAATAGAAGTCTTTTTTTCCCATTATCCTGACGCTACCATTTTCATTGCTGAAGCTGACTTAAGCCTGACTGATTCTTTATCTCCAGTCTCTCATGATCCAGTCAGAGCTGTAGAATCTCGTTCTGATGTACCAGAAGGTCCAGGATGAGGTGAGTTTTCCTTTGCTGGCAGTTATAATGACATGAATTCATCATCACACTCAAGGATGTATTTTAGTATTGGCTAATATTTGTTCATGAATATCCTTAGTGTTTTAGACGACAGGACCTTTATCTACAGTATCTGATGGGGGATCAGTCACCAGCTTGCCAAATTTCTACATACAGTTATTTTTCCTCCATGCCTCCCATTCAGAGATACGCTTGTGTTTCACATACTGTATGTTCACTGACAGTTCTCCGTCTGTTCTAACAACTGTTTTATTTATCTGTTGCATGAAATATGAAATACAGACAGGTGCCACAGACAGTTGCTAATCAGTCCAAATGATGAAAAACTGGCACTGCTAAATGACCGTTACTTTTTCATTGTTATCTCACTGTATGTATTTTCTGCACTTTATTGCCTGCACTGTATTTTTATGGCTGAGCTTCTGTTTTTATTTTCTGAAAACAAGTGTTGTCAGAAAGTGTATTTCTTGTGAATTTCACATAATGTGAAACTAACGCCGTTTGAATCATATTTGTAATGGAAGAAAATAAACAACATGAAAAATGATGATGCTTCTGTGTTTTCCTGTATTCACCTTTAATATCTACACTGTTAAAAATTTTCATGTATTTTTACAGTAAGTTACTGGCAGCAAGGTTGCCAGCAAGTTACTGTAATTTGTTTAACAGCAATGTACTATATTGCAACTTTACAGTATGTAGAATAGTGTATAACTACAAAACAGTACTGTAATTTTGTTTCTACTGTAATTTGCTATTGTGTAATTATTATTGTGTAGTTAGAATAGTACATACAAACAGTAAAATTGTGATACTACTATAATTCAGAATAAAATTACAAATCAAAAGACAATCCAAACATATTTACAAAAGTATTTTTATTAAAACATTTCAGAACATTTTAGTATGGTGTTTGATACCCAGAGTACAGTGCATCAACAATTTACAGCCATGAAAGCATTTTAAGTGTGCAAGAATACAAATGAAACAAACACAAAAGTATACTAATGCACAGATATTAAGTGGCTCTTCTGGACTCTCCACCTAAAGATATTTATTCAGCAGTCACTTATTGAATTATGTTTTTTTTAGCACTTTAGTTATACTCAGAAAGCGTTCAGGTCAAGCCTTCAGTTTAGATCATTTCCTGAGAAACAAATAAATTGGCAAACAAGCAAGTTTAACATAAATCTGAAAAGAAACTAAGAGCATAATCTTTATTATAAGGAAACAGTAAGATTAAAAGTAGAGCTAGAATATGAGCACGTAAAGTGGTTTGAATAAGTATTGCAGTACAGTGTCTGCAACGCTGTTAAATGTGTTAAATATCAAAATATGGGTGAGGGATTGTCAGTGGATTAACATAAACATAATGAGGTTCTGTTATCCGACAATAGATGGCGCTACTGCATTTTGTTTTCAATTCAGAAATGCAGCTCCGTCAGAATTCATGTGTGGAGTAAAATAAATAAATATTTTAATATTAAATTGTAATATTGGAATAAATGAAATTCTCTTTTTATGTTCATCAAGCATAGATCTCTCTATTTCTGTTTTTGATTTATTGATTGTTGATTAATATGCTACCAGGGATCTTTTTCCCCCCACAAAGTTGTGGACAGCTGCACATAGAAACAAGATTAATGACTTTACATGTCACTCAAACTTCTCTTGTCCAAACACAAGCCAGTGTGATTAGTATCAGTCTGTTTACTGGCAGTCTTATTGAAGATATTTATACAGTGATGCGTAAAAATAGTTTAGTAAAACAGAAACAGGTGTACTGTCTTATATGCTTTTTCTATACTTAAATGCATCTGGTGATGAGGTGATCTGGCTGGGGAAACACAACCAGAACCTCAACTATCCAGATGGGCTTTATTATATAAAGAGCAGCCATGAGGCCCAGAAACCAATGATTAATGTTGAATTTACACTAAAGAAAAAAAAAGTGAATATGTGCTATATGATTAAAAATGATTAAACGTGTTAATACTACAATGTCACACAGGTTAACGATAAAATAAAATAAAATAGGAGAAAATGCATTCACTGTCTTGTTTGATTTCTTCTTTAAACTCACTTCCCTTTTTTTTTTTTACCAAGACAAAGACGAAAAGATGAAACTGAAACACTGATGAGCCCATAGTCATTTAACACAAGCTTTATTTGCTTAATAAGCTACTACTGCTTTATATTAATTGTGTAATTAATTGTTGTATTAATGCATATTTAATGGATAAGCTAACATAAGGCTGTGATTTGTTCTAAAAAACAGCTGTCAGCATTAGGTCACTCTGAATGATATTGTTTGAAGTGATTCATGCAATTATTTGGTTTTGAAAACCTAAAGAACAGGTTAGTTGTGTATCTCTCACATCCTCCCAAGTCATTGGGTTTTTGGATCTCATTTACTTTCATTTTGTGGAATAAACAGATGAAACCTAAAAATATGTTTTTTTGTTTCACAAAAAGTATGTCATGCACGCTTAGGATTACATGAATCAGGTACGTTATGTCAGAACTGTTTTCACAGAGCTACCTGGAAGAAGGACATGAAGACCATAACCATTCCACATCTAAATACCTACACACACACACACACACACAGTTGGGCTTTTATTTGTGCACATAACATTGAAAACCTATAGAGTTCGTGTTGCCTGCTTCAGTCTACGGGGAATTCCCGTGATTTTTTTTTTATTTTGACTAACCTCTAGATGGCGCTTTCGGCATGCTCATTCATTTGTAAAACTTTCAAAGGAACATAGAGTGACTTCTTTGTGTCAGGATGGGTTATTTTGCTCACTGTTGAACGGTCAAGTATTGCACTGTTTGTGATCTACATTTATGGCACTGAAAATTAAACTCACAGACCTCAGGTGTATCTCAAGTGCCCGTCACTTAAACATCTCCATTTTATCTCTTTAACTTGATTTTACACTGGAGCCCTGCAGCTGCATAGAGGGCGGGGAAAGTCACCGCGCACGTGGCTGTTTGTTTTCAATGACGTATCAGCAAGCCACACCACAGAGAGGGCGGAGTCCAGGACACTTGAGAGCAGTGCTGGGTACTTTTCCACTTTGCTCGCCTTGTGGGTATTTGCATGAGCAAACGACGTGTGTTCACTTCAAGTCTGTGAGTAATTCTTCTAAAAGTCCTTATTTTTAGTGGATTACAGCAGGGCGCCTCATTAAGTTAGTAAAAGAAAAAATATAATAATAAAAACAAGAAAATGTGGATATTTGTTTAGATTAACTATATAAGAATAAATAAAAAATTCAGAACAACTTGAGCTTCCATGTTTCAGAACATTTACATTTGATTCGACAATTGTCTTGTCGTGCCGCGCTGTAGACAAAGTCTGTCTCACTGATCTATAATAGAGAATAGACGGTCAGATTGTTGTGAGAGTTGCATCACTGAGTCGGGAACATCCCCAAATGCCTCTGCACCCCTGTCGGGTGACTGTTCGGCCGGTCGGGTTGTCATCTGGCTGTAACACCAGCGTTTCTCTAATTTTGTTGTTGTTAATGTGCTCAATCAGCTGATCACGAATCATCTCATCGCGCAGCTCCCCGAATTTGCACAAAACTGGTGTCAATTCGTTTGTGCTCGATTTGGGCCGGTTGGGTCGCGACAAAATTGCAAATCATTGTGTCAGAATGTCATAAATACTGTTGGGGATTTGTCGCATCCAGTGCAAGCAACATCACTGATTATAATGAATCATATTAGGGCTCGGAGTAGTGACGGTGGGTGTGTTTTAACCATATAAGGACAGTGACATCATTCTTTTTTCTTACGTAGTGCTGGAATCTATCACAGCATATATTGGGGCCAAATGTCAGTCCATTAGAGGACTAGTACAACATCAACAGACAACAACATTAACGCACTCATTGTCACTACTGCGTAGTGATGGGCAAAGCTTTTCGAAACTTTGTATCAGTTGCTTTGCATTTTTTAACGGTTTCTAAGCGCTCAAAACACTACACGCTGGTGATACCTGCTGGTCAAAACGGTGTAAATACAACAAAAACTCAGGCCAAACCTGGATAAAAACACCTTTACAAGAGTTGCTCAGGTTTTATTTAAAGTGCAATTCATTTAATTCCATTAACAATTCATCTAGGGCTAATACAATCAAATATTAAGTGTATCTTAAGTGTTTATTTTATTAAATTGTTGGACTTTTGTTGGTTTAGGCTGACAAGAGGCTATTAACTACAACTGTTATTTTACAGATGTGTCATTTAAAAATGTGGGATCGTCCACTAACAAACAATTACAATTATGAAACCTTTTGAACATAGATATGACATGTTATGTTGGCACCAACAAATATTACCAAGGACTGTATACAAGAAACACACACTTGTTGCCTAAATGTTAAATTTGATGTCATTTTTGCTTAAAACAGGCAGAAACATGTAAAGTGGAAGCTGTAAGAATGGGAAGAAAATGATGCCCAGCAAACTGCTCTTTAATCATCAGAAAAACAAGAACAAGGAGAAGAAACAGATGAAGAATAATGAGAAAGAGTCACAATCCAAAGTATTAAGAAATACAAATACAGTGAATCTTCTTAGATGTAACAGCAAGGAGTGTCTGGAACTAAATTGTAAGTATTATTTCACACATGAACTGGTCTGAAGAGCAAATAGAATTCTTAGTCTCCATTAATGTAATGCTACCATTTTCATTAATGAAGCTGACTTAAACCTATTATCTCTAGTCTCTCATGATCCAGTCAGATCTGTAGTAACATGTTCTGATGTACCAGAAGCTCCAAGATGAGGTGAGTTTACTTTACTGGCAGTTATAATGACATGAATTCATCATCACACTCAAAGATGTATTTTAGCATTGGCTAATATTTGTTAACGAATATTCTTGGTGTTTTAGAAAACAACAGGACCTTTATCTCCAGTATCTGCCGGGGATCAGACACCAGCTAGCCAAACGACTACAGATTACTGTTATGTTTCCTCCATGCCTCCCATTCAGAGATGTGCTTGTGTTTCACATACTGTATGTTCACTGACAGTTCTTTGTCAGTTCTAACAACTGTTTTATTAATCTGTTGTATATTTTTGTACATGCACACAGGTGACAGTGACAGTGTCACCAGTCAATCCAAATGATGAATAATTGCACTGCAAAATGAGCATTACTTATTTTTTTTTTAAATCTCTCTGTATTTATTTGTATTTTCTACACTTTATTGCCTTTTAATTTTTGTATATTTATGGCTGACCTTCTGTTTTTATTTTCTGAAAACCAAAGAAGTGTGAATCTTGTGAATTTCACATAATGTGAAACTAAAGCCATTTGAATCATATGTGAAAGGATATTTTTGTAATGGAAGAAAATACACACCATGAAAAATGATGACGTTTCTGTATTCTTGTTTAGCTGTGTTCACCTTTAATATCTACTGATCCACAGATATTAAGCACTCTCCATTTTAGTTATTGAATTATGTTTTTTTCTAGAGCTTTAGTTATTCTCAGAGGCATTCAGGTCAGGTCTTCAGCTCGAATCATTCTCTGAGAAACAAACTAATTGTCACACAAGCAAGTTTAACATAATTCTGAATAGAAAGAGTGCTAATTCATGCATTTTCTGTAGTATAAAATAAATAAATAATCTGAATTTAATATTAGAATATATGTAATCTTTTTATGTTCATCGTGCATTATCTCTGTTTACATTTCTTTTGATTAATGATCATTATGCTAGCAGGCATCTTTATTTCAAAGGATATGGATAACTGGCACCTAGAAACAAGATGAATTACTTTACATGTCACTCAAGCTGCTCTTGTCCAGAATCAAGCCGGTGTGATTAATATCAGTCTGTCCACTGGCAGTCTTACTAAAGACATTTGTACAGTAAGTAATAAGTTAAAATGGTGAAAAACAGAAACAGGTGTGGTCCAGATAAGTATGAATTTTATCAGAAGACGACATGACAGCACATTACTGTAGCATGGTTGCATTTCCGGGTTCCTTTCCGGTCCTGCTGCCACTCTGCTTTCTGTCAAAAAAAAGATCTTTAAAAGAGCAATTTAATGGTTGTTTTTGGTTTTAAGATAAGAAAAAAATAATTGTATGCTCTGGACCTCATAGACAAACTGCTGGTTCTGGATACACCAATAAACCTTTTTCTGCCATTCATTTCTCTAACTTGTATGTAAATGTAAATGAAATGTAAACAACATTGGGATTTAGCATGTGGCTTCTCTCACTAGGTTTAATTGTTTAATTTTTATTTAACTAATATATATATATATATATATATATATATATATATATATATATATATATATATATATATATATATATATATTTTTTTTTTTTTTTTTTTTAACATGGAATTCATTTTCACATTCTACAAGGTGCCACTGTATAGGCCTATACTTGCATAGACAGAGGGTGAACCAACTCCAGGGTAAGGCTAAAAAGCAGCCAAATCTATATCTACAATAAATCTATGTCTTTTTAGGAAAGAATCAGACATAGGTGCCATGCAGGCTAATAAAATATTTTAATTGGACTGAATTTGTATTTAACGTGATACAATTTAATAAAAAAAAACAGTAGAAATTGATAATTAATAGTTTTATTTCAACGGTTATTCAAACAGCTAATAAATTATATACAGGAAGCGACATGATTCTGTATCTAACGCGAGTTTAAGCACTCGTAAAACAAACACATTTATCGTTATAATCACTGAAGCTGTCTACACTGTGAAATGAATCTCTTGGGCTACTTACGTTGTACGTGCATCTGCGCTTTGTTGTTTATGATGAGAGAATCAATCGACACTTTCTAGTCATTCACATAGGGTGCTTCTTATTTCTTATTTGTGCATCCTCGTTTCCTTTCCTTGCTTCCTTTCCTCCCGTCTTAGCTCCACCCCTTCAGGATACGACGGAAGGATGCAAGGAAAAGACGCGAGGATGGAGGAATCAAAGGATGAACATTGGAATATTCCTGACCACTCAAGCGTCACTTCAAAGCGTCATCAGCTGCGCTAAAGGGATCTGCCCATATGTTGTTAAAGTTCGTTATTTAAGGCATTCATAACAAATATGAATAAAGCAAGACGCCGAGTTTAAATATATTACATTTTTTAAACTGCAAAGGTAAAATACAAATGTAAATTATTAGGACAGATGTGAAGGGGGAGGAGAATTTATACATGCGTCACGTTTAGTTGATAAAACACTTCCGCAAAGGATAGACCTGTGTATCCTCGCTCATGACTCCTCAGGCAGCCTCCTCACTCCTCGATCCTCGCCTCCTCGCGGTGCAATTAGAGAATTGACATGTCCTACGAGATGGTTGAGCTCGATCGGTTTCCGGGTCATAGGATGGCGGACGGAGAAGCGAGGAGACGAGGAGGGATATTGAGAAGCACCCAGCAGCACAGCGGCATCATATGACGTCACGCGCGTGCACGCTTGTCCAATCAAGGCATAGAATCGAGCGTTCCACCCAGAAGAGTGAGGAGGAGAGACGACGAGTACGAAGCTTGTAGTGTTCTTTTCCTCGAATGTAAGGTTGTGCAGATGATACGCATTTTTGGGTTGTTTGGCTTCCAATATGTAGTCATTCAGTCTCACAGACGGTGAGTAGGGATGTGCCAAACGAGGCTTTTGAAGCAGTGAGGCTTTTACAACAAAGTGCGTTGATGCTTCGAAGCTTTTGATACAGTTCTCTACTACGCCATCTGCTGGTCAATAAAAATTCTTACACAAAATGTGTCATTTAGATGTTTTGTTCATTGGGGTGTTATTGTAAGGTTTATTTGTGAATTTTATAAGCATATATGTCATTAGCAAGGTGGCGTGTGTGTACAGCGATAGAGTTTCCAAAATGTATTGTATTTTGCACAATACAATGACAAAGGCTTAATACGCCAATAGATTAAACTAACGTAATTTTTCATTGCACCATTTTTGTGTGTTCTTTACAACAGAACACAAACATGCACATTGTTAAAAAAATGCACAAATACAAATGCAATTATTTAATTTGAATAATAATAATAATAATAAAAAATATTATATATATATATATATATATATATATATATATATATATATATATATAGCAAAAATGTTTGTGGTTGAGGAAGGACTTTTGTCCTTTTATCAAGGATTTTTTACTTTTCATTCAGACAATAGACATTCAGCCACACGTCATTGTTTTTAATAGTAGTACTTTAAGTAACAACGATACACCGCGTAAAAAAAAAAAACACACATACAAATGCATGATGACCAATAAAGTTATAACACTGCACTAAATGACTAACGGGTATGGGACAGCGCAATCGATACGCTTTGTATTTGAGCCTAGCGTGATGTGTCAGTGAGGTAACGAAGCTTCGTTTTCAAAGATCACGTGACAGCCTCATTTCGAGCAATGCTTTGGAACACTGTTTCGGAACACTAGTGTGTTGAAAACTCGAAACGTGTGTCGACACTAGGTGTCGAGCTACCCATCCCTAACGGTGAGTGTTTCTTATATATTTTAGGAGGCTTCTAAACAGTTTATGATGTTTAGAATAGAGGAATGTAATGCAAAACTTGGCATGAATTACACTGTCAAAGTTTAGCGATAAGTTTGAGACGCAGGTGTGGTTTATGGTTGGTGGATGTTCGGGGCTTTAATTCGGTTATCTGTGATTGCATGTGAATTCGCTTTGAGTATTTGGATGTTTAGACGCCAGATCTTGCATTTAAATGTATTCAGTTACATTTCAAATACCCAGTCTTACAAGTAATATAAAGAATACTTCATTTCATATTATATGAAGGCTACAAAATTCTTTTACGTCATATTGATATTCATACTGCCATTTATTGCCACACTTTAATGTGTAAATTATTTTATCAGAGAGAGAAATTCAACACACACACACACACACACACACACACACAGTTGGGCTTTTATTTGTGTACATAACACTGAAACAAACTATGGAGTTTGCGTTGGCTGCTTCGGGGAGTAATAACTTGACTGCATCATTTTTTTAGTTACCCATCAGGTGGCACCAGTTTGACATTCTCGTTCGTAAAACTATTATTGCTCTTTATATTTTAAGCACCATAGACAGACAAAGTGATTTCTTTGTGTCAAGGTGCTGAGCAGTATTGTCCTGTTTGTGGTTTACATTCATGGTACTGAAAATCAAACTTGTAGACTTCAGGTCTATCTCAAGTGCCCGTCAGTTAAACATCTCCATTTTATCTTTTAGAAAAGAACTGCACAAAGATTTGTACATAAGAAAAACACAATTGTTGCCTAAATGTACATTTTTGTGTAATATTTGTTTAAAATAGATAGAAAAGTATGACGAGGAAATTGCAAGACCAGATGGGAAGAAAATAATGCCCAACAAACTGCAGTTTGATCTTCAGAAAAACAAGAACAAGAAAATGAAGAAAAAACAAAAAGAGTCAAAATCCAAAGGGTCAGGAGATAAAAACACAGTGAAAGCTGTGAGACGGGGCAGCATGGAGCGTCTGAGACCAGACTGTGAGTATTGTTTTAGATTCTCTCTCACTCATGAGAGATTACAGGAAAATATTTTTTTCCATTATCCTAACACCAACCTTTTCAATGATAAAGTTGATTTAAACCTGCTATCCATGTATACTGATGTTCACTGATATCTCAGTCTCTCGAGAAACAGCTGTAGAGTCTCATCCTGATGAATCAGAGAAGGTCCAGGATGAGGTGAGTTACATCACTGACAGCTATGAATGATCATGATATTCAAGAATGTATTTTAGTGTTGACTAATATTTGTAATTAATATTAATGCTGTTTTAGAAAACTGGACCGTAGGCTCCAGAAAGTGACGGGGTTTGGACACCATCCTTTCTTCAGTTTTACACATTTAGCGTGTCCTCCATGGCTGCATGTTTGGAGCTGCGCTTGTGTTCCTGTAGCAAACATACTATACATTTATATTCATTTTAAGCTTCAATGAAGAGAACACGTTTGTGTGAGGGAGGAGGTAAGAAGAGAGCAGCACATGTATGAAGCTTCTGTTAATCATGACTGTTTAGGAGGTATTTTAAAAAGTGTTTTAAATTACACATGCACTGTAACCACATCACTAGTCATTTTTTAGCATCATTATTTTATAACTTTTTTTTTTTTTTTTTACATTGTTTTACTGCTCACAGTTAGATTATTAAGAACAAACAAAATGTAATTCCCCAGTCTCAAACCAAATGATAAGGATGTGTCTCGTATGATCTCTGTCTCAGACTCTGTGATGTGTTTTTTTTGTACAGTAAAACTACTTTTGCCAAACCACTGTTTGGAGTCTCATTTTGGTGCACGTGATTTTAAACATAGCTTTAAAAAGTGCTGTGGATGTTACTCTTTTGTAAATGAGAAAATATTCCCTTTCATGTGTTGCCTTAAAATCGTACTGGATATAACTGAACAGGACTACTACTACTAATAATAATAATAATATAAAAATGTTGATTATTACAGCGATTTATTTTCAGTAAACCCTTCATGCTCACTCGTCATACAACAACACAGTTCTTCAGTTGTGTGTAGATCATGTTTGAGCTTTAAACGTGGTTGTCCACTAGATGGCGCTGCAAGCTCGTGTTTTCTTCTAAAAGTTTCATCTGCAGCTGTCCGTGTCATTGTTTATGGGAGTAATAATTGGCAAGATTTTCATAAAAATATCTAATATTTTATAGGAATGTTGATATAGAATTTATTTTCCTCTTCAGTTTTCCCAAAATGCATAATTTAAACATGCTTTAAATCCTGGTGTCCTGTACAGTGGACAGTGGTATGAAATTGATGTCCTCTTTCATAACAGAAAGTCATCATTGTTGTCCATTTGTCTAATTTTCTCATTTTTGTTTAATCAACCTGCAGCTTGTTGGTCATTAATTTCTTCCCAACTTGTCTCGTGATTTCAGCTTCACATTTTTGTTTTCAACACAAATGTGATCAAAATGTTTTATCAGCTGTCTGGTCTCTCACCCTGATGGCACCCATTTACTGCAGAGGATTTATTGGTGAGCAAGTAATGTAATGCTACATTTCACCAAATCTGCTCTGATGAAGAAACAAACTCATCTACATCTACTCATCTATTACCTACAGGGTGGGTAAACTTTAAGCAAATTGTCATTTGGGGCAAACTACTTTTTAAACCTCATGCTATATTTTGGTTTAGAAGCAACCGGTGTGATCACTAGTTGGATTACCAATGAGGTTTAGTTATTCACTGATGTGTTTTGTCTCTGTAGTGAGGCGTTCAAGGCCAAACAGGTGAAAAAAACAGTGATTCATGATATTCAAGAATGTATTTTATTTTTGACTAATGTTTGTAATTAATGTTAATGCTGTTTTAGAAAACCTGGTCCTCCATGGCTACACGTTTGGAGCAGCACCTGTGTAATGAACATACTGTATGTTTCCTGTATATTATTGAGTTTATTGAGTCTGCTGTTGTTTTGTCATTTGTATGTTGTGTTGCAGTGTCTGACTGTCAGGTATGACATGCCGTTTTTTAATCTGAATTCTCTCACTGTATTTATTGCACTGAACATGTTTGAGTCACTGAAAAATGCACTTTAACAACCTGAAAACAGGATGTCACTCTTTTTCTCACTTGATTTTCAGGATACTGTAGACTTAGGCCTGAAAGTTGAAGTCTTTGTAGGCGCAGTATTTTAATCTGTTAAAAACTACAATTAGTCTGATTTGTTTAATGTTAACTGATCAACAGAAATGTTGATATATCGACTGTAATGTGAAAACGATGTTTCAAATCTAGGCATATATTCAGGTTTCTACCTAAAATTAGAGCACATTTACTTGCTGAAGAGGAGTAAACTGCTCTTTTTTTAATTGTGTTAATTTAATGTTATGAGTTTTATTGTCATTCCGCTACGTGTGTGGACATACAGTGGAACGAAATATCATAAATAAACATAAATATAAACATACATACACTAGACGAAGAAACAATTTTTTAAACCTATACATAGCTAATTTACTGAAAGCGGTAATCTGATATATATACATATGCTATAAATAATTGACTGTACATACACATAACCCAAGACAGACCATACAAGTACATTACATAATAACTGCATGATAATGTGCAGAAGAGGTATTTAAGGTTAAGTAGCAACTAGTGCAATATGATTTGTGGTGCATTGACAAGTAATCATTTGTTAAGTCCTTATTAGGTCCTTACAACATATAGTGTTAATAAGAAAGTGTCTGGTGCATATAGAGAGAAAAGAGTGTGTTACTACAGGTGGTTTGTCCAGCCACTCACCTGTATGTAGCACACTCAGATTTGCACAGTGTTTTGAGTTTTTCAACAGTTTACATTGTAAATAAAGGTTTCAGAGTCTCAGATAAGAGTCTCACAGCCTGGGGGAAAAATCTGTTGAGCAGTCTTGCAGAACGGGCTCTGATGCCCCTGTAGCGTTTTCCTGATGGCAGGAGCTGGAAGAGATAATGGGAGAGATGGGCGGGGTCCTTCAGGAATCTGGTGGCTTTACCGGAGCATTGTGCAAGGAAAATGTCCAGAAGGGAGGGGAGAGGGGTACCGATGATCTTTGCAGCTGTGTTCACTGTCTGTTGTAGGGTCTTGCGGTCAGCAGCAATGCAATTCCCGTACCAGACAGTGATGCAGCTGGTCAGCACACTCTCAGTAGCGCCCTTGTAAAACTGGTGAGGATGGGTGGAGGGAGACTTATTCTTTTAAGTTGGCGCAGGAAGTGGAGCTGCTGTTGTGGGGAACTTTGTTAGTGCAAATATAAATTTAAGTAGTTTCTAACAATTTATGAATAAGCATATAGATCTGAATAGAAGACACTAACTATTACAAATGATACAAGGCCACTAAAAACTGTTAGGAAAATGGGGCGCATGTGAGCTGCTGCATGTTTTTACTTGCAGTAACTTGTGACGTATAGGGGAATATACTTCAGACTCTCTCTATGGCTCTGATTTCAACACAACCCAAAAAAAGGAGGAGGGACAACACTTTTGGAGAGAGTTGCAAACTGGTTATGTTCCAGGGATTTTGAATTTCCACCAGTCGATGTGAAGATGGTCAGGTTTGATATTTTCCTTGAAAACAAAGACTTTGAATTTATTAATTTCCTGTTATGTTTGATAAGTTTTTTTATTCACAAGTGCAGATGATTTATACAAGTAGGGCTATTTTGCAGTGCCATTGGAAATGAGTAGTGTGGGGGACCTGCAAGAGAAAAAGTGAACACTTACTGTAGCAACTGAATCTTTTATAATAAAATACCAGCTTGCAGCTCAGAATTATTGAAACACTGTCTATAAAGAAATGACTTGTTTGCCACCCTTAGAATTGACTGGTTTTAGTTCAAAAGTAAATAATTGTAATAATGACCTTTTAATAATAATAAAAATGATAATAATAATAACAATAATAATAATAATAATAATAATAATAATAATAATAATAATAATAATAATGTCACATTATATTCAGTACGAGTTCTAAGAAACATGAAAGAGAACTTGAACCTTTTTTAGTGGGACTGTCTGTACACAGAACAAAAAAAAGGAAGGAATCACTTAACATGAAGATAGATGGTGACAGATTGGTGATTTTGCTCTACAGTTTATTGACACCTTTCATAAAACAACACTTACATGTTTGACACCTTTTTGGAAAATTAAGTAAAGTCAGTGGAAAGATAATATAAGATAAATATCAAATTTAACATAAAAACAAATATAAAATGATACCAAAATATAACTGTACATAAAGCAGGGCATCAGGTAGCATCATGAAGTCAGTTAAACAACATAAAAAAGATTTTAAAGAAGAGAGACTGAAAGACAAGAGTTACCAACACAAGGCCTGAAACTGATGTGGTTACAATATGTAACTCAAAACACTTTAATAAATAACTCCTGACCAGTCATCTTTAACTTCATGTTCTGCTCTCTTCTGAACCCTTCTCTCACACAAATGTGTTCTTTTTATTAAAGCTACAAAAAATTGCTTTTACATAATGTGAGGCTTCGTAAAAGACATTTCCCTGGCTCTCAACAAAAGAAGTGTTAAAATGGCAGGAAATAAAGTGCAATAAATACAGTGAGAGAATTCATACCTGACAGTCAGACACTGCAACACAACAAACAAATGACAGAACAACAGCAGACTCAATCAGCTCAATAACATACATGCAACAGAAATCTACAAAAACAGAAAATAAAACATTTGAGGAGGATGAATACAAATGTACAGTATGTTTGCTACAGGAACACAAGCGCAGCTCCAAATGTGCAGCCATGGAGGACACGCTAAATGTGTAAAAGCAAATTTAGGAAGGTTGTCCAGGATGGTGAATGAATCGCCGTCACATACTGGAGTTTAAGGTCCTGGTGTTTTCTACAACAGCATCAATTTTCATTCACAAATATTAGTCAGCAGTAAAATGCATTGCTGAATATCATGATCATTCAGTATATTAAAACTGTCAGTAACAGTAACTCACCCTATCCTGGGCCTTCATCAGAATGAGATTCTACAGCTTGATCATGAGAGACTGAGATATCAGTGAGAAAAAAACATCAGTACATGTAGATAGCAGGTTTAAATAAACTTCATTCATCAAGGTTGGTGTTACAATAAAGGAAAAAATAGATTTCTGTAATCTCTCATCACGGACAGAGAATCTAATACATTACTCACGTTTTGGTTTCAGAATCTCCATGCTGCCCCATCTCACAGCTTTCACTGTGTTTGTATCTTTTGACCCTTTAGATTTGGGCTCCTTCTGTTTCTTCTTCATTTTCCTGTTCTTGCTTTTCAGATGATCAAACTGCAATTTGTTGGGCATTATTTTCTTCCCAACCTGTTTTAGAATTTCCTCTTCACACTTTTCTGTTTTAAACAAGCATAACATGAAAAATTAACATTTAGGCAACAGTCGTATCTGTTTGTTGTGCATCATCCCAAGTAATATTTGTCATTTTTAACTGGTGTCAATTCATCACAATCTTTTCCAAGAGAAAAATGGGGATGTTCAAGTGACGGGCACTTGAGTGAGATACACCTGAGGTTTGCAGGTTTAGTTTTCAGTACCATGAACATAAACCACCGTTCAGCTGCAAGCAAAGTGACATTTTCATTATATAGTAGTCAACATTTAAAGTGGATCAAAGTTCATCAAAGTTGTCCAAAGACAAGAATAGATATTGTTTTGGTTTTAGGACAACTTTGATGAAAGGTTTTGATCCACTTCAAATGTTTACTACTGTAATTTATTCAACAGATATGTTTTCTTTTGTATCATGGCTGGCTGTACACGTCCCTCTAAAATCAATTCTGAGAATTGTTTGTAAACACATTATAAATGTTAGAAAGGTATTGCTGAAACATGCTACAAAGACTGTGAACTACTGTACTACTACTGCCCCTCCCCTAACATATAATAATACATAATTTAAGAAGGTTTTTCGACATGAAGCAACAGACCGATCAGTGTGTCAAAGTACAGAGAGGGCAAACGACTCATGTTTTTCAGTCGCTCTCGCGATCATACTTTGTCATCATAGACCGATCGTCCTGATGACTACAGCGCAACGTGTGCAACGTGTAGCTCCTTTAACTGTAAAGACTTTCCATTAGAATGAAGAACCCATGAGCCTTCTTTAGCTGATGTCGGGGGAGGTTAGTTAGTTCAGTAACAGCTTTTTAGTTTTACCTCCAGACCAGTGCGATATGTATTCATATTTCAATATAAAATCAAAGGTTAGCTCCATATGCACCACAGAGGACTTGACTGAAGCCCCGAATATTCACTGACCAGCTCCTGGGTCTCAAACCTCCCGCTAAACTTCAACAGTGTAATTCATTGTATTCAGTGTAATACATTGATCTATTCTAAGCCTTACAGATACTTCACAAACCAATTGAAAATATATACATATATAATGAACACACTCACCATTTGTAAACACTGTTGCCGAATATTTGCCTTTCAGAACGACTGGCCAAAAGTTCTGGCTGTGATTTCAGAGTTAAGGACTACTGAAAATAAATCCAGAAGTTCCAACATGCACATGACAACAACCCCGCCTGTAGCTCCACCCTCTAAGTGTGTGGTTGTAAGGAATGCAGAAATATAATATGTAAAGAATGCATGCTGCCACTATGTCATCTGACTGTCAAGGCATTCCACGGACAGTGAGTAGGTTTCTCATATTTTTAAGCAGTAGGATGGTTCTAAACGATACATGATCTGATTACACTGCAGTAAATCTATTATTCGTAAAAAAAAAAAAAAAATTCTGTTTTTATGTTTTCTGTTGCCTGTATTATTGTGTTGAGTGAGTCTGTCAGGTATGAATCCTCTCACTGTATTTATTGCACTTTATTTCATGCTATTTTAACACTGAGAGCCAGGGTTGTTTTTTTTTTGAAGGCTTATATGATGTAAAACCAATTTTTGTTTTTTATTTTTTGTAGCTATAATAAGGTGAACACATTTGTGTTAGAATGGAGTTCAGAAGAGGGCATAAATGTTGTTTTAAACGTTGAAATATTAAAGGTTATTTAACTGACTTCATGATGCAACCTGATGCATTGCTTTGTGCAATCATATTTCAGTATCATTTTATGTCTGGTTTTACATGATTTTACATTATAATATTGGAAAATTCTTTCCACTGACTGTTCTTAATTTTCCAAGAAGATGTCAAATGAAAGAAAGTGTTTGTTTATCAAATGTGTAAATAAAAGTTTTAATAATTACCAAGCTTATTTGTGATTTTTTTTTTTTTAATTATTCTTAAAAAAACATGCATTTTACCGGTCATGTGTCTTTTAAAAATCGTTTATGATAGTCAGCTGAAAAGAGAAAACCCTTATAACCCTTATACTAATCAAAAAAATAATTGTTAGATTAGTCTAAATAAAAAAAAATTATTAGTGGCAGCCCTAGAAGCATTCAGGTAAGAAAATCAAATGTAGAAATCACTTTAGTGTATTCATTACAAATAGTTTTTTTAGTCAGGAGCAGTCAGTGATTGTTTAATGTTAATGTGACAGATGGCCTATAGTGTACAGAAGCAAACCCATGTGCATTCATAGATAAATCAGACTGATGTATCTAAACTAACGTATGACTGATTAATGTACTATAAACGAATGTGTACGTTATTAAACCACATACTCAACCAGCGAACCAATCCATACTCACACAACGCACATTCATTATTTCCTGAATGACTTTTCATAACAAATATCTACGATCCTTATCATGCTACCCCATATGTGACTGCAATCAAACCGCAAAGTACTGTTGATTGAATGATAACAATCCGCTACAAAACCACGCCTCTGCCTGGGAACAACTATATGACGTTGCCGTAATTCCACCGACTGTCAAGGTGTTTCACGGACGGTGAGTAGGTTTCTCATATATTTTTAAGTAGTAGTATGGTTCTGAACGATTCATGATCTGACTACACTGCAGTGAATCTGTTATTTGTAAAAAAAAAAAAAAAAAAAAATTGGGGGCATTTGTTCACGGAGTCGACTTAAAAAATAGCTGCCAGCTTCAGAATTTACTTCACAATGGCTCTACAAGCCAAACATCGGCGCAGTCACAGTGCGTTTATGTACTAGTGACTTACAATACTCAGCTTTGGAAAAGCAAGCTTTCTCACATTATGACTTAGCTCGTAAATACGATTTTTCCTATCTTTGGTAAGCTGCTGAAAATCAAACTTGCAGGTGTATCTTAAGTGCCCATCACTTGACCATTTTATCTCTTTAGAAAATATTAGGTTGGGTTGACACCAATGTATTACAAATATTACTATGGAAGTACAAAACAAGCACACACAGTTGTTGGCTAAATGTTAATATTCATGTAATGTTTGTTTAAAGCCGACAAAAAAGTGTGAGGAGGAAATGTGAGGCAGGTTGGGAAGAAGATAATGTCCAACAAACCACAGTTTGATCGTCATAATTGCAGGAATATGAAGAACAAACAGGGAAATTCACAAACTATACATACACACTCTGTGAAAGTTAGATGGGGCAGCATGGAGCTTCTGAGACCACATTGTGAGTATTGTATGGAAATCACAAAAAATGAGAGTATTTTTTGTCCATTATCATAACACCTTTTTATTGATAAAGTTGACTTAAACCTGCTACAGGACATCCACATGTACTGATGAATTTTTTTTTCTCACTAATATCTCAGTCTCTCGTGATCAAGCTGCAGAGTCTCATTCGGATGAATCACAGAAGGTCCAGGATGAGGTGAGTTTATATTGCTGACAGTTTTAGAATGATCATGATATTTAAGAATGTATTTTAGTGCTGACTAATATTTGTGAATCTATGCTGTTGTAGAAAACACCAGGACCTTAAACTCTAGAATGTGACAGTGGTTCATTCACCATCCGAGACTTTCCTCAACTTTCTGACATTTTGCGTGTCCTCCATGACTGCACATTTGGAGCAGCACTTGCGTTCCTATAGCAAACATACTGTACATTTGCATTCATCCTCCTCAAATGTTTATTTTCTGTTTTTATGTAGTTTTCTGTTGCCTGTATTATTGTGTTGAGTGAGTCTGACTGTCAGGTATGGATCCTCTCACTGTATTTATTGCACTTTATTTCATGCTATTTTAACACTTTTTTTTAGTTTTGTTTTTTTGCTGAGAGCCAGGGTTGTTGTTTTTTTTTTTGTTTTTTTTTGAAGGCTTATATGATGTAAAACCTATAATAAAGAGAACAGATTTGTGTTAGAATGGAGTTCAGAAGAGAGCGTAAATGTTGTTTTAAACGTTGAAATATTAAAGGTTGTTTAACTGACTTCATGATGCAACCTGATGCATTGCATTGTACAATCATATTTCAGTATCATTTTCTATCTGGTTTTACATGATTTTACATTATAATATTGGAAAATTCTTTCCACTGACTGTTCTTAATTTTCCAAGAAGGTGTCAAATGAAAAAAAGTGTTTGTATGTATAAATAAAAGTTGTAATAATTACCAAGCTTATTTGTGATTTTTTTTTTTTTAATTATTCTTAAACAAACATGCATTTTACCTGTCATGTATCTTTTAGAAATCGTTTATGATAGTCAGCTGAAAAGCGAAAACCCTTATAACCCTTATACTAATAATAAAAAAAAATTGTTAGATTAGTCTAAATAAAAATAATCATTAGTGGCAGCCCTAGAAGCATTCAGGTAAGAAAATCAAATGTAGAAATCACTTTAGTGTATTCATTACAAATACTACAAAAACAGTTTAGTCAAGAGCAGTCAGTGATTGTTTAATATTAATGTGACAGATGGCCTATAGTATAATGCACTGGTCTAATAATATTACACATGAAATGTTTTTCCCCAACAGGTAACCAAACATTCTTTTAAAACATA
This sequence comes from Cirrhinus mrigala, assembly GCA_036247105.1. Classification (NCBI taxonomy): domain Eukaryota; kingdom Metazoa; phylum Chordata; class Actinopteri; order Cypriniformes; family Cyprinidae; genus Cirrhinus; species Cirrhinus mrigala. Next base: position 27,696,689 of record CM070027.1, on the reverse strand, counting down.
ACAGATTATGCTTGCATTAATTTTGCCTGTAGATCAAAATTTGCCTGAGTGCATTCTGGCTCCTTTTGCCCAGCACAAGCCACATCTGTGAAATCTGAGAGCTTTCTGTCCCTCCAATAGCCTAAGCAACTGCTACTTTCAAACAGTAAGGTAGGAAAGACATGAGTACTTAGTGCAAAAAACTTTATTCATGTCTGATCTGACATTAATAAAGTCAGAACAGATAATAAAACCTCGGACTTCAACACAACATGTATGCATCTTGGTGCTTTAGTAGAAATTCATATTTTGCAAATAAAGTGTTAAATTATTGTCTTTGTGCAAACAAAGCAGTAACTTGACTTCATAAAGTTGAGGTAAAACCAATGGAGTCACATGGACTACTTTAACTATGTCTTTACTATCTTTCTGGGCCTTGAAAGTGTTGAGTAGGCTGTCTACTAATCCAGATGTTTTTCATCTTTCTTGTTTTGTTTTGCAGATGCTGTCAAAAGACACCATGAAAAGGCAACTCCTGGATAGTTGGGCCAGGCCATTAATTCTAAGTTAGCAGAACTGAGGTTTCAGATCAAGAAAAAAGAGGTATAGGCCTGTTCATTTTGTTTCCTATGTGGTTTTATAGTGAGGTTTTTAATTTGAGTAAAATTAACCTCAAAATGTTGCAACGCCAACACCAGGGCTAAGGTCTCTTTCTCAATCGTACTGTACTTTTGCTGAGCGTTGGTGAGCCTCTTAGGTAAGTAGCATACAGGATGTCTACACCATCAGCATCTTCCTGCAGCAGCACAGCTCTGGCACCTGAGGAACTGGCATCTACAAAATGAGTTTTAGCAAAGTCACATGCACTATGCACTACTCATAAATCTTTATAAATTGTATAGTGAAATTGTCACCAGAAAGAAGCCACAGCCAAACCGGAGAGAACAAGGAGAGATGGAGAACAAACTGGAAAAACAATAAACCCGTGAATTAAGAGACATAGTGAAACGCACAAGATACGACAGCTTGGGTTATGTAAAACCAGGCTGTAAGTGTTTATTAGCATTAGCTCTCACTGCCCTGATTTATTCATGATTACTCTGTTGAATAACTCAGATGTAACGCAACAGGAGGTGCACAATGTCTGTGTGAATATTTATTTAATTTATTTCCTTGATTAATTGTAGTCTCTAATGATCCAGTCAAATCTGAGTCTAATTCTGATGTACCTGAAACAGCTCAAGATGAGGTGAGTTTATGATATTGACAGTTAGAACAATATAAACAGAATGTTTGTGTGTGAATACTATCAATAATTAGATTCAGCTCTCTCTTTTAGCAAACCAATGACATTCATTTTCAGTGCTGATGTCTTTAACCAGTTCTGTTCCTGTTGTTTCTCTGTCCTGTTTTATTTCCAGCTGACAAAAAACAATGTCATAATGGTTACTTACCAGTTGTATTACCCTTTGTGCCTTTATATGCTCATCTACTACTAATGACAGGCAGTGTCACTGAAGTTTCTCAGACTCTGTTTATATCTGCTGTTTACATCCAATTCAGGTGATCACAAATCACTAACATCTCCCAGGACCTGAAGTGGGACATTTAGAAAAAAGCTTTCTTTGTCAACTGAAAAAGTTCAATCTACCACAGGCACTGATGACACAGTTTTACTCATCTGCCATTAAGTCAGTTCTGTGCTCTTCTTTAATATTCTGGTTTGGGGCAGCCAGCAAATCAGATATAAGAAGACTGCAACGGACTGTTAGGACAGCAGAAAGGATCATTGGTGTGCACCTGCCCAATCTTCAGGACTTGTACATCTCCGGAGTGAAGAAACAGGCAGGAAACATCATCCAAGACCCTTCTCACCCCGGACACAACCTGTTTGCACTTCTCCCCTCAGGCAGATTCTACAGATCCCTGAGCACTAGAACATCGAGGCATAAAAACAGCTTTTTCCCACTTGCCATCTCCAGCTTAAACGGCTAAAACATTAATCATTACCTGTGTTCTACAATCCATTCTATATTTTTCTCCATTCTAATTATTGTCTCTGTCTGTAGTATTATTATGTTAATACATATACACATCTCTTACTTATACAGCTGTATATAGAGTAAATAATGCACAAATCTGTACATAAATCTTCTGTTCCAAATTCATACATATTATTATTTATTTTACGCTTTTATTTTATTTAAATGTTTTCTCTGTTCTCATGTCGGATATGTATGTATGTATGCATGTATGTACCAGGAGCACCTTAAAAAAAAAAAAAAAATCCTTGTGTGTTTGCGCACACCTGGCGAATAAAGCTAATTCTGATTATGATTCTGATCAGTGCTGGTGGTCCATCAGTTTAAAACATCCACCGTTTTAAGTCTATAATGATTTGTATAAGCCACTTTTTTTTAATGTCATTTCCAGATCACAGTGTTCTTGAACTTTATAATGGTTCACCTATGGATATAGCATTATACATAAGAAAACATTTTCCGTTCCCAAAGTAACTGTAGAAATGACTGGTTAAGCATATTTATTGTCTTGTGTTCTCTGTGGTTGTCTCTGTGATCTGTATTTTGTAAAATAAAACAGCCTTTTCTGCACCGTTGACTGGAGTCTATTTGAGTGTACGTGATTTTAAACACAGATTTCAGAGTATTTTGGTTATTACACGTCTTAAGTAGGGAAAAAAAGGTCAGTTTAGTGTAAGACTTTTTATGTACTTCTACATCCTCATCAAAACGGTTCAAGTTCCATTTTATTTTTTCCTTTTAACTCCTATTATACTAAAAATATATGAACATTACCTTTAGTATTATTAGTAACACAGTCATCATTACAATGATTTACTTGATAATAAAACCAATCATACAGAGTTATTGATGGACTGGAGTGGTGTGGATTACTTTATTGTGATGTTTTTATCAGCTGTTTGGACTCTCATTCTGATGGCACCCATTCACTGCAAAGGATCCATTGGTGAGCATGTGATGCTAAATTTGCTTAGTTTACTAAAAATGCTAAATTTCTCCAAATCTGTTCCCATGTAGAAACAAACTCATCTACAGCTTGAATTGATTTAACAAGAATACAAAAAACATAAATAGAAAACTTATGTCAATGTTTTCTATTTATTTATTTGCATATTATAACAGAAAATGAGTAAGAAAGCCTAAATATGAATCATATCCATGTAATCATACATCACATGAGAACAAGCTGAATCATTCAGAATAAAATACAAGCGAGCAGGTCCATCTAGTGGACACAATTATTAAAACATCCTCTTGTCTATAACTCCACCCCTCACTCGAGACACTACGCAGCTCATTGTGGCACTATTCGGAGAGACAAACATTCGACGAAGGTATTTTACGGATGGTGAGTAGGTTTCTTATATATTAAGCTGTGGGTGGATTCTGGACTATTTATGATGTTTAGAATAGACGAATATAGTGCAAACCGTGGTATGAATCACACTGTTTACTGAATTGTAGGTTTAGAGGTAACGTTAAAAATGAGACGCAGTGACCTCTGGGTCGTCTACTTTAAAATATGACTGGAGTCTATAGATAAAACGAAAAAAGGTCTTGTAAGAAAACGTGATGTGGACGATGAAGCTCTCAGTGAAGATGTTTATTGCAGCATAGAGGTGAAAAAGTACATGTAGTACCTTGGGTTCAACGGGGTCGGAATAAACAGTTTACTACCCTTAATGTTGTCGTAACAGCTCGTGGAAATTCATGGAACATTTTATGGAAATTCTCAAACAATCTAACTACACTGCAGTGAATCTCCTACTTGTAAAAATTTGGGGGCAGTTGTTTACTAGTTGTCAGAGAGCGGACATGATTTCAAAAAATGTCTGCCAACGTCAAAATTGGCTGATGCAATGTGCATTTAATGTTTCAGTTTCATATTTAGCTCTAGATGTACAAGCGCCACCTTGACGCATATAATAACATATGTGACCCTGGATCACAAAACCAGTCATAAGGGTCATTTTTTCAAAATTGAGATCTATACATCATATGAAAGCTGAAAGCTGAATAAATAAGCTTTCCATTGATGTATGGTTTGTTAGGATAGGACAATATTTGGCCGAGATACAACTATTTAAAAATCAGGAATCTGAGGGTGCAAAAAAATCAAAATATTAAGAAAATTGCCTTTAAAGTTCTTCAAATAATGTTCTTAACAATGTATATAACTAATCAAAAATTAAGTTTTCATACATTTACAGTAGGAATTTTACAAAATATCTTCATGAAACATGATCTTTACTTCATTTCCTAATGATTTTTGCCATAAAAGAAAAAGCAATCATTTTGACCCATACAATGTATTTTTGGCTATTGCTACAAATAAACCCCAGCACCTTAAGACTGGTTTTGTGGTCCAGGGTCACATATAATGCTCAGCTTTGCAGAAGCAAGCCTTTTCACATGACTTAGCTCGTAAATACGATCTTTTCTGTCTTTGGTGGGGTGCTGAAAATTGCCTTGTCCAAATACTCACACTTGTGGTTTTTGCACTTGAACATTTGATCACTTATATGGCGTATTTCCTGTATTTGGACCAAGTGTTCAAGTGGATGAAGACCACAAGTATGTGTCGAAGTTTTCGCTACCTGATGGAACACAATTCTAGTGCTGTAAAAATGTAAGTTGTTTTTTTTCCCCCCCAGAGCTTTATTTTTATTTTCAATACTTTGTATTTTAAAATCAACGTCCAAGTGTCTGTTTAGTAGTCCCTATAACAGACGACTGAACTTAATTTGTGGTGCTTCTAATTAAGTGATAAAAAGCAGTTGCAAATGTTGTACTAAATAAATATCACCACTACTCATCCTTACAACGCTTTGTATTTTTACCAAATTAGATGTAATATCTAAGTTTTATATTAATATTTAACTTGCACTGGAAAGGTTTCTGTGACCTCTCGCGAAATCTGAAAGTTTGAGGTTGCCTAATATATGTGTGTGTACTGTGTGTAATTATGATGTAGATATAATTACAAACACATTCATGTATATATTTAAGAGATATTTACAAGTATATGTATTTATTATAATTTGTATATAATTTATATGTAAATAAAAATATTTTGTACACAAATAACATATTTCTCTTAAATATATACATTGATTTGTGTGTATTTATATCTACATAATAATTACACACAGTACACACACATATATTAGGCAAACTCAAACTTTTATTTTGTATGCAATTAATCATTTGACAGCCCTACATGATGGGATACTCTCAGCCTCGACTGCTGCTCCTGAATGGTATTCAAGATAGTGTGGATTTAGTTTGCGTTAAGGGCACTGCATTTTGGCATGTTTAAGACCTGGGACAGTCTTGCGCACTTACTTCCTGTCACGCGCATGCGGTTTCAAGTGGCCAAGACTGCAAATGAGGGTATTTGGACAAGGCAAATCAAACTTGCAGAGCTCAGGTGTATCTCAAGTGCCCATCACTTGACCATTTTATCATGATTACGTTACTGCTTAAAAAAACTGTGTGTGCTACACCACTGACTGGAGTTTATCTCATGTGAGTGTACAGTATTTTTTTTTTTTTTTTTTTTTTTCGTTTTTCCTTTTAGTTTTCAAAAGGACTTTGGATGGTAACCTATAGTCCCATTATAAAAATGTTCAAGCTCCCTTTCTTTTAACTCATACACCGGACTGGGTATAATTTACTTTATTATTATTATTATTAATAAAATTAATTGCCCAATAATAATAATAATTGTTTTTTTTGAGTAATTTAAATTTTAAAATTATTATAGTACTTAGTACTAATATTTTTATTGCCTACAACGTTTTAGTTTCTTAATTACGGTGAAAAAAGCCATTTTAAACTACATTGTTTCTAGATTATATATTCTTCAATAGAAGTATGTCTATATTAATTTTCATAATGTTTTCATGTAATCTTAATGTTAGATTGTGTCATGATTATCAAAATGAAACTGAAAAAATATATATGCTAGATTTCACTTTATGGGTGTTTAAATAATAAATGCTTATGTTGATCTTCATTCTTGTGAGGGTCAATGGAAAGCAGAACGACATTATTTCTTTACCTAAAACCCTGGTCATCCTTTTATTTTCATATTTTATTGTGTTCAACCAGCATTTAAAAACATTAATCTCAATGCTGATTAAGAGTATTGAAGTCCAATTTATTACCCCCCTCCCTCCAAATCTTTTTTCCATAAATAATAGGTAATTGAAGAGTCAAAAGAGGCCTTACAAACAACATGGAAAAAAAGGAAATAAATTATTGAAGATAACTTTCACTTTTGAAATCAAAACATGACCATATACAATATTGTTACATTTCTTTGCATCAGCAATGTTTGCTTTTGCAGCCTTTGTAAATAAATAAAGAGATAAAACAGAGAAGTCATCTTGAGAGATTTACTTTAGTGTAGTTGTACACTAAACCTTTGTTTTGATTAACTGAAAGCTGGACAATCAAGTTCTTCCACACCAGACTCAGTTAAGGAGTGAACTGGTGTATAAGTTAAACACATTTAATAATGTCATAATAATTTTGGTCATACGGGTCATTTCAGTACAGATGATATGACGGTCAATATGCTCAGTTACAGGAAGTGAACCTTGCTCAGTTGTTATTGATTGAGGGTATTTTTCTATCTCTACCAGCAGGTAATGCAAAAAGCAAGAACAGGGAGATGAGGCAAAATTTTTATTTATTTAAGTTACAGTATGCCATGATCCAGTTAGGCTTTATTTGAGGCTACTTAAGATCATATATGGGCATTAAAACACAGTATGTGATTACCTTAATAACTTTACTGCCCAGACAGCCTATTCACTTCAAAACTACAAGGATAACTGCTTTGTTCATTACTATGTTGTGTAATGAACGTTTTATGCAATGATATTCATCTGAAACATCACCAGCATGCATTTTATAATATAAACCGGTAACGTGGAAACAGTGATTAACTCACAAGAGCTCCGCCTAGTTGTTAGAAACACGACACAAAGGCCCACCTATTCACAGTTCTTTCACAAAAAGTTGTACTCTAGATCTTGCATTTTGACTGACAACGAACAGCCAGTTAACAGGTCTCACGGCACTGACAGTGAGTAGACGGTGAGATGTTTCTCAGATATTCTCAGAACGTCTTGCAATTTATATCCCTTTGAACTATTTATAGTGATATTATGCGCAAATGTAATTTCACCATGTAAAATATTCGTATAAAAAAGTGTAAGATCTCATTCTGTGATTATACTTTTCAGGGCATTTAACAGCTTAAATAACAGTAAAGAATATATTACAGTTCATTACATTGTTTGTATATATATATATATATATATGAGTGTGTATGTGTGTGGATATGTGTGTGTATAGGCTATTTTATGTATTCAATTTCTTATATTAAAGTTGGCAGTGGTCTTGGACCTTATACTTGATGCTGAATATGCAAAAACAAAATGTTTATGTCATTAAAATGATTTATAATAGTGTAAGCCGAGCAGGATTTTTATGATGTGTTTGTGTTTAGTTATTTTGTGTATAAGTTAGCATATAGAAATAAAATCCTAACATTTCCCACTTTTCATTTCTATTTCTTGAGTGTCCTTACCTGTAGCCTGGTATTCCACTCAATAAAATAACTGAAAATTCATCACATTTATTTATTAGACATTATTTGTTTTTAGTTTCAAGTTCAGCTATAACTGAATAACAGTCTGTGTGTTTATCTCTTTACCCTCGAAACAGGTAGAAACCCAAGCATAAGGTTGCTTGTTTAACATCAATACAACTTGCTGTATGCTCTTCGCTTGTGAGGCTCCATGGCATCTGTTGGGTGGAAATACTTAAAATCTCTGAAATATTTCAGAGATATAATGGCAAATGCTCGGCATAAGGGTTTCATGGATGGTGAGTACATCTCTATAAGTTCTAGGCAGCTTTTGAACATTTTTTCAAGTTTGGAATAGATGAGAGCAGTGCTGAACTTGGTATGAAGTACCCTTTAAAAGTTGAGAATTCTCACATGATATGACAAGACTCACATGATAAAACTCTGTGCTTTATGTTATGATCGTTAACTGGAAGTGTGTTAAAAGCATTTGGTTTTATTTTCAGTTAATGCAAAATGTGACATAAGCAGAATAGAATGAAAACCTTGGATCTCACTTCTTTTCAAAGCTTTACAGTTTAATGTTAAAAGTCAATTGAAGGGTTTTTGTTTGTTTGCTTTTTAACTTCTGGAACCCAACTGTTTAACTTTATATACAGATCCAAAAGTCAATCTAATGAAAAACTATATCTAACCGTATAAATAATTCAATCTGATTTTGTCCATATTTAAAACAGTTTTGCTTTAAATCCATGATTTAAATATCTCAGGTTTATATACTCAGAAAAGGTTATTTGAGATATGAGAAATATTTTTGGATATTATATGAGACTGTATCATGCTTCTATATGTTTTTAAGTTAAATAAAATTGGCTGTACAAGTTTCAACTTAATTTCAACTTAAGTTATATTACACTGACTTTAAAAATCAAGTTGAATTTTGTATAACTTTTCAAACTAGTTAAAGTAATAGGAAAACATGTTGGCATGACGTTATCTTTTACAATTGTTGCTATAATGATAAGTTTAATGTATTGTTTGCTTAAAACAGAAAAATGTCAAATGGACATTGTGAAGCAAGGCAAGGAGAACATCAAGGATATGATACAGATGGAGAACAAACAAAAAGAGTCAGAATCAGGAGCAGCAAATACAGTGAGAAGATGCAACAGCTTGGAGAATGTGAGGCCAAATTGTAAGTATTTTATTACATTATTGATGAACACATGGCAAAGTCTCTTCATTAGTGAAGATTAAAAACTGTTTTCATACTGTAAATGAACAGTATGTGAAGATAACCTATTTTTGTTTTGTTGTCAGATTTTAGGCCTTTCTCATATTTCCAAACTCAAACAACAGAACTTTCCAGTATGTGACATGGATTTGGTCACCATCCTACGCAACTTTTGTAGCCTTCATGTCTACAGGCTTGGAGGTGCTCATTTGTCCCTATGTTAAATGCACTACATGTTTCTATTCAACCTACTTTTAATAATCAGTCCAGAAAGCATGCTTACGCAATGACTGTTATATTTTCCTTTTTTAATTGTCTGTCACCTGTATATTGTTTTATTTGATGTACTGGTATTTCATCTTATTTGTCTGTTGAGTATGGTCAGTGCAAAATAAGCATTATTTTTCCAATGTTTTATACCACTGTATTTGTTTGTACTTTTTGCACTTTATTGCTTACACTATTAATACTTTAATGCTGAGCTATTGATTTTATGAACCATTTCATGTGTTTTTTGTAAGTAGTTCCGGTATCTTAAATGTGTGGTTTATTTTTGCCATTGTTTTTTTCCCGTAAGATATCAAATGACTACACCTGTTTCATCTGTTTTAGGATGAATTTAATACACATTTTTAGTAAACGAAAATTACGTAATGATAATTAAGCTCGGTGTCATAATATATCTGTATTCATCTTTTGACACAGTATCTAAATGTCTAAAACAAGTCACTAGTGTTACATTTTTTTTCCAGTGTAAAGTCTTTCAGTATAAGAGTCAATCACATCAATTTAGTAGCTCAGATTAAAAAAAACTGACAAACAAATGAGTTCAGCAAATAGCCTAATTGTGTAAAGACAGCAGCACATTGGTAATTATGTAAAGAATCAGATACTTTAAAAGCACATGTTGTCTGTTGTATGTGTCAGTACAATGCAAATTGTTTTGAAGTGTTTGCCATAGTAAAAACTTGAATCATTATAGATCTGCAAATATGTGTGTGCAGCTTTGTTTGTTTCTTCTTTATCTGTTTCATATGAGCTTATTTTTTCTTTTTACATTCATTTAAAATATATCAATACTTTAAACATTCATTCACCAATTACGTTTTATTATTTTGTTTTATTGTTTTTGTGTATTGCAGTTTAATTTTATCTTTTCTTCACAAGTTAGGTAAGGCAACTATTTCAACCGTTAGATATAAGTTCTTCATTTTCGCTGTCACATGATATGTCACAAAGCAAAACTGAAATCACCGCTCTGGGATTTATAAAAAAAAAGTGTGCGTTTAATGTCAATTTTAGCAGTTTCAGATAATTTATCTGCTCAAATTCAGCAACTCTTGTAGCAAAGAAGGTTATGTTTGTGTCTGGGGCATAAAATGAAGAAACAGAAACAAGATTTCAAAATAAAAAGTGAAACGAAAGTTCTAAGTTTGTTTTATTTGTTCAACTAAATGCTGCCATCTAGAGAAACAATTACATACAACAAGAAAGTAAATTTGTGAATTGATAGCTATTGATAGTTGATATGTGAATTGATCTGACAATGGAGCTCTCTAACATGACACTTCAGCACAGGTGTCTCCAAACTTGGTCCTGGGGGTCCTGCACAAGCTTCAGTCTAATTTTTAAAAATGTATTCATTTGCATGCTTTACAAAATCAATACAAAAAACATAAATGTATAACAAACTCTTACTAAATTTTTATTAGCACATGTTTAACAAAAAATGTGTACAAAAATCATAAATACAAAACTTGAATCAATTTTTTTTATTTATTTACGTTTACAAAATCAATACAAAACAAATATGAAACTTGAACTCATACGAAATATTTATTAGCATATATTTAACAAACGTGTACAAAAATCATAAATATAAAACTTGACTTTGTTTAAAATTCGTACAAATGTATTTATTTGCATATTTCACAAAATCAGTACAAAAGGCATAAATATGAAACTTAATTCAAGCTACATATCTATTAGCATATATTTAGCAATAATTTTGTGCAGAAATCATGAATATGAAACTTTAATCTGTTACTTAAAGAAAAAAAAGGATTTATTTGCATTCTTCACAAAATCAGTACAAAAATGTTCTGCAGGCTACAGCCGGTTATACTTGGGTATACTTCCACATCCCCGTCGTGAAAAAAAAAATTGTGTCTGGTTGAATCGTCTGTAGTGAGGTTTCTGGCCTCTGGTGGAGCAAGAGCTCATTCCAATCCATGACAGAATCGCTTTCACTTCACTTGTGTGTCTTTTTATGAAGTCACCAAATAAAAACGGTGAGTTCAAATTTCAAATAACAGGATTTTAGTCAAGTTGAGGTTTATAGTTCACTAGGTTATTATCAACTAAAGAGTTCACAGAAACATAGTAAATTGTAATGTTAAAAATTACAATTGCTATCAAATTAGGCTTTCATAAGTAAATGATTTCTAAAAGATAAATGACAGGTAAAATGCTTTGATCTGTCTCTTAATTGCAGGCTACATAAGAAATCTATAAATATCACAAATAAGCTGGGTAGTTATTAAAACTTTTATTGCCATCTTTCACAAGCATTTCATGTTTGACTCCTTTTAGGAAAATAAAGTTCAGTCAGTTAAAATATCAATTATAGTTTAAAATGATGTTAAAACAAATATAAAGTGTTACCAAAACATGATAGTACATAAGGCATTTCCACAGAATCAAGAAGTCAGTTAAACAACAGTTAAAAAAAGAGAGAAGGATCTGAAGTCAACAGTTCCCAACCCAGGGTTGGAAAATAATGCAGTTACAATAAATGTGTAATTTAAAACACTTTAATAACTCTTAATGAATCATCATTAACAGAAGCTTCATGCATGTGCTGCTCTCTTCTGAACTCTTCCCTCACACAAACGTGTTCTCTTCATTGAAGCTACAAGGGTTGCCAGATATCATGCCAGTGATCAACCCCAAAAATAAGAAACTCAATGATTAGTGACCCACAAAAAAAAACAGATTTGGTGTCACATAATGTGAGGCCTCACAAGAGACATTTCCCTACCTCTTAACAAATGAAAACTGTTTAAAGTGCAATAAATACAGTGAGAAAATTTAAATTGAAAATGGCAGGTCATACCTAACGGTCAGACACGACAACACAACAGACAAATGACACAACAATAACAGACTCAATCAACTCAGTAATATACAGGCAACAGAAAACTACAAAAGCAGTAAATAACACATTTGAGGAGGATGAATACAAATGTACAGTATGTTTGCTACAGGAACACAAGCGCAGCTCCAAATGTGCAGCCATGGAGGACACGCTAAATGTGTAAAAGCAAACTCAGGAGTGTTGTCCAGGATGGTGAATGAACCCCCGTCATATACTGGAGTTTAAGGTCCTGGTGTTTTTTAAAACAGCATTAATATTCATTCACAAATATTAGTCAGTACTAACTGAAGATCAAGATCATTCAGTATATTATAACTGTATATGTAAACTCACCTCATCCTCGACCTTCTCTGATTCATCAGAATGAGACTCGACTTGATCACAAAAGACTGAGAAATCAGTGAGAAATAAAACATCAGTATATGTAGATGTCTTATAGCAAGTTTAAATCAACTTCAAAAAACACTTTTCTGTAATGAGAGAATCTCATACAATACTCACACTCTGGTTTCAGATTCTCCATGCTGTTGCATCTAACAGCTTTCACTGTGTTTGTGTCTCTTAACCCTTTAGAATTTGGCCTTATTTGTTTCTTCTTCATTTTCTTGTTCTTCTGAAGATCAAACTGCACGTTGTTGGCCATTATTTTCCTCTTCACACTTTTCTGTCTGTGTTAAATGAACATTACATGAAAATTAACATTTAGGCAACAGTTCTGTCTTTTTGTTGCATATAATCCCAAGTAATATTAGTCATATGCCATTGATGTCAGCCCAACATAATCTTTTCTGAAAAAAATAAAATGGAGATGTTCAAGTGACAGACACTTATGAAACACCTGAGGTCTGCAGTACCGTTAAGGTAGGTCACAAATAAATTCTGGAACATTAAAAATGTTAAAGATATTCACATACTGACAAAATGAAGTCACTCTACCCGTATTTGCTGCTTCAAACTAAAGAGCAAATGAATTAGAAATGAATTAGGAATGAATTAGAGGAAAAAGGTTGTTTAGATTTTTGTTCTTCAAAATGTTTCTTTTAGGAACTGTTCATTTTTGTTCAACAAAAACAAACAAACAAAAAACAAATAATATGAGAGATTCACTGCAGTTTAGTCAGCTTCTTCTTTTGAAGAGTTTCTCCAAATGCAAAACCCATAAGCTTGATTAAAATCTTATTGTGTTTTTTGTTACAGTCATGTGGACTTTTTTTTCGTTGTTTCTCCAGACTTAAATGATATTTTAAAGTATATGGCTAAGGGTAATATTGCAATGTAAATAAAAGACTAGCTCCATATGCATCAGAGAAGACTTGATTAAAGCCCCGAATATCCACTGACCATATATATGTGCTCTCCATCTCAAATATCGTTAACTTTTGACAGTGTAATTTATACCACGTTTTGGACCACATTCATTTAATCTAAACATCAAAACAGTTCAGAATCTTCATATCCACTGAAAATATCAAATTTATAATATTAAACATTAAGCTTAAAATATTAATTAGAAATCTACTCACCGTCTCTGAAACGTCTTCGCCTAATAGTCTAGTTTACCCCAGTGTATTAAACATAGAGAATGTTGAAGACACGAGCAAAGTGTCGGTAAAATTATCCATCATTGTACAACTTAATGGTGTACGGCTACAAGCAGTTATTAAAACCACGGTTGTTGTATCACACGTCTGAAAACAGTACTTCCTTTCTTTGTTTTGAAGTACTCGTGTCACTGCAGCCATGCTGCGCGCCCAACCCTAATGTTTGTAGATAGAAAAGCTTAAGTTTCTGTTGCTTCAGGGTTTTTATAGCCATGGTGTATCGTGGAAGCCAGCAATGGTTCCCGGAAGTTAGCGCAAATAGTATTAGCGCCATAGAGATGCAGCAGAAGAGACCGCTGTGATCGACTTTCACAAGGTAAGACATTTTTGGAACCAAACTATATATTGTCAGAGCAACTAATTAAATTACCTTACGCATTAAAACAGATTATTATTACATTATTCCTCACTAAATTAGTAGATTTAGGGCAGTGGCGGTTTTAGGCATGGGCGAACGGGGCAGCCGCCCGGCGTTTGTTAGCCTTCTTGCTTATGATGCTTGCTATGCTTACCTTGCTAAAAAAAAACACAATAAAAGCCTAATATACAAACCATCACAGAAATTCTAATGGTTTCTATTAAATAGCATTATGAACCATTAACTTTTTCCAGTGAAACTATTACAAAATTCCTTATTGTAGTGTGTTTTGGACACTTTTCCAATAGGATTTACCATCCCACCCACCAATAGAATCCATCATATAACAGCAGACACTGTTATACTTACCATTAAAACCAATACAATTCCCATTATAACCATCGCCGGGAGGGAGTCTCGCCCGGGGAGCAATTCAGTGTAGAACCGCCACTGATTTAGGGGGCATTATTCGTTCTCTTAATGCAGTTTCATTCATCGTTGTGTAATTGAGGCTTTTAAACGTGATTTTTGCTGGCGGAAAGTTAAATATTAGAATTAAATTTATTGCAAAGGATACTGATGGACCTAAGTGAGAATGAAAAAGAGGCAGGCAATTTTCATTTGAGAATCATACTAGGCTAAATTACCAGAAATATATTAAATACCACTACTGTATACAGTTGAAGTCAAAAGCTTACTGCAAAATGTTAATTAAAATAATTTATTTTACCAAAATAAATACGTTTAAACATTGTTTATTTAGTAGTGACCTGAATAAGATATTTCACATATAAGATGTTGTTTACATATAGTCTATAAGAGAAAATAAGTTACATTTATAAAAAATGACCCAGTTCAAAAGTTTACATACACTTGATTCTTAATACTGTGTTAATATTGGTAAATTAATTAAAATTTTGCAGATTCTGGAAGCTGTATGTAAACTTTAATAAACGTAATCACAGTAAACCTGTACTTTATTACTGTGTTTTATATTTACTGTACTTCACGTACTTCTTATCTACTATAGAAACACTGTGTGAAGGAGCAGCGATGCCACAGGACTGATATGTGATAGAGAATCACTTTACCATTTCTCCTGTGTTTTTCTCCTTCTCTATTTTGTTCTCAAAACAAGAACCACCTGAAGACTCCCTGTAATGAGAACACCTCTGAAGAGATGACGCCAAGCCTTGAGAGGACTTCAGATGACGCCAATTCCGAATAAACACACAAAACTACATTTTCTTTGTATTATAATCAACATGGTCAAATCATGTGATCATTGCTTTAATGTATTAATTGTTTCTGCTGAGTACATGATGTTAACTAACTGCATGATTTGTATAGCCTAATTTTAGAACATTTTTGCCATATGAACATTACTTTGACAGTTACACCTGTTAACATAAGTCTTATTTAAGTACATAAGTAACATAAGTAACATAGAAACATTAATTTTCTGTAAAGCTGCTTTGAAACTGTGTATTATAAAAAGTGCTATACAAATACAAATGTGAATAGAATAAAACTTGATGCATCTTTTTTCTCCTTTCCGTGTCAGTAGGAAAACCATACATTCATTCTGCTTTCTGTAAGTGACTCTGGAACATTCCCATGTAGCACAGGAAACTACAACGACAACATGCTTTTCCATTTATTATAAATGAATAAATCAGTTGCTGTAAATAAGTGTACTTAATATATGACTAAATGTGTAAA
Organism: Cirrhinus mrigala; assembly: GCA_036247105.1. Taxonomy (NCBI): domain Eukaryota; kingdom Metazoa; phylum Chordata; class Actinopteri; order Cypriniformes; family Cyprinidae; genus Cirrhinus; species Cirrhinus mrigala. The sequence continues at coordinate 27,680,994 of CM070027.1, read as the reverse complement.
AACAATGTTTTAAGTTGAATATACTATGAAAATATTTATATATTAATTATGGGGTGAACAAGAATCAAAAACATTCAACAAGATGATTTCCATTAATTTAATTTTATAATTCACTTATTTTGTATTAAGACAACATACCAGCAAGACAATACCATTTCAAAACAGCAAATCCAATCTTTAACCAAAGTTACTTCAGCCTAAAATATGTTAACAAAGCAAGTAGCGATAGTTGACCACATTAATCCTCAAATATTAGCGTATTTTATACTTTAAATACAGCACTTATATAACAACATCTACGTACTACATATACATGTCGATGTATTTTTATAAACGATGTAAATACATTCTTTTATATCGCAGTTCAGTCTCTCAAATGGACTACTTGCACGACTACTTCCGCGTTCTAACTGTTACGGCTCGGTAGTTTCCGGTTAGCATTCAGCGCACCTACATACAGACAGTTTCTCATGAGAACGCAGATTATTATTACATTTTAGGGATGTTATTTCTTTAAAAAAAAAATAATAATAATTAATCATATTCTCTGCATTAACATGACTTGTATTCAACCTGCTGAAGTGTTACTATAAATATATTTCCCCACTAACCTGCAGCATTCTCATGAACAGTATTTTTCTTTTACTGATCATAATTCATACCTGATGAATGTACAGTTTTAAATGAGTTTGACTGATACTACTAAAATTAACCATGTTTTTAAACATGTAGTAAAACCCGAGTTAATTTGTGCTGGTTTAACGTCACTTGCAATTTTTTTGTTATATTTGTAGTAAAACCATGGCTAATTTGTTTGTGTGCGATGGTGCACTTATTCCGAGTCCATACTGCTTATTCCATTTTTTTTTTAAATGGCTGCATGAATGTGTGGTAACAGTAACACGCTGACAGTGCGACTATTGAATATTCATATTTTGGCATTAGACTACATACAGTGAAATGATGACAGAATATGACAGAATAGTGACTAACATATTTAATATAGATGAATAATTGTTCATTATGATCTTATTCATCAGATCTCACAAACTGCAGCGTCGCGATTAGGCCACTATAGAGCACTGACACCCTCTGGTGAAACGATCACGTATAATTACCAGCCACCGCTTTCTCTGATCGGTTTATGTTAGATTAAAACTTCACGTTCCGTTGAGTTTGGAAAACTCTGTACTTCGTAATCATCAGAATATGTCTTCTCTCGTCTCTGAAAATTTCCGAATTTCAAATAACCCCGCGAAATCTCATTTTATTAGGCGTTTGAGTGAACTGGATGATTACAGCGCATTGAAAATGTACATAACCGGAAAGTACTGAGCCATACGATTCAAAACGAAAGTGCATCAAGAGAGACAGTGCAGGTAATCCATTCAAAACCCGGAACTCTTTCTTACCACGACTCATCAATGACAACCAATAAAAACGTTTCTAACAGCTATTATGATTTATTTTTCACGCAAACAAAACCACGTGATTTATTCAATGACTGTTTTGCCGTACCTCACTTACGCGGATAGACGTTCAGTCTCACGGACGGTGAGTGTTTCTTATATATTTTAGGAGGCTTCTAAACAGTTTATGATGTTTAGAATAGATGAATGTAATGCAAAACTTGGCATGAATTACACTGTCAAAGCTTAGCGATAAGTTTGAGACGCAGGGTCTGGTTTATGGTCGGTGGATGTTCGGGGCTTTAACGCGGTTTTCTGTGATTGCGTTTGAATTCGCTTTGAGTATTTGGATGTTTAGACGCCAGATCTTGCATTTAAACGTATTCAGTTACATTTCAAATACCCAGTCTTACAAGTAATATAAAGAATACTTCATTTCATATTATATGAAGGCTACAAAATTCTTTTACATCATATTGATATTCATACTGACATTTACTGCCACACTTTAATGTGTAAATTAATTTATCAGAGAGAGAAATTCAACACACACACACACACACACACACACACACAGCTGGGCTTTTATTTGTGCACATAACACTGAAACAAACTATGGATTTCGCGTTGGCTGCTTCGGGGGAGACATAATAACTTGACTGCGTCATTTTTTTAACAAACCACCAGGTAGCACCAGTTTGACATTCTCATTCATAAAACTATTATTGCTCGTTATATTTTAAGCAACATAGACAGGCAAAGAGACTTTTTGTGTCGTTTTGCTAACTGCTGATCAGTCCAGTATTGTCCTGTTTGTGGTTTACATTCATGGTACTGAAAATCAAACTTGTAGACCTCAGGTGTATCTCAAGTGCCCATCACTTAAACATCTTCATTTTATCTCTTTAGAAAAGAACAGTACAAAGAATTGTACATAAGATACACACACAACCTTTTCTGATCTTCAGAAAAACAAGAACAAGAATATGAAGAAAAAACAAAAAGAGCCAAAATCCAAAGGGTCAGGAGATACAAACACAGTGAAAGCTGTGAGATGGGACAGCTTGGAGATTCTGAGACCAGACTGTGAGTATTGTATTAGATTCTCTCTCACTGATGAGAGATTACAAAAAAATATTTTTTTCCGTTATCATAACACCAACCTTTTCAATAATGAAGTAGATTTAAACCTGCTATCCTTGTATATTGATGTTTCTTTCTCACTGATATCTCAGTCTCTCGAGAAACAGCTGTAGAGTCTCATTCTGATGAATCCAGAGAAGGTCCAGGATGAGGTGAGTTAAATCACTGACAGTTATGAATGAACATGATATTCAAGAATGTACTTTAGTGTTGACTAATATTTGTAATTAATATTAATGCTGTTTTAGAAAACTGGACCTTAGGCTCCAGAATGCGATGGGGTTTGGACACCATCCTTTCTTCAGTTTTACACATTTTGCGTGTCCTCCATGGCTGCACATTTGGAGCTGCACTTGTGTTCCTGTAACAAACATACTGTACATTTATATTCTTCCCCCTTAAATGTTTTATTTTCTGTTTTTGTAGTTTTTTGTTGCCTGTATATTACTGAGTTATTATATAATATTATTGAGTCTGCTGTTGTTCTGTCATTTGTCTGTTGTGTTGCAGTCTCTGACTGTCAGGTATGACATGCAGTTTTATATTTTTGATTCTCTCACTGTATTTATTGCACGTTATTTCCAGCACTCTTAACACTTTTGTACAGAGGTGGGGAAATGTCTTTTGTAAAACCTCACATTATGTTAATATTAATTTTCTGTCTTTTTCTCTATGATTGTTCCTTGTAGGAATTTATCAATGTCTAATTTCCCTGTTTTTACAAGTTCTGCAATAAAAATAAATAAATCAATCAATGTATTATAGTAAAAAATGGTCTCGTGAACCCCCTAGTGCTCGGGGCCCTGGGCTGCAGAGAATGTTGTCCATTAGGACAGTGGTTCCCAAACTTTTTGTGCTGGGCCCCCCTTTTGCAAAATAAAAAAAATTCAAGCCCCCACCCCCCACCCCCTTCATTTACACATAAACACAATTTCAGAAGTAATTATTTGAAACGTAATAATTATTACAATTATTATAATTCGGTGTGTGAAAATTTACTGAAAAAAACTAAACAAGGAACTAGTCACTTTTAGAGTAGAAACATTAAAAGTAAAGCATGCAGCTTTACTATGTACTATTTTTTTTTACTATGTAACAGCATTCATTGTTTTTTAAACAGATTTTCTCATATTTTTATCTCTTTGTCGTAGAAAAAATATTTTTTTCCGTTATCATAACACCAACCTTTTCAATAATGAAGTAGATTTAAACCTGCTATCCTTGTATACTGATGTTTCTTTTTCACTGATATCTCAGTCTCTCGAGAAACAGCTGTAGAGTCTCATTCTGATGAATCCAGAGAAGGTCCAGGATGAGGTGAGTTAAATCACTTACATGATATTCAAGAGTGTATTTTAGTGTTGACTAATATTTGTAATTAATATTAATGCTGTTTTAGAAAATTGGACCTTAGGCTCCAGAAAGTGACGGGGTTTAGACACCATCCTTTTTTTCAGTTTTACACATTTAGCGTGTCCTCCATGGCTGCACAACTGGAACTGCGCTTGTGTTCCTGTAACAAACATACTGTACATGTGTATTCTTCCCCCTCAATTGTTTTATTTTCTGTTTTTGTAGTTTTCTGTTGCCTATATTATTGAGTTTATTGAGTCTGCTGTTGTTCTGTCATTTGTCTGTTGTGTTGAAGTGTCTGACTGTCAGGTAATTTTAATTCTCTCACTGTATTTATTGCACTTTATTTCCAGCACTCTTAACACTTTTCTTTTGTACAGATGTGGGGAAATGTCTTTTGTGTAACCTCACATTATGTGAAACCAATATTTTCATATATATATATATATATATATATATATTTATTTTTGGGGTCAATCACAGGGAACATTTTCTGATTATTCATTGCTGGGATGGTATCTGCCACCCTTCACTTATAGCTTTAATAAAGAGAACACGTTTGTGTGAGGGAGGAGTTCAGAAGAAAGCAGCACATGTATGAAGCTTCTGTTAATCATGATTGTTTAGGAGGTATTTTAAAAAGTGTTTTAAATTACACATGCATTGTAACCACATCACTAGTCATTTTTTAGCATCATTATTTTATAACTTTTTTTTTTGTTATACATTGTTTTACTGCTCACAGTTGCCATTAAGATTATTAAGAACAAACAAAATGTAATTCCTCAGTCTCAAACCAAATGATAAGGATGTGTCTCGTATGATCTCTGTGGCAGTCTCTGTGATCTGTTTTTTTTTGTACAGTAAAACTATTTTTGCCAAACCACTGTTTGGAGTCTGATTTTGGTGCTCATGATTTTAAACAGCTTTCAAAAGTGCTGTGGATGTTACTCTTTCGTAAATGAAAAAAAGATTCCCTTTTATGTGTTGCCTTAAAATCGTACTGGATATAATTGAACAGTACTACTACTACTAATAATAATAATATTAAAATGTTGATTATTACAGCGATTTATTTTCAGTAAACCCGTCATACTCACTCGTCATACAACAACACCAACACTAACAGCAGTTCTTCAGTTGTCTGTGGATCATGTTTGAGCTTTAAACGTGTTTGTCCACTAGATGGCGCTGCAAGCTCGTGTTTTCTTCTGAAAGCTTCAACTGCAGCTGTCAGTATCATTTTTTATGGGAGTAATATATGGCAAGATTTACATTAAAATATCTAATATTTTATAGGAATGTTAATATAATTTATTTCCTTCTTTACTTGCTGTTTTTCCCTAAATGCATAATTTAAACATGTTTTAAGTCCTGGCGTCCTCTACAGTGGTCATGTATGGACATGTATGAAATCGATGTACTGTTTCATACCAGAAAATCATTGTTGTCCATCTGTCTCATTTTCTCGTTCTTGTCTATATCTTATCTCGCGATTTCAACTTCACATTTTTTTGTTTTCAACACAAATGTGATCAAATATTTGAATAGCTGTCTGGTCTCTCATACTGACGGCATGCATTCACTGCAAATGATCTATTTGTGAGCAAGTAATGTAATGCTACATTTAACCAAATCTGTTCTGATGAAGAAACAAACTCATCAAACTCAAACTCATCCCGGATGGCCTGAGGGTGAGTAAATTTTAAGCAGATTGTCATTTGGGGCAAACTACTCTTTAAACCTATATTTTGGTTTAGAAGATCACTTGTTGGATTACCTTTGAGGTTTAGTTATTCACTTATGTATTTTCTCTCTGTAGGGAGGTGTTCAAAACCAAACACAAACAGATGGGGAAAAGGCTTTAAAAAAAGTACTTATGGAGAATTAGAAAGAAGGGGTGAGAATACAAAGCTTTATTTCACACTGTAATCAAGTTATGCAGTTATTTGACTCTTGATTAAAAATGCAGATGTCACACACTGAAGTGTTTTTATGCTCTTCTCAGTTTTCCATCACAGCTCTGAGGGAAATCAAGATCTACAGCTGCTCAAGCATGAGAATGTGGTGAACTATCTGGTGAAGATCTGTACAATCTGCTTTTAATAGGTTTTTCCATGGTCTATCTGCTATCATAAATAAGATGCACAGATGCATTTTTTACATTAATGTGCTACACATCTACAAATTCCTGCTGTGTGTCGTTAAATTTTATAAATATAGTATATTATAGTTATCATCTTTGATGAGAATGGCCCTTCATACAGTAGTTGTGTAAATTCATTAGTCAAAAGGCGATGGACCCCTGTAACTATGACTAGAGTTCCTGTTACCCTTAACTGCGCAGTTTGTTAAATTACACGATTTCTTGCTCTTGATCGATAAACGTGTCACATAGCTTGACACATCTCCTGTAACTCATCGTGTTCGCTGAAGAGGAGTAAACTGACCTTTTTTTCGAAGAAATAGCTGAGAACACGACAATAGAACGCTTTCCTACGGGTAACAGATGACCCGCTTCTTTAAGTAATTTAAAACTAGTGAAATAGCGCGCAGCAAGCTGATACAGCACAAGTATTACGTGCAGGGGGCGGTGCTAAGCACTATTTGGCCAATAAATTGGCGTGATGGTATTTGGGCTTCAGCTCTCCCTCACTGGATAAAACGGGAGGAGGTAGACACCCCAACCACAGCCTAACCCTACCCCTTACTCTATCACTGAACATAACTCCACCTATTTAGTTCCACAGAGGTGGAGCTGGACATCTAGAGAGGGGGTGCTGGAGGTCATTTGGCTGTGCAGTGAGTACTACTTGAGCAAATATACTTAATTTCGACAGAACACACTGTTACATTGGCGGGTGTTCGACCTGGAGAGCGTCTGTATTGGTTGTTCATAGATATCAGCGGTTTCATTCTTCAATCGGCAGCAAATTTAATTCATTTCGTCACACCCCAGAGAAAAGGAAGAGCCCCTCCTCCTTTTTTTCAACCAAACAAGGTACATAATCACATACCAGAATATAACCTTATCTTGTTCAGCCTTGGTTGAGCATAGCCAGAAACAGAAATAAATAAATAAATAAAGCATCAAAATAAACCAAACTGTTAGAAAAGAGAAAGAAAATAAAAAGCAAAATACATCAAAAGTAATAAACAGCAAAGTGGGCTTTTACAATAATTATACAGTTCCCAGAGAGAAGTCAATTTAAGGGCTTTCTTTTTGTTTTAAAGATTTGTATAAGAGTTTTACCTCATTCCACCACTGAATAAAGTTGGGTTTAGACTTAAACCATCTGCACTTGTGAGTAAAAAACGTACCAAAACATAACAGGAAATTAATAACAAAGTATTTGTTTTCAAGGGAAATATCAAACCTGACCATCTTCACATCGAGTGGTGGAAATTTAACATCCCTGGAACATAACCAGTTTGCAACTCTCTCCGAAAGGGTTGTCCCTCCTCCTCTTATTTGGGTTGTGTCAAATCAGAGCCGTACAGAGAGTCTGAAGTATATTTCCCTATATGTCACAAGTTACTGCAGGTAAAGACATGCAGCAGCTCACATACGCTCCCTGTTTTTCTAACAGTTTTTAGTGGCTTTGTATCGTCTGTAATAGTTTGGTGGTGTCTTCTATTCAGATGTATATACTCATTCATAAACTGTTAGAAACTACTTAAATTAATATTTGCACTAACAAAGTTCCCCGCAACAGCGGCTCCACTTTCTATGCTGACTTGAAAGAGCAAGTCTCTGTATATGTATAAGTATATGTATAGTTAGATTACTGCTTTCAGTTAGTTAACTATGTATAGGTTTAAAATAATTGTTTCTACGTCTAGTGTATGTACGTTTATATTTATGTTTATTTGTGATATTTCGTTCCACTGTATGTCCACACATGTAGCAGAATGACAATAAAGCTCAACTTAAACTTAAGGTGACTTGACTTTTTCAAGCTAAAGTAAAATAAAGAAAATTACTTTATTTGTGGGTGACATCTCATCCCCTCCAAATAAAGTTTTCTCCACAATTACCCCCAGAAATCACAAAACAAGGGTTGGAAATGTGAAAGGTTTTATTAGTGTATAATACTTATAAGTAACTTATACACCAATATCCCAACCCAGCACAAACACATGATCTTATAAATAAACACATCTTTAAAAAAACAACAACACTAAATTAACACAATAAAAAAAGAGCAGTTTACTCCTCTTCAGCAAGTAAATGTGCTCTAATTTTAGGTAGAAACCTGAATATATGCCTAGATTTGAAACATCATTTTCACATTACAGTCAATATATCAACATTTCTGTTGATCAGTCAACATTAAACAAATCAGACTAATTGTAGTTTTTAACAGATTAAAATACTGGGCCTACAAAGACTTCAACTTTCAGGCCTAAGCCTACAGTATCTTGAAAATCAAGTGAGAAAAAGAGTGAAGCCCTGTTTTCAGGTTGTTAAGGTGCATTTTCAGTGACTCATGTTCAGTGCAGAATTCAGAGAATTCAGATTAAAAACAGCATGTCATACCTGACAACATACAAATGACAAAACAACAGCAGACTCAACAAACTCAATAATATACAGGAAACAGAAAACTACAAAAACAGAAAATAAAACATTTGAGTGGGAAGAATATAAATACAGTATGTTCATTACACAAGTGCTGCTCCAAACGTGTAGCCTTGGGGGACCAGTTTTTCTAAAACAGCAGTAACATTAATTACAAATATTAGTCAACACTAAAATACCTTCTTGAATATCATGATCATTCATAACTGTCAGTGATGTAACTCACCTCATCCTGGACCTTCTCTGATTCATCAGAATGAGACTCTACAGCTGTTTCTCGTGAGACTGAGATATCAGTGAGAAAGAAACATCAGTATACAAGGATAGCAGGTTTAAATCAACTTCATTATTGAAATGGTTGGTGTTATGATAATAGGAAAAATATTTTTCTGTAATCTCTCATCAGTGAGAGAGAATCTAATACAATACTCACAGTCTGGTCTCAGATTCTCCATGCTGTCCCATCTCATAGCTTTTACTGTGTTTTTATCTCCTGACCCTTTGGATTTTGTCTCTTTTTGTTTTTTCTTCATATTCTTGTTCTTGTTTTTCTCAAGATCAAACTGCAGTTTGTTGGGCATTATTTTCTTCCATCTGGTCTTGCACTTTCCTCTTCATACTTTTATATCTATTTTAAACAAATATTACACAAAAAATGACATTCTACAAGTTTGATTTTCAGTACCATGTATGTAAACCACAAACAACACAATACTGGACCACTATTCATTTAACAAAATGACACAAAGAAGTCACTCTGCCTGTCTATGTTGCTTAAAATATAAAGAGCAATAATAGTTTTATGAATGAGAATGTCGAAAGCGCCACCTGGTGGTTAGTTAAAAAAAGTAGTCGGAACATACTATTGAATTTTAATGACTTACCCGTCTGATGAAGCAGCCAACGCAAACTCCATAGTTTGTTTCAGTGTTATGTGCACAAATAAAAGCCCAACTGTGTGTGTGTGTGTGTGTTTGTGTGTGTGTGTGTGTGTGTTTGAATATCTCTCTCTGATCAATTAATTTACACAGTAATGTGTGGCAATAAATGTCAGTATGAATATCATTATGATGTAAAATAATTTTGTAGCCTTCATATAATATGAAATTAAATATTCTTTATATTACTTGTAAGACTGGGTATTTGAAATGTAACTGAATACGTTTAAATGCAAGATCTGGCGTCTAAACATCCAAATACTTAAAGCGAATTCATTATGAATTCCGAGAGGATTGAATTAAAGCCCCAAACATTCGCTGACCATAAGACCAGCGTCTGCGTCTCAAACTTATCGCTAAACTTCGACGGTGTAATTCATACCAAGCTTTGCACAACACTGATCCATTCTAAACATCATAAATAGTTCAGAAGAAGTCTTAAAAATAAGAAACATACTCACCGTCCATGAAACGGTTGAACGTTAACCAGATAACAGTACAATACAGTACAGCACAGCTCAGACGTCGTACTATCAGCCGTGTTCTGTAAACGCTAAGTTTATTTAACCAATGACTCAAAGATGTGATGTCTTTATTTTGTTAAAACAGGAAGTGCAAGGTGCAGAGAACTCTAGCTCTTCTCGAGCGCAAGTTTCAAATAACAGGCATTTAGTCAAATTGAGTGAAGTTCTGCATTTGGGTTTATAGTTTGCTAGGTTGGTATCAAGGAGTTCACAAAAACATAGTTAATCGTGAAGTAACGTTAAAAATTACAATTGCTATCAAATTAGGCTTTCAGAAGTAAATGATTTCTAAAAGAGAAATGACAGGCAAATGCTTTGATCTGTCTCTTAATTGCAGGCTACATGAGAAATCTGTTAATATCACAAATAAGCTGGGTAGTTATTAAAACTTTTATTACCACCTTTCACAAGCATTTCATGTTTGACTCCTTTAGGAAAATGAAGTACAGTCAGTAAAAATATCAGTTCAAAATAATGTTAAAACAAATATAAAGTTTTAATAAAATATGAATGTACATAAGGCATTTCAACAGAATCACTTAAACAACCCAGAGCCTGCACATAATAGAGTTACAATGAATGTGTCATTGAAAACACTCAAACACAAAAAACATGAAAGAACAACGGGAAAAATCTCACTTGAGTCGTACATCCGTTTTTCAGTTGACTTTCAGGACTCTACAGTTCCACATAGAAGTGGTTAACCAGTATTTTATGAAAGACAAAACACTCGCTCACTGCGATCATGTGTTTCCTGGGGTACAGACTATTAGGCGAAGACGTTTCACAGACGGTGAGTAAATTTTTAATTAATATTTTAAGCTTAATGCTTAATATTATAAATTTGACATTTTCAGTGGATATGAAGATCCTGAACTGTTTTGATGTTTAGATTAAATGAATGTTGTGCACAACGTAGTATGAATTACACTGTCAAAAGTTAACGATATTTGAGATGGAGAGCACATATATATGGTCAGTGGATATTTGGGGCTTTAATCAAGTCTTCTCTGATGCATATGGAGCTAGTCTTTTATTTACATTGCAATATTACCCTTAGCCATATACTTTAAAATATCATTTAAGTCTGGAGAATCAACGAAAAAAAAGTCCACATGACTGTAACAAAAAACACAAAACACATTAAAGATTTTAGCCAAGCCTATGAGTTTTGCATTTGGGGAGACTGTTCACAACCAAAGAAGCTGACTAAAGAGCAGTGAATCTCTCATATTATTTGTATCTCCACTGTCTTGGCTGTGATAACAGCATCGCAAAAGCGCAATACACACACAACACCACCAGGGTCACCAATCCCACCTTGGCTCACTGCACTATTAAAAATAAAGGTTCCAAAAGGTTGGAGTTGTTGTTGTTGTTGTTTTGCAGTGATGCCATTTTTGGATCCCCAATTAACAGTTGAACAAATAAACAGCTCCTAAAAGAAACATTTTGAAGAACAAAAATCTAAACAACCTTTTTCCTCTGATTCTGTTATGTTCATTTGTACATCTCTAAAGCTTTGCTCTTTAGTTTGAAGCAGCAAATACAGGTAGAGTGACTTCATTTTGTCAAGATGTGAATATCTTTACCATTTTTAACGGTCCTGTATTTCTTTGTGATCTACCTTAACGGTACTGCAGACCTCAGGTGTTTCATAAGTGTCCGTCACTTGAACATCTCCATTTAATTTTTTTCAGAAAAGGTTATGTTAGGCTGACATCAATGGCATATGACTAATATAACTTGGGATTATATACAACAAAAAGACAGAACTGTTGCCTAAATGTTAATTTTCATGTAATGTTCGTTTAACACAGAATGAAAAGTGTGAAGAGGAAAATAATGGCCAACAAAGTGCAGTTTAATCTTCAGAAGAACAAGAACATGAAGAAGAAACAAATAAGGCCAAATTCTAAAGGGTTAAGAGACACAAATACAGTGAAAGCTGTGAGATGGCACAGCATGGAGAATCTGAAACCAGAGTGTGAGTATTGTATGAGATTCTCTCATTACAGAAAAGTATTTTTCCTTTATCATAACACCAACCTCTTCAGTGATGAAGTTGATTTAAACCTGCTATAGGACATCTACATATACTGATGTTTTATTTCTCACTGATTTCTCAGTCTTTTGTGATCAAGTCGAGTCTCATTCTGATGAATCAGAGAAGGTCGAGGATGAGGTGAGTTTACATATACAGTTATAATATACTGAATGATCTTGATCTTCAGTTAGTACTGACTAATATTTGTGAATGAATATTAATGCTGTTTTAGAAAACACCAGGACCTTAAACTCCAGTATATGACGGGGGTTCATTCACCATCCTGGACAACACTCCTGAGTTTGCTTTTACACATTTAGCGTGTCCTCCATGGCTGCACATTTGGAGCTGCGCTTGTGTTCCTGTAGCAAACATACTGTACATTTGTATTCATCCTCCTCAAATGTGTTATTTACTGCTTTTGTAGTTTTCCGTTGCCTGTATATTACTGAGTTGAATGAGTCTGTTATTATTGTGTCATTTGTCTGTTGTGTTGTCGTGTCTGACCGTTAGCTATGACCTGCCGTTTTCAATTTAAATTTTCTCACTGTATTTATTGCACTTTAAACAGTTTTCATTTGTTAAGAGGAAAGAAAATGTCTCTTGTGAGGCCTCACATTATGTGACACCAAATCTGTTTTTTTTTTTGTGAGTCACTTATCATTGAGTTTCTTATTTTTGGGGTTGATATCTGGCAACCGTTGTAGCTTCAATGAACAGAACATGTTTGTGTGAGGGAAGAGTTCAGAAGAGAGCAGCACATGCATGAAGCTTCTGTTAATGATGATTCATTAAGAGTTATTAAAGTGTTTTAAACTACACATGCATTGTGACTGCATTATTTTTAGGCCCTGGGTCAGGAACCCTTGTTTTCAGATCTCTCTCTTTCTCTCTCTCTCTCTCTCTCTCTCTCTCTCTCTCTCTTTTTCAAACGGTTGTTTAACTGACTTCTTGATTCTATTGAAGTGTTTTAGTAACATTTTATATTTGTTTTAGCATCATTTTAAACTATAATTGATATTATTTTCATTGACAACTGATAATATCATATTTGATTCAGTGTCAAACATGAAATGCTTGTGAAAGATGGCAATAAAAGTTTTAATAACTACCCAGCTTATTTGTGATATTTATAGATTTCTTATGTAGCCTGCCATAAAGATACAGTTTAAAGCATTTTGCCTGTCATTTCTCTTTTAGAAATCATTTACTTATGAAAGCCTAATTTGATAGCAATTGTAATTTTTTTAACATTACAATTAACTGTTTCTGTGAACTTTTTAGTTGATAATAACCTTGTGAACTATAAACCTATAAACCTCAACTTGACTAAAATCCTGTTATTTGAAATTTGAACTCACGGTTTTTACTTGGTGACTTCATAAAAAAGATACACAAGTGAAGTGAAAGCGATTCTGTCATGGATTGGAATGAGCTCTTGCTCCACCAGCGGCCAGAAACCTCACTACAGACGATTCAACCAGACACAGTCTTTTTTTTTCATAACTGGGGTGTTATGGAATAGCATTATACATAAGAAAACATTTTTCATTCCCAAAGTCATTGTAGAAATGACTGTTCAAGCTTATTTATTGTCATGTGTTCTTTATGGTTGTCTCTGTGATCTGTATTTTGTAAAACAAAACGGCCTTTGCTGCACCGTTGACTGGAGTCTATATCTTATTTGAGTGTACATGATTTTAAACACAGGTTTCAGAGAATTTTGGGTATTACACTTCTTAAGTAGGGAAAAAAGGTAAATTTAGTGTATTAGGTGTTTATGTACTCCCACATCCACATCAAAAAGGTTCAAGTTCCCTTTTTCCCCTTTTAACTCATATTATACAAAAAAATATATGAACATTACCTTTAATATTATTAGTAACACAGTCATCATTACAATGATTTACTTGATAATAAAACCAATCATACAGAGGTTGGAAAACAGACTCACCTAGCAGAAATGAATTCCTTAATTACACTTAAACAAAAGCAATAGCACCAGTCTTTTGTTTCACAAGTCACTAATTGATGGACTGGAGTGGTGTGGATTACTTGTGGATTATTGTGATGTTTTTATCAGCTGTTTGGACTCTCATTCTGACGGCACGCATTCACTGCAGAGGATCCATTGGTGAGCATGTGATGTTAAATTTGCTAAGTTTGCTAAAAATGCTAAATTTCTCCAAATCTGTTCCCATGTAGAAACAAACTCATCTACAACTTGGATGTATTTAACAAGAATACAAAAAGCATAAATAGAAAACTTATGTCAATGTTTTGTATTTATTCATTTGCATTTTTAAACAGAAAATGAGTACGAAAAGCCTAAATATGAATCATGTATCTATGTTTATATTTGAGGCCAATTCATTTGTTATATTCATATTTTTACCGTCTGTATTCTGTGCTGTTTCACTTGGCCCGATGTGGATAAGAAGTATGAGCTGGCTAAGAAGACGGAGCTTCCTAAAGTTCAGAAGCGTAAGGACAGACTGAAGGCTTATGTGAAAGACCCGTACGCTCTGTACCTCATTGATAAACTGCTGGTTTTTGATGACGCTCTCAACCACAACTTCTTCTGGTCCGACCCCAAGAAGGAGAGAGAGACTTCTAATTAAACATAAAGAAGTGTTCTGTACAAATTGAACTGAATCTTTATGGTAGGCCGGCAATGTGAAAACATGACCATTACATTAAAACACAAAAGTCTGTTGGGCTATTTAGCAGTGGAATTGGCAATGAGGAGTGTGGGTGACCTGCAAGACAATGTGAATACTGACAGTAGCAATTGAATCTTTCAGAATAAAATACAAGCTAGCAGCTCCATCTAGTGGGCACAATTATTGAAATACAATGTCTATAGAGAAATGACTTGTTTGCCACCCTCAGAATTGATTGGTTTTAGTTTAAAAGAAAATAATTGTAATAACGACCTTTTAATAATAATAATAATAATAATAATAATAATGTTATATTATATTCAGTATGAGTTCAAAGAAACGTGAACCTTTTTTGGTGGGACTGTCTGGGTGCACAGGACAAAAAAGAAAGGAATCACTTAAAGTGAATACAGACTCCAGTCTGTGGTGATTTTGCTCTATGGTTTATTGACACCTTCTTTCATAAATCAACATTTAAATGTTTGACAACTTTTTAGAAAATTAAGTACAGTCAGTGGAAAGAATTTTCAAAAATAATATAAAATGATAATGTAAAAACAAAATGATACTAAAATATGATTGTGCATAAAGGAGTGCATCAAGTAGTATCATGAAGTCAGTTAACATTTAAAACAATTAAAGAAAAGAGATCTGAACACAATGATTCCAAATGGTCCTGAAACTAATTTGGTTATAATATGTGTGTAACTCAAAACACTTTATTAAATAACTTGTGAACAGTTATCATTCAAGGAGAAGTTCACTTCCAAAACAACAATTTACAAATAATTTACTCACCCCCTTGTCATCCAAGATGTTCATGTCTTTCTGTCTTCAGCTGTGAATAAATTATGGTTTTTGAGGAAAACATTTCAGGATTTCTCTCCATATAATGGACTTCATTGGTGCCCTGATTTTGAACTTCCAAAATGTAGTTTAAATGCAGCTTCAAAGGGCTCTAAACGATCCCAGCTGAGGAAGAAGGGTCTTATCTAGCGAAACGATCGGCCATTTTTTTCGGAAAATAAAAATTTGTATACTTTACTCACTACCCGAGATGACTCGTTCTTCCCGAGTCACATTAAAGATTCGTTTAAAATGAACGAATCAATTAAGAACACCCATCACTAATTCGTAGCATTGTGAACGAGCATCCCAGAGCCTGTGCTACACGAGCTTTTGTGCTTAAAAAGTATACAAATTTTTATTTTTTGAAAAAAAAAGACCAATCGTTTCGCTAGATAAGACCCTTCTTCCTCAGCTGGGATCGTTTAGAGCCCTTTGAAGCTGCATTTAAGCTACGTTTTGGAAGTTCAAAATCGGTGCACCAATGAAGTCCATTATATGGAAAAAAATCCTGAAATGCTTTCCTCAAAAACCATAATTTCTTTACGACTGAAGACAGAAAGACATGTTGTGCTCTCTTCTGAACTCTACTCTCACACAAATGTGTTCTCTTCACTATAGAAAAAAAAGAAAAATTGGTTTCACATAATGTGAGGCTTCACAAGAGACATTTCCCTGACTCTTAACAAAAAAAATGGTTAAAACTGCAGGAAATAAAGTGCAATAAATACAGTGAGAGAATTCATACCTGACAGAAACTGCAACACAACAGACAAATGACAGAACAACAGTAGACTCACTCAACTCAACAACATACATCCAACAAAAGATTACATAAAACAGAAAATAACACATTTGAGGAGGATGAATACAAATGTACAGTATGTTTGCTACAGGAACACAAGCGCAGCTCCAAATGTGCTGCCATGGAGGACACGCAAAATGTGTAAAAGCAAACTCAGGAAAGTTGTACAGTATGTTGACTGAACCCCCGTCACATTCTGGAGTTTAAGGTCCTGGTGTTTTCTACAACAGCATACATTTTTAGTCAGTACTAAAATACATTTTTGAATATCATGATCATTCAGCAAATTATAACAGTCAGTAATATAAACTCACCTCATCCTGGACCTTCTCTAATTCATCAGAATGAGATTCTACGGTTTCTCGAGAGACTGAGATATCAGTAAAAAAAATCATCAGTATACATGGATGTCCTGTAGCAGGTTTAAATCAGCTTCATAAATGATGAAGTTGGTGTTATCATAAAGGAAAAAATATATTTTTGTAATCTCTCATCAGTGATACAATACTCACACTTTGGTTTCAGATCCTCCATGCTGTCCCATCTCACAGCTTTTACTGTGTTTGTATCTCCTGACCCTTTGGATTTTAGCTCCTTCTGTTTCTTCTTCATTTTCCTGTTCTTGGTTTTCTGATCACCAAACTGCAATTTGTTGGGCATTATTTTCTTCCCAACCTTTTCTATCTGTTTTAAACATAATAAAAGCAACAAAAATGTGTGCTTAAATGAATAAATGTAAACAAACATTACATAAAAATTAACTTTTAGGCAACAGTGTGTATAATCCAAACTAATATTTGTCAAATCACATTGGTGTCAACACAAAAGATTCTTTACTGAAAAGATAAAATTGAGAGGCACTTGAGATACATGTAAGGTTTGTAAATTTGATTTTCATGAAAGTAAATCACAAACAGATACTGGACCATTCAGCTGTGAGCAAAGTGACACGTCTTGACACAGTAATGGTACTCCTACTACAGATATACAAAATCTGATTTCCATAATATTTGTTCAACAAATCTGACAAGTGCTAAGGGTTCTCTAATGGCTACAACACACAACACTGTGCTTCGGACTTCTGCACTGAGAACTGGAGCTAATCAAAGCGCGTGAACAACACAAGCGCCAACCAGAGGCGACTAACGTTAGCTGTCGCTGCACCTACATGGGGTTGGGGTTAGAGTGTCCCTTCTAGCCTTTACCCCGAAAGGGAGGGAGGATATGTCGCGCTTTATTAGTTCGATGCTGTCGCGATGCTGTCACTATAGCTAGCAAAGTGTAGCTTCTTTGACTGTAAAGAATTTTGAATGCAGAACCCACGATCTTAATTAAAGTCTTCTTGTGCTCGTTGTTTAACTAGCGCTAATGTCTGGGAGGCTGTTTGTTATGAGAACCTTTATAGTTTTATCTCCAGACTCTAGTGATATTTTAACGTATATGGCTAATGCTAATATTCCAATATTGCATCAAAGGTTAGATCCTCACGCATCACATTGACCCCCAAGCCTCTACGTTTTAAACTTAGCGCTAAACCTTTTTTGCACTGCATTAATCTATTATAACATAATAAATAGTTCAGAAACTTCTTATACATACAAATAAGAAACACACTCACCGCCTGTAAAACTCTTTCGATTAATGTTTGTGTAAGGATGCAGTCACAACAGGTTGGCCCCTTACACTGCTCCCGGTGTGTTACATATAATGCGATTGGCTTGTGATGCAACCAATAGAATATCACACAGAACTGTGCTCCAGGAAGGCGACGGTCTTTTCAGCAACTTAGTAACATCACGGACAGCACCTGCGTGTTATTCAGCGAAAACTTTTCAGAAACGGTGAGTGTTTTTGTACCCCATATATATATATATATATATATTAGACGTTTCTGACTTACGATGTTTAGAATAGATGAATGTAGTGCAAAACCTCGAATAAAGTTTAGCGGTAAGACGCAGGAACTGGGGTCAGTGGATATTTGGGGCTTCAGTCAAGTGTTCTGTGATGCATATGGAGCTAACCTTTGATTTAATATAGGAATACTGGCGATAAACTTTAAAATATCACTGGAGTTGTCTAAAGATAAAAAAAGGTTTTCATAACTCTACCAACGTCCAGGAAAGAAAGCCCAGTTAAAAAAAAAGAAAAAAAAAAATTAAAGTAGGTTCATGGGTTGTGCATTCACGGAAAGTATTTACAATCAAAGAAGCTGCCTACCGTGCAGTGAAACTCTTATTTGTATTTACATTGTCTTGGCTGTATAACGCCATGGGGACTATAGTGTCACTATAGCCCCCCCTTTCGGTCTTTGTGTTAATTTGTACATAACTTCGCTCATACTATTGGTCATTAAACTGAAGCAACAGGGACGGGCAGAGTGACTTCATTGCGTCATAATGTGAACTTCTTATCTCCTGCTGAATGGTCTAGTATCTGTTTTTGATGTACCTTGCTGGTGGGCTACGGCAGACCTCAGATGTATCTCAAGTGTCGGTCACTTGAACATTTTATCTTTTCAGAAGATATTGCGTTGATATTACAATATTACGTCACCAAGGCCACATGACATATTACTTGAGATTAAACACAACAAACAGTAACGATGGTTGCCTAAATGTTAATTTTCAGGTAATGTTTGTTTAAAACAGACAGGAAAGTGTGAGGAGGAAATTGTGAGACAGCAGAATGGGAATATAAAGCCCAACAAACTGCAGTTTGATCATCAGAAAAACAAGAACTAGAAAATGAAGAAAAAACAGAAAAAGCTGAAATACAAATGGTCAAGAGATACAAATGCAGTCAAAGCTGTGAGATGGGACAGCATGAAGGATCTGAGACCAGATTGTGAGTATTGTTTTAGACTATTTGTCACTGATGAGAGATTACAGAAAAATATTATTTCCATTATCATAACAGCAGCCTTTTTAATTATTAAGTTGAAAGTTTAAACCTGCTACAGGACATCCACAATTGCTGATGATTTTTTTTTTCTCTCAGTTTTTCAAGAAACAGCTGTAGAGTCTCATTCTGATGAAGTAGAAAAGGTCCAGGATGAGGTGAGTTTACATTACTGACAGTTATAATATACTGAATGATAATGATATGTATTTTAGCACTGACTAATGTTTGTGAATGAATATTAATGCTGTTTTAAAAAAACACCAGGACCTTAAACTCCAGAATGTGACAGGGGTTCAGTCACCATCCTGGACAACACCTCTGAGTTTGCTTGTACACATCTTGCATGTCCTCCATGACTATACATTTGGAGCTGCGCTTGTGTTTCTGTAGCAAACATACTTTTGTATTCATCCTTCTCAAATGTATTATTTTCTGTTTTTCTGTTTCTGTTGCTTGTATATTATTGAGTTGATTGAGTCTGCTGTTGTTGTGTCATTTGCCTGTTGTGTCACAGTGTCTGATTGTCAGGTACAAATTCTCTCACTGTATTTATAGCACTATTTCATGCAATTTTAACACTTCAGGTTTTTGTTTTTTAAACAGGGTTGTTTTATTATTATTTTTGTTTGTTTTTGAAGCCTAATATGATGTAAAAACCTATTTTTATTTTTTGTAGCTATAATAAGGAGAACACATTTTTGTGTTAGAGTGGAGTTCAGAAGAGAGCATAAATGTTGTTAAATGTTGAATTTTTAAAGGTTGTTTAACTGACTTCATGATGCAACCTGATGCATTGCTTTGTACAGTCATATTTCAGTATCATTTTATATCTGGTTTTACATGATTTTACATTATAATATTTGAAAATTCTTTGTACTGACTGTTTTTAATTTTCCAAAAAGGTGTCACACAAAAAAATGTTGGTTGATCAAAGGTGTAAATAAAACTTTTAATAATTACCATGCTTATTTGTGTTTTATGTATTTATTTATTATTCTTAAACAAACATGCCTTTTACCTGCCATGTATCTTTTAGAATCGTTTAAGATAGTCAGCTGATAAGAGAAAACCCTTATTTGATAGCAATTATAATTTGTAGCATTAGTTTGTGCCTTATTATGTTCCTGTAACCACTTGAGCAGTTTGGAGACCTAACTCAACCCAACTAAGACCCTATCAACCACCCGCTCACGACATCACTGCAGTTCTGGTAATGACTCGTATAGCTTTCAATACCACAAGAAACATACTCTGCAGTACAAAGAACAAAACCACAGTGTTCTATTTCCTTCACTAGCCTCTGCAGCTTGGTAAAGCGGTTCAGAAAAAAACACGGTCAAGCCAGCCGCGCTGCCAGAGTGTTTTACATTTAGACGCCCAGGACTGAGAGATAATACAAAATGCTCGTGAATTTTTACTTGCTTATTTATTTGCATTTCTGCTTTAATATCCGTGTTATTTATTGGTGACTTTGACGGTTGTCTGTTACAATATTTTTCTTAAATATTCACCTTTCAAATAATTGTTTTATGTAGATGAGTTACAACAGAATTCGTAGAAAACAGACAAAATAACGTATTTAGTCTTTCTAAATACCAGAATTGATTTTTAATTTGTTTTACTGTTCAAAAGTAACTGTTATTCTTCAATGAATGTTTTCTATAATGAGGTTTGACGTCTGCTTTGAAAGAGAGGGCAAATAAAAAAATGTTCACAATGGAAAAAAAAGTTAAATAAAATTGCAATTTGCAAATTGCAGAAAGGTGTGAGGAGGAAACTGTGAGACAGCAGATTGGGAAGAAAATAATGCCCAACAAACTGCAGTTTGATCATCAGAAAAACAAGAACTAGAAAATGAAGAAAAAACATAAAAAGCCGCAATCCAAAGGGTCAAGAGATGCAAACGCAGTGAAAGCTGTGAGATGGGACAGCATGAAGGATCTGAGACCAGATTGTGAGTATTGTTTTAGACTATTTGTCACTGATGAGAAATTACAGAAAAATATTATTTCCATTATCATAACAGCAGCCTTTTTAATTATAAAGTTAAAAGTTTAAACCTGCTACAGGACATCCACAATTGCTGATGATTTTTTTTCTCAGTTTTTCAAGAAACAGCTGTAGAGTCTCATTCTGATGAATTAGAAAAGATCCAGGATGAGGTGAGTTTACATTACTGACAGTTATAATATACTGAATGATAATGATATGTATTTTAGCACTGACTAATGTTTGTGAATGAATATTAATGCTGTTTTAAAAAAACACCAGGACCTTAAACTCCAGAATGTGACAGGGGTTCAGTCACCATCCTGAACAACACCTCTGAGTTTGCTTGTACACATCTTGCGTGTCCTCCATGACTATACATTTGGAGCTGCGCTTGTGTTCCTGTAGCAAACATACTGTACATTTGTATTCATCCTTCTCAAATGTATTATTTTCTGTTTTTCTGTTTCTGTTGCTTGTATATTATTGAGTTGAGTGAGTCTGCTGTTGTTGTGTCATTTGTCTGTTGTGTCACAGTGTCTGATTGTCAGGTACAAGTTCTCTCACTGTATTTATAGCACTATTCCGTGCAATTTTAACACTTTTTTTTGTTTTAAAAAACAAAACAGGGGTTGTTTAACTGACTTCATGATGCAACCTGATGAATTGCTTTGTACAATCATATTTCAGTATCATTTTATATCTGGTTTTACATGATTTTACATTATAATATTTGAAAATTCTTTGCACTGACTGTACTTAGTTTTCCAAAAAGGTGTCACACAAAAAAATGTTGTTTGATCAAAGGTGTAAATAAAACTTTTAATAATTACCATGCTTATTTGTGTTTTATGTATTTATTTATTATTCTTAAACAAACATGCCTTTTACCTGCCATGTATCTTTTAGAATCGTTTAAAATAGTCAGCTGATAAGAGAAAACCCTTATTTGATAGCAATTATAATTTGTAGCATTAGTTTGTGCCTTAATATGTTCCTGTAACCTCTTTAGTTTATACTGCCCTTGTTAATATAAACCTAAATTTAGAACTTGAACTGACTTATCTTGACAAACTCCTGTAATTTGAATATGAGTGGAGGCTTAACTTAACCACAAACTCAACCCAACTAATGTTTGTCAACCACCCGCTCAAGATGTACTTGAGTTTCTCTGTAATGCTGCCCACAAATAACAAAACCACTAACTTCAGTGTTCTATGCTACTGCTGCTGAGGGAATTTCCCCGCACCGCAGTACAAACACTTGATTACAGTTAGAACAAAACGCAACATCATATTGGTTGTTGTGTTACTACTAACTACAGAACCATAATTTTCTCCATCCTTCACTAGCTGTTGCTGCCCTGTTTCCACTGACTACCAAAGCGTTTCACGGACGTTGAGTAGGTTTCTCATATTTTTAAGCAGTAGGATGGTTCTGAACGATTCATGATCTGACTAAAAATGAGAGTATTTTTGTCCATTATCATAACACCAACCTTTTCAATGATGAAGTTGATTTAAACCTGCTACAGGACATTCACATGTACTGATGAAAATGTTTT
>CM070027.1:26861764-26981764 GCA_036247105.1 Cirrhinus mrigala | reverse complement strand
GGAAAACATGATATTCATATGATAATATATGAAGTAAATTGCAAGGTAAGATCTGAGGTGAATGAGGTGAAATCAGAGGTAGGCCTCAATTCAGAGAGAAATCATAAGGTAAAATATAAAGTAAATTTTACAGTAAGATCTGAGGTAAAATCAGGTAGTCCTCAATTCTGAGGCAAATCATGAGGTAAAATATGAAGAAAATTGCAAGGTAAGATCTGAGGTAAACAGTGCGGTAAAATCAGAGGTAGTCCTCAATTCAGAGAGAAATCATGAAGTAAATGTTGCCATACTGTCTGAGGTAAAATCAGAGGGAGTCCTCAATTCTGATGGAAATCATGAGGTAAAATATGAAGTAAATCTTACGGTAAGGCCTGAGGTAAAATCAGAGGTAGTCCTCAATTCTAAGGGGAAATCATGAGGTCAAATATGAAGTAAAATACAAGGTAAGATCTAAGGTAAATAATGAGGTGAAATCAGAGGTAGGCCTCAATTCTGAGGGAAATGATGAGGTAAAATATGAAGTAAATTACAAGGTAAGATCTGAGACAGTGAGGTGAAATCAGAGGTTGGCCTCAGTTTTGAGGGAAAACATAAGTTAATATTTAAAGTAAATTGCAAGATATGATCTGAGGTAAACAACAAGGAAAAATCAGAGATAGGCCTCAATTCTGGATGAAATCATGAGGTAAAATATGAAGTAAGTCTTACAGTAAGGTCTGAGGTAAAATCAGGGGTAGTCCTCAATTCGGAAGGAAATCATGAGGTAAAATATGGAGTAAATTTTACAGTAAGTTCTCAGGTAAAATCTGAGGTAGTCCTCAAAAAGATCTGAGGTAAAATCAGGGGTAGTCCTCAATTTCGTAGGGAAATAATGAGTTAAAATATGAAGTAAATTGCAAGGTAAGATCTGAGGTAAACAATGAGGTAAAATCAGACGTAGTCCTCAATTTTGAGGGAAATCATGAGGTAAAATATGAAGTAAATTTTACAATGTTTTCTGAGGTGAAGTCAGAGGTAGGACTTAATTCAGAAAGAAATCATGAGGTAAAATATGGAGTAAATTTTACACTAAGTCCTAAGGTAAATTCAGTGGTAGTCCTCAATAAGATCTAAATAATAAGCTTTAAATAACCTGAGGTTGTATCTGAGGAAAACCTTGAGGTAAAATCTGAGATTATCAGTTAAAGTACTCAATTGAAATTTGAGGTATGCCTAGATTTAGTCCTTAAATAAACTGAGGTAATGTCTGAGAAAATTTTTTTCTTTAAGTAAATGAATGTAATCTGAGGTAAATGCTAAGGGTAAACTCTGAGTACAGTAGGTCTGCATTTTGTGAGGTAAACTCAGAAATCGAAGTAAAAATACAGGCAAGAAGTGAGGGTAAATTCTGTGGTAAGTGGTAAACACTAATGTAGAATCTAAGGTAAATGACTCCAGTAAAACAAAAAAGAACTGCAAGTACACCAATCTGAGTTAAACATGAGGTAATGTCTATGCTGTCTTTTAGGGGATGTTTGAGCCCTTCATGAAGAGCTTCTATGTGAGGTCTACAGATGCCACACACATCAAAACACTCAAGGTAAAACATTGTTTTACCTTCATGTGTCATATTTGCTTGATTGCTGATGTTTTGTGTCTTATCTAATATTTTTTGCCTCCTTCAGCTGGAGATTTTGACCAATCTGGCTAATGAAGCAAACATCTCCACCATACTCAGAGAATTCCAGGTAAAGTTTCATATATTACATTGAATCTGAGGGGAGAAAATTGAATCTTAAGATGAAATCTGAAGTAAATACTGAGGTTTAAATGCCTAAAAATCCCGTCTGGGTAAGCTCGCTAGGTTTAGAAACACTGTTGAGAAACAGCAGTTTTAAGCAGCTATATTTGTGTTCCAGACATACGTGAAGAGTCAGGATAAGGCATTCGCAGCGGCCACCATCCAGGCCATCGGCCGTTGTGCCACTAACATTTCTGAAGTGACCGACACCTGCCTCAACGGCCTGGTCCTGCTGCTCTCCAACAGAGACGGTAATCACACACTAACCTCACTGGAGCCTTTTGGTTTTGAAGTTATTGTTCAGTTATTAACAGCAGTGCTTCTGGTTGCCTCCAGATGGCAATATGATGAAGTTCAATGTCTTGCAGTGTAAAGACAAAATTGACTATGAAAAAAGGCCCTTGATAAGTCCACTGTCTCTTTTCAGTTATCAGAAATGTTCTCATTTATCTCATGATTTCATATGAAGCTTTTAGTTGAAGTCACTGGTATGACCTCACCTGTACTTTATTGTTAGGGAATTGCAAAAAAAAAAAAAAAAAAAAAAAAAAAAAAAATAGAATGCAAATGAATTAAACTACTTAATTTATTGAGTATACCATGATTGGCAAAATGTGGTTTGATACCTTGCAACTTTTGTAAAATGCATTTTTCATTAAAATTATACCTCTGACTACATGTGCTAGAAAAAAAAAAAAAATCAAGAAATAATATTTCTTAAAAACCTTTAATATTGCCAAAGAAGGTAACACCAGTGACAAAAAAAATACATGTGGTCCTTAAATAATTTACATGTATTCATAAAGTCAAAAGGTAATCTAATAATGTGGTATAAGTTTAAATGTTAGAAAAAGAAATACATTTTAAGACAATCTTGCCATGCCAAAATAAATCTAAATATAACTTTTATAATATTATATTTTAAATATAACTTGAATTCATATTTCAAATAGAAAGTCCATTTTTAAATCATTTTAAACAACGTTTTTATTCAGAAAATGTATTAATGGACATTTTAAAAGAGCTTTTTAAAAAGATTTTTCCTAAAAATAATTTTAGAATTTTTATCATACATTAAATTGGAAGCTGCTATGTAATTGTTATTATTACTGTTAATAATTGTTAATGCTATTTTAATTAAATATGTACATTTTTGTATGTTGACTGTTTTTCAAAACACAATTTTATTAAATTATTATTAAAATGTATTGAAATGATTGCAATCATATATATATATTTTTTAAATACTTTTGACTTTGCTGCTCATATGGCTTGAAATCATAAATGAATAAAAAATAAATTAATTATATATTACTTAAAGAAAAATCTTAAATACATATGTATTTCTAAAAGGTGACAGCATTACCTTTAAC
The DNA here is from genome assembly GCA_036247105.1 of Cirrhinus mrigala. Taxonomy (NCBI): domain Eukaryota; kingdom Metazoa; phylum Chordata; class Actinopteri; order Cypriniformes; family Cyprinidae; genus Cirrhinus; species Cirrhinus mrigala. The sequence goes on along the minus strand of CM070027.1, from coordinate 26,978,611 downwards.
ATACAAATTGCATACAATGTACAACTGATAAAAGTAGGAAACACTTCTAAAATCTGAAAATAAATAAATGAATAAATAAATAAATAAATAAATTATTTATTATTAGTATTATTATTATTATTATTATTATTATTATTTTTTTTTTTTTTTTGGAAATAGAGCAAACTTCAGCATTTACCTACAAAAATGGATCACAGGGACTTGATTTATCTAAACTGCCTGAATGAATTTATTCCGTAAAATGACTCACTAAAGCTAAATATAAGAGAAGACATACTATAAACATAGGTATATATTAATTAAATATAAATCTTAAATACATATGTATTTCTCAAGGGTGTGGATCATGGGGACTTTATTTATCTGAACCGCCTGAACGAATCGATTCACTAAAATGACTCACTAAAGCTACATATAAGAGAATACACTACATATAGGAGTGTTTGTATTAATTCCTTGCCTTAAAAATGCAGGTTATTACTTTTTTTTTTTTTTTTGTTGCTATACATTGGCCTATCAGTGTATTCATGTGTTTCTTCTCTTCGTAGAGACTGTTGTTGCAGAGAGCGTCGTAGTCATCAAGAAACTTCTGCAGACTCAGCCGTCACAGCACAGTGACATCATCAAACACATGGCCAAACTCTTCGACAACATCACTGTGAGCGACGAGTGCAGCATTACACAACAGTAACGTTATAGCGTTTAATTACAATCTGATTCATATAAATATAACACGGTGTATTTGGTCATCCATTGCGTCTTTAGGTTTCGATGGCGAGGGCCAGCATCCTGTGGCTGATGGGTGAATACTGTGAACACGTGCCTAAAATCGCCCCCGATGTCCTGCGAAAGATGGCCAAGTCCTTCACCAACGAGGAGGACATTGTCAAGCTCCAGACGGTCAACCTTGCTGCCAAACTCTACCTGACCAACTCCAAGCAGGTAAAATCAAATCACACTTTGAGTAGGTGGGGGTGTGTTTCATCTGTGTTTTATCTCACTTTTTATCTCTTATACAGACTAAATTGCTGACTCAGTACATTCTGAACTTGGGCAAGTATGATCAGAACTATGACATCAGAGACCGAACGCGCTTCATTCGTCAGCTGATTGTCCCAAACGAGAAGAGCGGAGCGCTGAGCAAATACGCTCGCCGCATCCTGATGGCACCCAAACCGGCTCCTGTCCTGCAGTCTGCCTTCAAAGGTAACAACCTTGAAAAGTCATAAAGAGTTATTTACAGTTTGTTTAGTGAGTGTATATATATACTTTTTTTGTAGTTAAGTACTGTAGTAAAATTTTTTTGTTAAATATTTTATCAGCTCTGTGAAAATATTTAAAAAATTAATTAAACTGTAAAGTATGGAAATGTGTTTTAAAATAATTTCAATTTCAATAGATAAATATTTGGATTTAGGTAGTACAAAAAACTAGTAAAATATTTTATCAGCTGAAAATTACTTTTTGTTGTTGCAGTCTATGTAAAAAATAAATGTAACTAGAAATAATGTAGATTTTCAGGCTTGGGACAGTCATAAAGGATAATTTAAATTTATATATATATATATATATTTTTTTTTTTAAGTGCTGTAGAAAAATATTTTAGTAGAATATTTTATCAGCTAGAAACTGCTTTTTGTTATTGCAGTCTCTGTAAAATACTTTTTAAACAATTAATTGAAACTGAAAAATGTAAATTTTCTAGCCTGGAATAGTATTAAAGAGACATTTAAATTTCTATATTAAATTAAAAAAATTTAGTTAAGTAACAAAACAAAAAAAATTTATAAAATATTTTGTCAGCTAATAATTACTTTTTGTTGTTTCAGTCTCTGTAAAATAATTGTAACAAATGTAACTGCAAAAAAATGTAGATTTTCAGGCCTGGAAAAGTGTTATTTTACATTTCTATAATGAACAAACAATAATTGTAGTTAAGTAATAAAACAATTTAGTAAAATATTTTATCAGCTAATAATTACTTTTTGTTGTTTCAGTCTCTGTAAAATAAAATTAAACAAATAAACAAATAAATAAATAAATAAATAAATGTAGCTGCAAATAATATAGATTTTCAGGCCTGGGAAAGGCATATAATATCAGTTTAAACTTCTGTAATGAATATAATTTTTGTAGTTAAATATTAGTATTTTAGAAGAAAATTTAAACAGATAGAAATAGCTTTTTGTTATTGCAATCTCTATGAAATACTTTTTAAAAATTGAATACAACTGTCAAGAGTCAAAATTTCTGTAGTAAATAAAAATTGTGTAAAAGTAGTAAAACATTTTTTAAAGCATTTTATTACCTAGAAATTGTTTTTTTGTTGTTGCAGTCTCTGTAAAATGATTTTTTAAAATAATAATAAATAATAAATATCTTATGTATTTTACAATATTTTTATAATTTTTTTTATAAAATAGATCACATTTATTTAAAAATAAACAAAATAAAAAATTTAGTTTTTCAGGCCTGGAAAAGCCATAAAACTTGTTTCAGATTCTGTTGGGGGGAAAAAATGTATATATTTGTATATGTTAGTTAACTACCCTAGTAGTTTTGTTGATGTGTAAAAATTAATGAAAAACTAATGAAAAGTAATGTAGGTTTTCAAGCCTAGAAAAGTCATGAGTCAAATAAATTTCTTTAGTGTTTTTTATTTTTAATTGCAAGTTAAGTAATAAAATATTTTATCAGCAGCTAGAAATGAATTTTGTTATTGTAATCTCTGTTAAAAAAAAAAAATTATATATATTATATATATATATATATATAATATAATTTATAATATATATATATATATATATATATATATATATATATATATATATATATATATATATATATATATATAATTTTTTTTTTTTTTTTTTTTTTTCATGAAAAAAAAACCCTCCGCAAAAGAAAATATAGTGTTTCATATCCGAATAAGTTTTAAAGAGTAATTTAAGTATCTATAGTGAATATAATTTATAATATGATATAACATGAATAAACATGATTTTTTCAAGTCATGGAAATTCAGTGGTGAGAAGATGTGTGATGCCTGAAACCATTCTGTGCAAGATTCGAACCTACAACCTTTCAGTTCCCACCACATAACTGTAGCCTCTAGCCTTTATCACTCACATTTGAAGCTTTGTTGCATGATGAAAGCAGTTTAAAAAAATCCGAAGCAGCCAGTTTACCATCATGCTCTGATTCTAAACGCCACGACCACATCTCTACGAACTCAAGAGTTCAGCTGACATCGATTTCTCTCACTTCTCTCATATTTCATCACATCATTCCATTCCAGCAGGGCTTCAGAACTGAAACACACAACACCGTCATGGGAATTCATCCCCGCGGGCCATGACAGCAGTGCTAACCCGTAAACATCAATACAGCACGCAGAAATACTCCGCAACCTATTCTATCAAACGGCACACGGTTATTTTTTCCCAGCTTTTTTTTCTGCATTAGCCGAGTGGATTTGTAGGCTACGCCTTCCGTTCCTCCCATGCGGAATTGAATTGTTGGATTCGGTGTAATTTGATAAGAGACAGTCGAATCTGGGCGTCCCGTCCGGCCCGCGCCCGCCCACACATCGATATACTACTACCTCCTGTACGTTTACGCACTTCACCTGCAATTAAACGGCAGTAATTACGCTCACGAGCAGGAAAAGGGTGTTACTCATTTGCTCCTGTAGATACACGGATGGACGGATGGATGGATTCGGGTTTAGCGAAGGATGCGCTCTGTGTGATTGATGCCGGCTGTCGCTGGGGGTAATTTTTGTTGTGCTGAGTATCGTTCTCGGTGCTTGCTAAAGCGTGTCCTGCTCTTAATAGGAGGTAATAAAGTTTGTAAGGGCTGATTATGCTTCGCTGTGATGAAACTCGAAGCGACACGTCTTTGTGTGTTTTTTTAAGTCATGTATAGATGCCGGTCCTGACATATGATCCTGCAACGAAGGCCGAATTGTCAGGCTTTAGCTGTAAAACTACATTCATAATGTGCTGATATCAAATCTGTGCTCTAATTTGTTTTAATACAATGATTTTATGATTATACTGTAGATTAAAATAAATTAGCATACTGAAACATACAGCCATTAGTCTTTATTTCATTAATGCGGCGTATATTTACCCTATAACATTTGCGAGATATTTAACTGCGGCTGTCATTTTTAATATTTGTGGTTTGGATCCACCGTGTGCGGCTGCATTTTTCGCTCATGTTCATATTCTGCAGAGCCGCAGTGATTATGCGTTGATATACCTTGGTTATTACGGGACGCACCCGGCGTATTGTGAGAAGGGCACACGGGCAGACCTGAATGCCGTGGCATTTCTGCCAGTTTAATGTCAATTACGCAGCAGGTCTTTTGAAGGCCTGTGCGGACACTTATTGCTTTTTTGTTTATTATGACAAAGAAGTACAGTATTATCCAGAGTTGGAGGCATAAACTGGAAGATCTTAGTTTATTAGTCTTGCGTAGCAGAACTTTTTGCTTGTTCAATACATTACGCTTTTTTTTTTTTTTTCAAATTTTAAGCCACATTTATGATGAACAGTAGATTACAGTAGATTTAACTTTATTATCGTATACACACACAATCTACTATATAATATTTAGAATTACACTGCCAGTCAAAAGTTTTTGAACAGTAAGATTTTTAATGTTTTTAAAGAAGTCTCTGCTGCTTACCAAGCCTGTATTTATTTGATCTCAAATACAGCAAAAGCAGTAATATTGTTAAATATTTTTGCTACTTAAAATAATTGCTTTCTATTTGATTATACTTTAAAATGTAATTTATTCCTTTAATGCAACGCTGAATTTTTAGCATCATTACTCCAGTCTTCAGTGTCACATGATCCTTCAGAAATCATTCTAACATGCTGATTTGCTGTTCAAGAAACTTATCAATATTTAAAACAATTGAGTTAATTTTTTTTCAGGATTCTTTGATGAATAGAAAGATTCAAAGATCAGCATTTATCTTAAATAAAAAGCTTCGAAAAGAAATCATAGAAATGAATGATTTTATTTAGCAAGGATGCTTTAAATTGATCAAAAATGATGATAAAGACATTTATAATGTTACAAAAGATTTTTATTTCAGATAAATGCTGTTCTTCTAAACTTTCTATTCATCAAAGAAACCTGAAAAAATTCCACTCAGCTGTTTTCATAATAATAATAATAGTAAATGTTTTTGAGCAGCAAATCAGAATATTAAAATGATTTCTGAAGGATCATGTGACTGGAGTAATGATGCTAAAAATTCAGCTTTGAAATCACAGGAATAAATTATATTTTAAAATATATTCAGATAGAAAGCAGTTATTTTAAATAGTAAAAATTGTTTCAAAATTGTACTTTTTTTGCTGTACTTTTGATCAAATAAATGCAGGCTTGGTGAGCAGAAGAGACTTCTTTAAAAAAACATTAACAATCTTACTGTTCAAAAACTTTTAACTGTAAGTCTATATCCAATATTATATCCATAATTAATATAATATGAGGTGTTATACTTAATATTGTTGTATTAATAGTCTAATTAAAATGAAAAATAAAAAAATATTAAAATTGTTTTATATTATCTGAAAAATATATACAAAATATTTAAGTTGACACTTGATTTTTCTGTTATTAGAATTTAATAACTTGTGATTAATTTTAGTACCAGTGATTTTAGAAAGCATAATCAAATGTAAATTTTACTTTTTTTATTTTACATTTATAAATTATTTTCTATTGTATGTATTTACTTAAACTTGTACTTTATAATTTTTGAATTACCTTTACTGACAAGTTTTACCAATAAACTAGTGATTCTGTTAACGGATGACCAAAGGTGTTGCTTTGATATAAAACCTTAAAGGGATAGTTCACCCAAAAATGAAAATTCTGTCATTAATTACTCACCCTCATGTCGTTCCAAACCCGTAAGACCTTCCTTCATCTTCAGAACACAAATTAAGATATTTTTGATGAAATCCAAGAGCTTTCTGACCCTGCATAGACAGCAATACATCTGACACGTTCAAGGCCCGGAAAGGTACATAGGACATTGTTAAAATAGTCCATGTGACATCAGTGGTTCAACCATAATGTTATGAAGCTACGAGAATACTTGTGTGCATAGAAAACAAGAAAAACAACTTTATTTAAATAAAATTCCTAATCTTCCATGTCAGTCTTCGACACGCATTCTCAAAAGTATCATGATGCGTGCGAAGGTCTTACGGGTTTGGAACGACATGAGGGTGAATAATTAATGACAGAATTTTCATTTTTGGTTGAACTATTCCTTTTTCAGGTTTTCAGCCACCTTGACACTCCACAATGTTTGACGGCATCAACATATAGTTGCTTAACTATCTCTCGGTTCTTCTCAGATCGAGACCGGTTTCAGCTTGGCACACTCTCTCATACACTCAATTCCCAGGCCAATGGATACCTGGAGCTTTCTGATTGGCCGGCTGTCGCTCCTGACCAATCAGTAAGAAATGTGGAAGTAGTAGACCCGGTAAGACTCCTTTGTATTTAAAAAAAAAAAAAATTTAATTAAACATAGAGTTCATTCACAGTGCAGTGATGTTACCAAGTCTCAAATTATTATGACCTCATTTCCGGTGCACGTGTGACCTGGGCAGGTCAAAGAGGCTGGAGCGCCTGCACTTGGTAAATCCAAACCTGCCAAATCAGATGAGAAGTTCTACTCTGATTCTGAGGAGGAAGAGGAGGAGGAGGAAGAAGGAAGCAGTAGTGAAGACAGCACTAGCAGCAGCAGTGAAGGTAAAACATAAGATTGTAAAAGGATGTTTTTGCACATTTGAGGCTTGTTTTAATGTTTTTGTTTGCATGTAGAATCGGAAAGCGAATCTGAGAGCGAGGAGAACAGCGATGATTCAAACAAGAGCAGCTCCAGCCAATCAGAGAAGAGCTCCAGTGAATCAGACTCAGAAAAGAAGAAGAAAACTCTAAAAAACAAAAAACTACAACAGCAGAAACCAGACAGCAAAGACAGGTACTGGTCGCACTCAGTGTAAACAACCTCATTTATGTTAACCAATCATGACCTTGCTCTGTATCCCAATACCCAATCACATTCATCCTTTCTAAATAAATTCCCAGCTGTTTTTACATTTTTAAAAAAAATTTTTTTAAGGAAATTAATAATTTTATTTGGCAAGATGGATCAAAAGTGACAAAGACTTTTAAAAATGTTAAAATGATGATTCTAACTCTAAGGGTGTTTTCACACTTGGTCCTTTTCAGGGGTCTGAGCATGGTTCGCATGATTTTTGGCCCATATGTGAACACTCCAAACGATCTCAGACCCCTCAGAAGCGAACCGAACCGAGACCATCTCGGGAGGTGGTCTGAGTACGGTTCGCTTTCGGCTAAAGGTACGGTTCGCTAAAAACGTGCATTGTGAACACAAATCGGCCCGGGCTCACTTGATTTTTCCATTCGCGAATTATGATGTAGTTTGGTCATCAGATGTCTCCGTACAAATCAGCTGTTGACTGCAGCTTCTGGCAGATCTCTACAAGTTATTCGCTCACAACATTCACTGGTTTATTTTCATTTTAACTGCTTTCAAACTGTCTAAAAGTGACGCGGCTGTTTGCCTTGCCGGTCTAAACTTCTTGATGTACGGTTTTACGAGCACGTAAATCCCAGCTAGGGCTACACTCTATTTAGCGTCTATTGTGTTTAAACTGTTAAAAACACCCATGGTTCACATATACACAGTTGGGTTTGTCTCAATGGAACGTAAACATCTGGGAAAGAAAATCTCAATTTCATCAATGCCTTTTCCGCTGGTGCTTAGAAGGTCTTAAATTTAACTGTCAAATAAAAAATAAAATAAATAAAAAGTACAATGGAGACAGAAAGAAAGTATTTCCATAATGTGATTAATAAAAACTTAAAAAGGCTATTATTCATTGAATATGAGCGCTGCACATTTCAAAGTCAGGTGCTGCGCTGCTTCGTGTTCTGCCGTTACCGGTGAAACCATTATGTTTATGAAAAAAGCGCCACCTGCTGGCAGCAAATGAATTTGCACTTTTAATGAGAACTACTTCTGGTTTGATATAGTAATTGATATTAAACCAGCCATTAAACCAGTAAACCATAAATATAATAATTGATATTTTTGACTCTTTTCTTCTGTTCGTTCTTCTTTTTTAAATCCTGCAGAATCCCTGTGTGCTAAAAAATGTTTAAAAAAAAAAAACTCAAAGTAAATATTACAAATGTCTACAAATGTCTTTTGTGCAAAAGATAAAAATATTCCAATTTTGAGCCCATAATGTCAGCTAAACAATACTGAACTGGACTAGATTCAAAAAGCAACAGTCTGAACGCAAAGAGGTCTGAGACAACATTATTATCTACTCTATAATGATAAAAATCCATGCAGTGGTTTTTAATTAATCTGTAAAAATAATATCCCCTTTTTCAAATCGAGCCGTTCTCAGATGCCTGTCGTTGTGCCGTCACACCGACGGAGGCCGCTCCCATGATAGTTGATTGACATGAGCGTCTTACCTCAGATCAGCTGTAACAGTCCGCTCTCTTTGTTTCGATGCTGAAGCAGGGATGTAAGTTAGACAAGAATATCTCCGATTGAGGTGTTGTGTTGCTGGATGTAATAATGAACATAGTGGTCGTCATTTACTCCCAACATCTGAGCTGCTGAAGATACAGTAGATTACGTTTGTTTGTGAATGGAATGCTCCTCCCGATCTGCATATATCCGTCTATGTTCGCACGAATCATTTGTGATCCAGCTTCACTTGCAGCGGAAGTGTGTATAAGCGTTTTTTAATGAATCTTTGCGATCGACTTTCCTTATAACGTGGTGGTTAGGAAGTTTAGCGGCTAAATGCGGCTAAAGTAAACAAGATCGTCATTCCACAGAGAGAAGAGAGTGACGGGGCGAGCAGAGCTCATTTGCATTTAAAGGAACAACCCCTTAGAATGCGATGATTTTTGCAGAGCTCATTTTGACAAGGTAAAAAGGGTGTTGTTTTACAAAACCATTGAGAATTTTTAATCAAAGTATATTAGAGACTTTTCATTAAGACCCTAAAGAATCATATCAACTTGTGGAAAATGGGCATCCGATGACCCCTTTAAAGAGGACTCAAGTGTGAAAACACCCTAAAATGTTAGAATGATTTCTGAAGGATCCTGTTACACTGAAAACTGGAGTAATGTTGCTGAAAATTCAGCTTTGCATCATAGGAATAAATGACATTTTAAAAAAATATTTAAATAGAAACCACTTATTTTGAATTGTAATAATATTTCACAGTATTACATTTTTTTTCTGTATTGTTTGATCAAATAAATGCAGCCTTGCTGAGCATAAAAGACTTCTTTCAAAAACATTCAAAAATCTTACCAACCCCGAACTTTCCAGCTGTGTTGTATCTTTAGAAATCAGACAGTTTTTATTTAACCCTTTAACTGATATCTCTACCATACGGTTGAGCTAACGTTGATAGGGAATAAATCTATCAAAAGGACGAGATGAGAGAGCAATCTTTCCACAGCTATACTCCCCCATCTCTGTGTCTGCTGTTTCCATGGAGGGATGGGAATTTCCAGTTTTCAAGTGAGAGCAGCAGTTTACAAACTTCAGTCAGTCACACAGAAGCAAGATTGGTGCTGGTCAGTCATCAGATAATAGGGTCAAACAAGCAATCAAAGAAGTAGGGATGAAACAATAAAATTGTTGTGAATAGGGTAGAGGGTAAAGAACAGAAATATAACAAAATATATGAGAAATGCAGAACTTTTTAATAATTATCCAAATCATGCGTGACCATACAGATGATATGTCAGTAAAAGACATGGTATAGCATATAAATTGCTATACAGCTATATATATATTATACAGACACTTAAAAATATTTTTTTAACTTTGTGGACCCTGAAGGTTATGATACTAATAAAGTTAAAGGAATGTTTATTATTGCAAAATAACTCATGGAATAGTTATTTGAAGTTAAATTGAGATTTACCATGGACTGACATCTCAACCGTAAGGTAGAGTTTTATAAAAAACATAAATTGGAAAAAAAAAAAAAAAAAGTGCATGAGGCTATTTATTAGATGTCTACTAATAGGAATTTAATGTTAAATAATTTTTTCATTAGCTCCTTTTAGGGGTGAAAGTTAAAGGGTCAAATAGACGCATCACTTACGCATAAACCTTCATTAAAGGTCATGCATGTTTCCTAAACACCCATTGAACACAACAGAAAAAGTAAGTGTTATGAATTCCCACGCTTTATACTTGCATCACATGCTATTGCCTGTTTTGAAGTGTTTATGCACATAAATATATAGACAGATGGTATGCGAGATTGACTTTGGTAATTTTAACCACATATACGGGGTGTGTTTTGCTCAAGTGTGCGCACAAGTGGATGCACAATGTACAACTTGGATTTTATATATGTGCGGAAGGTAAATAATGTGTGTGTTCAGTGTGTGTGTTGGTGTGATTGTGTATGCTGCAGCATAAAACGTGACTAATAAAATGTGGCACCAATAATCTCCCCCTCCATCTGTTCATACACACACATACACTCTCACACTCCCTCTCTCGCCAGGCCTCAACAATAACGTCAGTAATTTAACACTTTCGCCGACCCCACCACAAAGAAACTATGCTTTTTATTTTTAGCAATGCATGTCTGTGTGCCAGAATTCACTTATATATATATAATTTTTTTTATTACATTTCTAGTTTGCTTGTTTCAAATTATAAAAATATCTGGGAAGTTCATAAATGCATTTTGTTTTCATTTATTGATCAGTTTTTGATTTTGAACCCATTCTTATTGCTTTCAAATTTGTCAAAAATTGCTTTTGCTTACAAGTTTAAAATCAGCAGAATATGTCTAGTTCATCACGTAAACTAAATGTTTACATTAGCAAGGCATAAAAAAACACACAAACATGATGACTTTCTTTATCCAGTCCACACCGAGTTTGCACTGTTAATTGTTGTGATGTAACGTTCCTGTAGTTGACCCTGCTGCCTTTATTAGAGGTGGTAATTAAACAGCTAATACACACACATGTGTGTGTGATACACTGTTTGCCTGTTTTGTTTGCTGTTCTGTCATTATTGTGCATAATTTAAGGCTCTCGCCCACATCCTCAACTACCGTGAAATGCTCTCATTAATACACACACACACACACACACACACACACACACACACACACACACACACACACACACACATACACACCTGCTTTAATGCTGCCGTTGAACTGTGCACATTTCAGTTAGATTGTGTGTGTGTGTGTGTGTGTGTGTGTGTGTGTGTGTGTCACTTGTTCTGGGCAAATTAAATTCAAAGGCCAAATTAATCCATCTAATCATCTCACAATTAAAAAGACATTGTTCCCGCTGCTAATTTAGCCCACCTTTTCTCTTGTGCTCTCTCTCTGTATCTTATATTTCATACAGTTGACTGTGGGCAAATATGATCTAGGGAAACAACTCCATAAAGGCAGTTATGCCCTAAAATCCCAGAAAATGGTGCAAAAAAAATGCCCATGTATGTGTTTTGACTCATATTCATATATATCGCATATCGCATATCACTCGATATCACACGGGCAGCAAGAGCGTTATGACATCAGTGCTGATTTTGTCCCGATCTATCACGAGCTTAAATGCGATTTTATACAACAGTTCAGTAAATAAGAAGTTGATGTTTTATGTTTTGAACACAATATTGTGTTTTTGCTCAATTTTGCAGAGAACATATTACCTTTGAAGCCACAGCAGGGTTGTTGTGCTTTTCAGAGCAACACAGCAGTATTTAGTTTCTGAATGAATCCGCGTTTTGAAAGAATCGTATGAATTAATGATTCAAAAGGCCCATTTATAAAGAGAGCCATTTACATAATTTCTTAATTATAAAACGTTTGAATGAATCAAATGAATGAATGACTCATAAAGACATTTACTGCCACTTGATGACAGATTTAGTTTCTTATTTAGAGTATAATTTCATAAAAAAATTATAATAAAATAATAATAATAATAATAATAATAATAACATTAAAAGAATAGTTCACCCCCAAAAATATTAAATTCTGTCATTATTTATGCTCCCTCATGTCGTTTCAAACCTTTCTTTCGTGGAACGTAAAAGAAAGTATTTTGAAGACTGTTGAAAGATGTTTTGGTTACCATGACTTTCATTATATGAACAAAAAATACTGAGCTGTTCCTCAAATGATCTTCTTTTATGTTCAATAGTTTACGTTAGGCCGTTGCAGGCTGAATGTTTGTGTAATAAATTTTGTTGAATCAAATAAAATATTTCTTTCTAAAGCTACAATTTGTAATGTCTATTTGATCCTTTCTCATTTAACAAAAAAATAGCTTTAAATGGTCTTTTGTGGGTATTTTCACAGTCAAATTTATTTTGCGATTAATTAGATTAATTAATCAAAACATCATGTAATTAATTAAATAAAAAAATTTAATCAACTGACAGCCCTAGTTTTTACATAATTCATTGTTGTGTTTAGCGCATAAGAAACTCTTAAAAGGAAAGGCTATAGATGAAATTAAGAAGTGAAGTGTGTTAATTAGAAGTAGGTTGATATTGCTGCATTAATTTGTCTAGTGAACTCAAACAAATACTTCAGTTGTTTCTGTGTCTGTGTTGCTTCAACAGGAAGCAGAAAAATGGGAATGCTGTGAAGGGTGAATCCGAAAGCGAATCAGGCTCTGGGAGTTCCTCGTCTGGGAGTTCGTCTGAATCCGGATCAGAATCTGGATCAGAGTTGGATTCAGATTCAGACTCAGGAACAGATCAGAAGAAGAACACAAAGTCTAAACCTGTGCAGTCTAAACCGGTCACAAAGGTGAGAACAAGAAGAGAGTACAAAAAGACATCCTGAGTTGTGGGTGTGAAGTTTTGCTCCATGTGTAACATCTGACATCCATGTTTTTCTTTTCAGCAGGTTGAGAAGAAGGAAGTGTCTCTGCTTGACCTGGATGACTGTGAGTTTCTTTCTGTAGAGTTTCCATAGTTAAAGGAGAAGTTCACTTCCAGAACAAAAAATTACAGATAATTTACTCACCCCCAAGATCATCCAAGATGTTCATGTCTTTTTTCTTCATTCTTAAAGAAATTGTTTTTTTGAGGAAAACATTTCAGGATTTTGCTCCATATAGTGGACTTCATTGGTGCCCCCGAGTTTGAACTTCCAAAATGCAGTTTAAATGCGGCTTCAAAAGACTCTAAACAATCCCAGCCGAGGAAGAAAGGTCTTATCTAGCAAAACAATTGGTTATTTTCTAAAAAAATTACAATTTATATACTTTTTAACCTCAAATGCTCATCTTGTCTAGCTCTGCATTGGTTAGGGTAAGTCAAAAAACTCCCGTCTCATTTTCTCCTCAAACTTCAAAATTGCCCTACATCGCTGCAGAAGTACCGACCCAGTGTTTACAAAGTGAACGCGCAGGGATGGTCAAACACCCTTTACAAAAAAAGTAAAACAGTGTTGTAAGACGATTTTGAAGTTGGAAGAGAAAATATATATTTTGCAGAATCTGCAAAATGTTAATTATTTTACCAAAATAAGAGGGATCATGCAAAATAAGTGCTTTGAGTGCTTAGAAAAGCGCTATATAAATGTAATAAATTATTATTATTATTATTATTATTATTATTATTAAAATGCATGTTATTTTTTTATTAAAAAAAAGATATTTCACGCAAAAGACGTTTACATATAGTCCACAAGAGAAAATAATAGTTGAATTTATAAAAACGACCATTTACATACACTTGATTCTTAATACTGTTGTTACCTGAATGATCCACAGCTGTTTTTTTTTTTTTAGTTGTTCATGAAGCCCTTGTTTGTCCTCAACAGTTGAACTGCCCGCTGTTTTTAAGAAAAATCCTTCAGGTCCTACAAATTCTTTGGTATTTCAGCAATTTTCTGTAATTTAACCCTTTCCAGCAATGACTGTATGATTTTGAGATTCATCTTTTCACACCAAGGACAACTGTCCTTAGTATGTAACTATTACAGAAGGTTCAAACCTGCATTGATGCTCCAGAAAGAAAAACGATGCATTAAGAGCCAGGGGGTGAAAACGTGTGTAATTTAAAAACATAGTAAATTTAACTTATTTTTGTCTTCTGGGAAACATGTAAGTGTCTTCTGTAGCTTCTGAAGGCCAGTACTATATATATATATAAATATATATATAAATATAAATATAATATTTAGACAAAATAAGAAAAATGTACACATCTTCATTCTGTTAAAAAGTTTTCACCAGCTCTTAATGCATCGTGTTTCCTTCTGAAGCATCAGTGAGTGTTTGAACCTTCTGTAATGGTTACATAAGAGTCACTCAGTGTGAAAAGATGCATCTCAAAATCAAACAGTCATTGTTGGAAAAGGTTCAAATGCACAAAAAAACAAAGAATTTGTGGAACCTGAAGGATTTTTCCTGAAGAACAGTATGCAATTTAACTGTTCAGGACAAACGAACAAACCTTAATATTTAGACAAAGCTATGTAAATTATACTTGTTTTGATGCTGATCTTGGGGGTAAATCTGCATAATGCAGGTAAATCTAGTAAAATGTTTTAAATAAAGACAACTATTCTGTTAATGCTGTTCTTGTTTTGTTTGACAGTCTCGCCCGCGCCAGTCACCACACCCAAGAGCTCCATCCTGTCTCCTAGTTTGCTGTCTGACCTGCAAGGACTCTCAATCTCACCGTCCACATCGGCCTTACAGGTGTGTGTTGTGTGTCTGTCCGACTTTGTTTTGTTATAATGAGCCTTTCTAGAATACTTGAGTTGATTTGTTTGTATAAACTGACTACTAAACTATATATTTAACTATCTATTCATTTATTTTGCACTAATGACCAGCTCGCTGTACATTTATCCTGTAGATACCTCTTCCTTTCTATCATTTCCTCTCCAGTCTGTTGTTTGTGTCCATCTAGATATCCTCTATGTTCTTTGTTTCTTTGTGCTGTTGTATTATAGATTCGTTTTTCATTGCCTTCCCTTTCTCTTTTCCTCCAGTGTGCGTCCAGCGTGTGTGTGTCTGTGTGTGTTGTCAGCGTATGTGATTGTTGACCTTTTGCAGTATGACGGCTCCTTCCTCTCCCGTGAGAGTCCTGTGTCAGGGAGAGAGGGATGTCAGGAGGGCGAGAGGGAGGGAGAGATGTCAGTAAGAGATGAATGAAGCATGTGTGGTCATTTCTTCTCAAATACTATCTGTGTCTTTCTCTTTTAGGATTGACACATGAACTGTAATATCCCAGCGGCCCACAGACACCCCCCGACAATAACACACACACACTATAAATGCGTTTATAGACCTGCACTGCTGTCATATTTCAACTAAAAGAGTCTTAGTGGGATCTGGACCTTGATCGTATTTTTTGTAATATTTTGTGGTGTTATTAAGCTTGCATATATTTGAGTGCATATAATTTGTGTTGAAAGAAGAATTAAATCTATTTTTACATAGTAAACACAAGCAAATGTTTATATACAACAGATAATTCATTTTGTAAATTTTTTTGAAAATCTCTTATGTTCACCAAGGCTGCATTTATTTGATTAAAAATACGGTAAAATCAGTAATATTGTGAAATATTATTACAATTTTAAATAAAAGGTGTTTATTTGAATATATTTTAAAAATGTAATTTATTCCTGTGATTCAAAGCTGAATTTTCAGCATCATTACTCCAGTCTTCAGTGTCACATGATCCTTTAGAAATCATTCTAATATGCTGACCGGGAAACATTTATTAGTATTATCAATGTTGAAAACAGTTGTGCTGCTTAATATTTTTGTGGAAAAACTTGATGCATTTTCCCCCAGGATTCTTTGATGCATAGAAAGTCTAGAAGATGAGCGTTTATTTGAAATCGAAATCGTTTGTAATACTGTATTTTTTTTCTATCTATCTATCTATCTATCTATCTATCTATCTATCTATCTATCTGTCTATCTATCTATCTATCTGTCTATCTATTTTTTTCTTGAAGGAAATTTTTACTTTTGTGTATGTCACATATTCTGACTTTATATTATATCATGTATTACAATTTCCTGAGCCGTTCCATCATATTCTCCAGTACCTAATATCATTAATTATTTAGAAAATACTTTTTTCCAGTAAATTGCCAGGTCCCACTTTATATAAGTTGGCTTAAACTACTATGTACACTACCAGTCAAACGTTTTTGAACAGTAAGATTTTTAATATTTTTTTAAAGAAGTCTCTTCTGCTCACCAAGCCTGCAAAGTACAGCAAAAACAGTAAAATTCAGAAATATTTTGCTGTTTAAAATAACTGTTTTCTGTTTGAATATATTTTAAAATCTAATTTATTCCTGTGATTTCACAGCTGAATTTTTAGCATCATTACTCCAGTCACATGATCCTTCAGAAATCATTCTAATATTCTGATTTTCTGCTCAAAAAACATTATTATGTTGAGTTGAAAACAGCTGAGTAGATTTTTTTTTTCAGGTTTCTTTAATGAATAGAAATTTCAGAAGAACATAATTTATCTGAAATAGAAATCTTTTGTAACATTATAAATATTTTATAACCACTTTTGATCAATTTAAAGCATCTTTGCTAAATAAAAGTATTAATTTCTATAATTTCTTTCAAAAAAGAAAAAAATGTAATGAAGCTTTTGAATGGTGTAGTGTATAATGTTACAAAAGCTTTTTATTTCAGATAAATGCTGATCTTTGGATCTTTTTATTCCTCAAAGAATCCTGAAAAAAAATACTGAACTGTTTCAAATATTGATAATACTACTAATAATAATAAATGATTCTTAAACGGCAAATTTCTGATGGATGATGCTGAAAATGTAGCTTGGATCACAAAAATAAATTACGTTTTAAAATATATTCAAATAGAAAGCTGTTATTATAAATATATCACAATATTACTACTTTTGCTGTATTTTGGATCAAATAAATGTGAGCTTGGTGAGCAGAAGAGACTTCTTTAAAAAAACATTAAAAATTAATCACTGAAACACTAACACTAAAATGAATCATTTGATACTATGCACCTATTGTTTACATACATGCTTTTACATTGTACTTGTATTTTAAAAAACACATGCATGTAATTACATCTGCAATTCATTTCTGTAATTACATTTATTGTTACCCTTAAACCTATCCATACCACCAAAGCTTACTCGTATCCCACTTCAATTGCAACAAAAGTGTTTTGCAATACAATATGTGACCCTGGACCACAAAACCAGTCTTAAGTAGCACGGGTATATTTGTAGCATAAGCCAAAAATACACTGTATGAGTCAAAATGATCGATTTTTTTACTTATGCCAAAAATCATTAGGATATTAAGTAAAGATCATGTTCCATGAAGTTATTTAGTAAATTCCCTACCGTAAATATATAAAAACTTAATTTTTGATTAGTAATATGCATTGCTAAGACAACTTCTAAGGTGATTTTTCTCTATATTTTGATTTTTTTTTTTTTTGCACCCTCAGATTCCAGATTTTCAAATAGTTGTGTCTCAGCCAAATATTGTCTTATCCTAACAAACATACATCAATGGAAAGCTTATTTATTCAGCTTTCAGAATATGTATAAATGTCAGTTTCAAAAAAATGAACCCTTATAAGTACATTGTACTTTGTTGTTGTTGTAAGTACTGTACATGGTAGTTAAAATGCACCAAAAAAAATCATCCAAAGGTCATACCAATTTATTACTTTGAGTATAAGAGCATGCTATTAAACTCCAGACATCGTACTGACATCGCTGTGGTTGATCTATGATTGCTGATAACGCACGATCCTCTATATCCCATAGTCGGAGAAAACTTTTAAACTTCCTATAGGCTCCAACCTCCATCTGTCAGAATTCCTATTCTCCTCCTGTCCATCACGGCAGGTTTGCCCCCGTGACCTGTATCGGCGTGTTGGGTGGGTGTCAGCGGCGCCGCTTTGATTGACAGGCTCGTCAGGCCCGGGCCGCCGCGCAGCTAGAAGCTGTTAGGCACAGGTCATTAGAATACTACCCACGAGCCTCGGCGGGCAGGCTAATCAGAGCTGAAATAAAGGGTGAGATTGAGAGAAAGAGAAAGGGCTTATTTAAAGTCAATGCTATGCATAAATACATTACAGGCCGCTATAATCTTAGTCACGGTGGATAAACCTCATCTCTCTCGCTCGCACATACATGCATTCAAACGCGGGCATTCATTACGGCGTGTCACGTCACACAGCTGGTCTTTCTTAGGCGCGCGCATGCAGATGTATGAAAATATATTCATACGACACGGCTCTGTGTGTGTGTGTGTGTGTGTGTGTGACTTTGGTCGCTGAAATAACGGTGTGTGAAATAGAAAGACACACCGATGCATTCTGGGACGGTTAGCGGCGGTATTTAGCCGATCCGGGGTCAGCGTGCGAACTATCTGCCTCGGCTCCTCCCGTTTCTAATAACATTTTGACGTGCGGATCTGCTCTGAAATACTGTTTAAGCGCGCGCCGGGGGAGCCGGCTGATAACTTTTCATTCATAATTAGCGCGGGGCGAATGGGGGCCGAACGCGGGGCGTCGGAGGGAAATTGAACTGTCAGTGTAGGGCGAGCGGGGGGCGAGCGAGGGCGAGCGCGGGCTGAGCACGGGGTGGGGGGCGTTTGACCCCATCACAATCCGGGGGCCGCGTCATAATTTGTTCATTTGGTGCCCATCAGCCGGCCGGCGTTGCTGCGGTGACCCCGTTCTTCTCGGAGCACGCTCAGTGCCGTCCTCATTATGACTCAGCAGCAAGGTAGAAACGCACGTGGAGACGCCGACTCGCGCTGTCAATCACATGTGCTTCATGCTGGACACGCTTTAGTGTGTGTTTTTGTGCGCTATAAAGCACTTTTGATTTGATTGTGCATTCGAAGTACATGGTTTAGTGTTTCTCAGAGATTTTGTGAGATTATGGTTGGGTGAACCTTTTTTGTGTCTTTTAAAGTTACATGCATCAATATGTTGAACTTTGAGAGCAAATGTAATAGCATCAACCCATTTGCAGTTACTAAATTGAACAGAAAAAAACTTTAAAAAAAACAATCTCTTTGCATCGATTTTGGCTGATTTTAAAGCGGACTCAAACACAGTTTATTATAGTCAAATAATGATTAAAAAAAAAAAAACATAAAAAAATGCCCTTTTGTTTCTTAAAAAAAAAAAAGTGAAAATTAAAATATTAAAAAACCTTTTATTTTAGCTAGTTGGCAAAGCAACATTTCTCAATTTTATTTAGTCCAACTTGATTTATTAAAATAACTGAAACTAAAACTAAAATAAAAAGCTATATAGACATATTTGAAAATGAATTAAATTACAAAAATGTACAACAAAATTAATAAAACTTTAATTAAAGTCAAAACAGAAACTATAAAAATGCCTCAAAATTCAAAATATTAATAAAAACTACCAACTACCCTTTTGTTTCTTGAAATAAAATAAACATTAAGCGAAGTAAAATTGGTAAAACAAAAATTGAAAAAAAAAAAAAAAAAAAATCATTTCAGCTAGTTGCAAAATTTCTCATTTTTATTTAGTCTAACATGATTTGACAAAATAACTTAAACTAAAACTGAAATAAAAAATTAAATGAATTGAAATGACAAAAATACACAACAAAATTATTAAAACTTAAGCTAAACTAAAACAGAAAATATAATATCTTTCCAAAATATCTCAAAATACCTCAAAATTCAAAATATCAATAAAAACTACTAAAATCCCCTTTTGTTTCTTGAAATAAAATAAACATTGAGGGAAAAAATGAGTACAATTTTAAAAAAAAAAAAAAAAAAAAAAAAAAATATATATATATATATATATATATATATATATATATATATATATATATATATATATATATATATATATATATATATATATTTTTTTTTTTTTTTTTTTTTTTTTTTTTAATTTAATTTCCAAAGCAACATTTCTCATTTTTATTTTGTCTTACATGATGTATTAAAATAACTTAAGCTAAAACTAAAATAAAATTAATAAACTATATAGACATATTAAAAAAAAAACTAGTTAAAATGAAAAAAATATGCAAAAAAACACTAACACTTTAAATAAAATTACAAAACAGAAAATATACAAATAACTTACATTTCAAAATTCTAAATATTAATAAAAACTACTAAAATCGCCTTCTGTTTCTTGAAATTAAATAAACATTAAGTGACATAAAAAAAGTAAAATAAAATATAAAATAATATTCTATTTCAGCTAGTTGCCAAAGCAACATTTATATTTTTATTTAGTCTTGCATGATGTATTAAAATAACTGAAACTAAACCTGAAATTAAAATGAATAAAAATTCATATAGACTTATTTTAAAAAAAAACTAATTAAAATGACAAAAATACACAACAAAATTACTAAAACTTAACAAAATTAAAACAGAAATATCTCAGAGTTCAAAATACCTAACGTTTTAAAATTCAGAATATTAATAAATAAAAACGACTAAAATCCCCTTTTGTTTCTTGAATAAATTAAACGTGAAGTAAAAAATTAAAACTAAAAATATCTCAAATTTCAAATTATTAATAAAATAGTTGTGATAATGTTTCAATCCACATCACATTCACTGAAAATGTGAAAATGAGTGTAATTTTGTAATACGTTAATGTATATGTCTGTATTTATACATTATTTTATTGTAGTACATCTGCACTGTAAAATAAAGTGAATATTCTATAATTTATCTAAATTTTTTTCGTTTACAGTAGCAAAATTACAATAATTCTTCACTCAACAAGCTTTTACTTTGCCGCAAACCTTCTGAGAGACCTTTACATTTCTGTGCTTAGTTGACAGCAAGTTTACTGAGCTTTTCAATACAATTCAGATGAAATTCTGCAATGACCTGTTCTCAAAAATGATGCTAATGTAAAAAATTAAAGTGAACCTCGCACGTTGCATTCCCAAATTAATAGAGTTTGCAGCATTTACTGTGAACCGAGTCTCTTTGAGATGCTGAAACCACCAGAACATGAGCTGCTCGTGTGTAAACGAACACAGTGATGCGATTTTAGTTCATTTGACTGATGCATAACCCGTGAAAAGCCACAAAACACAACATTAGACATTTGTTTTTTGGTACGTTAGGAGTTTCGCTACGCAAAAGAAACTTACTCACATTCCTTTACATTTATTTCACAGCCTTCAATATTAATCACGGTGACTTTTAACATCTGACAGGATCGATGCGTGCACACTTCGCCAGCACTCGTTTCACCAAATGACATTTTTCTCATACGGACAGTCTCATAAACAAATGAATTAGATTTCAAACAGCAATAGAAAATAGATTTTTAATTCTCTCTGCTGTATGTCCTCCCGTCCTCCGTTTATCCTCCTTTTCCCTCCTCTGGTTTCTCTCTCTCTCCCTCTTTATCTGGGCCGGCGAATGCGTTTTGCATCTGTCAGCAGAATTGGGCGGCAGCTGGACAGAGAGGATGCTGGGATATGTGAAGGTGACTAGAGCGAGTTGTCATCCATCACTGAGGTTTCCTTTAAGCTCATCCATAATAGAGCCCCTCAATCAAGCTCCCCTTCACACGGGAGACGTGTCCGAGCGTGTGCGCGGGACGCCGCGGTCAAGGTTACTCTTTTCTTTCGGTTATTTACTCTTCCACCGCCCAGCGGAGTTGACCACTTTATAGGACGCCAAGTGTGTGTGTTATATTGGTGATCATAAGCGATGTGTTGTATATTGGCTCGTCCGGTCCTTGAGGACACTGACAGGAGCGGTTATCATGAAACGCTGGACACAGCCCGCGCGTTTCTGTGTGGTAAATCTGACGCCGTAAACATTACGGCTACTTTTATCAACACGGACCGGCTTGACACCTACAAAAGCATGGCTATAAATTCATGGTGCGTGTGTGTTTATGTAGGAAGCTTACAAAAGGATGTGACACATCTAAAGGTGCTTTCAGCTGCACGTAACCGCCGTGTTCGTATAACGCTGCTGTTTCAGATAAACCAACTCATTCATGCTGTCAGGTTTTCAAACCAATTTTATTTTGGTTTGTCTAGTTTCGGTTGCGCCATCCGTCATGGTGATTGTAGGTGATGTGCAGGCCCGTACAGAAGCGCTGCAAATTTCCGCAGAATTCGAACGCCCATCATTCATACGTTTCTGCATGTTCCTCACCTTTGTTTGTGTTTTTTTTATTTAATATTTATTCATGTAAATATAATTATATTTGCTAAATAATATTATTAATAGTTTGGAATGTTTTAAAATAATTAAATATTAAATTAATATTACAATATTACAATTAATTTAATTTAATATAAAGCATTTATATTAATGTTATTAACATGAATATAATTTTAAAATATGAGTGTGTTATAATGTAATATCATTTATCTGTATTTAATTTTATTTAATTGGAATAACATAATTTATCAAAATGTTTTATAATATTAATATATAATTGACAGAAAATCATGTATTATGATTATATTAATAAAATGTCATTTTAAATTCATATTTAATTTAATATTGTTTTTTTTATGTACATATTCCCCACCTTTGTGTTTTTTTTTTCATTATGTTGATAAATGTTAGTGCTGTCAAACGATTAATCGTGATTATTCGCGTCCAAAATAAAAGTTTTTGTTTATATAATAACAATAAGTATACTGTGTATATGTATTGTGTATAGAAAAATACACACACGTACAGTATATATATTGCAAATATTACATGCGTATATTTATATTCATATAATTGATATTATATATAAATATTTTTAATATGCAAAAAAGATTTTTCTTAAATATATACATGCGTGTGTGTGTATTTATATAAACATAATAAATATACACAGAATATATTATGTAAGCAAAAACTTTTATTTTGGATGCGATTTAATCACGATTAATTGTTTGACTGCACTAATAAATATTATTATATTTGATAAAAAAAAATATTTACAATTTATTCAAATTATTTTAATGTTAATTATTATTTAATTAATTTAATATAAAACATTCATCAAAGTTTTGTATTTTATATTAATAGCATGAATGTAATGTTAAATATATATTCTGATTGTATGAATAATGTAATAGGATTTATCTGTGTTTAATTTAGTTAATATGAATATAATTTATCAAAGTGTTTCATAATATTAATATATATGCAATTATGTATTATGATTAATTTAATAAAATATAATTTTAATTAATATTTAATATTGGTTTATCTTTACAATTTAACAAATAATGTAATATTAATAATATAATGTTATAATATTAATAATAATTTCAATAACACTTTACAGTAAGGTCTCATTTGTTAACATTAGCTAATGCATGAACAATATTTTTTCAGCATTTATTAATCGTTTTTAATGTTAGTTATTAAATGTTCATGTTCATATTAATTTAGTACATTAACTAATGTTAATAGATACTACTTTGTTTTAATGATATATTAGTAAGTTATGAACTTAACATTAACATTTATAAATGCTATATTATTATTGTTCATGTTAACTAATATAGTTAATGTTAACAAATGAAACTCTGTTGTAAAGTGTTACCATAATTTCAAATGTACAAAAATATCTTTTTTTAATATCATTGATCAAAATATCATATTTTATAATATTATTACCATTATACATATGTATTTATAATTTAGTATTTTAGGATTGTTTCATAATATTAATATTAAAATTGTGTATTATGATTATTAATTTTTATATTTAATTATGTTTAAATACATTCATATAATTGAACAAAAAAAAATTTATCATGTTTTCAGCTTTTAACATTAATATATAGTATATTTTCAGCTGCATTTCACAGATTTTACCATATTTTAATCCATTGTCCGAATTCAGATTATTTTTCTGCAAAATCAAAACAAAAAATGTGTTGATTTGGGTCTGTTGTTGTTGTGTTAACAATGTTAAAACATTCAGAACTGAGCAGTACAAATATTACCGGTCCGCAAACAGAGCCTTGGGGTACCTCGCAAATCTGAATTTTAACGGATGCGGTTTTTCATTGCACATTTTCAGTTTATTTCCATTGCACTATTTTTAGCTTTTATAACACCTCTCATTACACTATGAAAAAAACTCCAGTGTTTGGGTTGCAGATGCAATCCATGGCTTGGAGGGACTGCTGGTGTTGAAGACTGAGCTGCAGCCAACAAATAAATTGCAGGCAGAAATGTCATCCCTGTCCAGGTGTTCAGGAGTGCCGTGTAGAGCCAGAAAACTGCCATCAGCCGCCGATCTGTTCTGCTGTCACACGAGCTAGAGAGAGTCCAGAGAGTCAGGAGTAATGCATTGAGACGTCAGTGGTCTTTCCACACTCGTCATATCGATGGCAGCCGGTGTCACAGGACGCAATTCAGGCATGACGCTTGGCCTTTCTTTTCTGTGGGCCATTATAGTGATTTTCTTGAAGCAAACTAGTGTAAATCAGGGATGCACCATTAGAGACATTTTTGCTGATACGATTGCAGATGATTATTTTTATGGCTGAGAGCTGATATATCAATATTATACACTACCATTTAAAAGTTTGGGTTTTTTTGCAACTGTTTTCAACATTGATGATAATAAATGTTTCTTAAACAGCAAATCAGCATAATAGGATGATTTCTGAAGCATCATGTGACACTGAAGACTGGAGTAATGATGCTGAAAATTCAGCTTTGCATCACAGATATAAATTACATTTTAAAATGTATTCAAATAGAAAACAGTTGTTTCAAATTGTAATAATATTTCACAATATGTCTGTTTTTACTGTATTTTTGATCAATTTTGGAACAATTTTATTTACTACTAATCGATTCCAGTATAGTTGATTGATAGTTGATCATTAAAACTCTAATTATGGCTCAAAACATTATGGCAATAACTGGATTTGGAGTGTTTTTGCAAAGCCGAAAGTACATTCACTTGCTAGACCGGTTGTTTTGTTACTGCATCTTTGATGAATTTTTATCCGCTGCCAACTTGAGCATTTGTTTTCTGTATTGGACACAGCTGTTGTGTTTTCTGCTGTTTTAAATGTCACCAAGGTAATCTTATCTAGAAGTTTTGTTGAAATTGCGAGAATGACTTGTGATAGTCTTGGAAACAGTTGTTGGAATGGGTTAGAAATTATAAACAAGTCAGTATTGAGCATTTATAAAAATGTGTTTGAGTTCATGATGTCATGGAGTTGCATTTTAGCTTGAACACCTAATTTTTAATTAAAAAACACTTTAGAAACCACAATGCATTGACCCTGGCATTGTAATGGTAACTTCAGCACAGATGCATTGTAGAACCACTCATATTTCCTTCAGATGAAGTACAAATCTGGCTGTTTCCTCTTTGCTTATATTATAAATTACCCAAGACAGCATTAAGAGCATCCCAGCGTTACTCTAACGTTGTGTAGGCATTTTACTAAGGTTTCCCTAATGTTTCACTAATGTGTTTGTAATGAAAATAGCCTTTTGCCTCTTTATCATCTTCAGCTGTCTCAGAGATTTTGCATTAAGATGAAAAGTTAAAAGGTGGCTTATTAAGAGGAGGAAATGGGCTGATGGTGGCTCTTCATATATTGCTTTTTTCATTTTCATGTCTATGTGCAGATAGGTGTTTCTGTATGTTTTATGTGAACATTGACATTTTACTTGTGTTTTATGTCGTAAAGTTTTGAATAATTGACAAAATAATGACTGTTTTCATACAAGTTTCCTTACATTTTCCATTGGTGAAACAAAAAAATAATTCGTTTTGATTAATTGCCAAACTAATGACTGTTTGCGTACAGTTTTTCTCACATTTTCCATTGGTCAGGCAAAAAGTAAATAAATAAATAAAAAAATAAATAAAATGAAAAAAAAAAAAAGATTTTTTTTGATTAATTGCCAAAATACTGGCTGTTTCTATACAGGTTTCCTCACATTTTCCGTTAGTCAGACAAAACAAACAAACAAACAAAAAATTTAGTTTTGATTAATTGCCAAAACAATGACTGTTTTCATAAAGGTTTTCTCTCATTTTCCATTGGTCAGACAAAAGAAAAAAAATAGTTTTGATTAATTGTCAAAATAATGATTGTTTTCATACAGGTTTCCTCACATTTTTCTGTTGATCAGACAAAAAAGGTTGTTTAATTAATTGCCAAACTAATTACTGTTTTCGGACAGGTTTCCTTGCATTTGGTCAGACCAAAAAAAAAACCACTTAATTTTTATTAACTGCCAATATAATGACTATTTTCCAACAAGTTTTCTCACATTTTCCATTGATCAGACAAAAAAAAAATGTTTTGATTAACTTACAAAATAATGACTGTTTCAGACAGGTTTCCTCACATTTTCCATTGGTCAGACAAAAAAAGGACTTAGTTTTGATTCATTTGCAAAATAATAACTGTTTTTGACAGGGTTCCTCACATTTTCCATTGGTCAAACAAAAAAGAAAAATTAGTTTTGATTAATTTGCAAAATAATGACTGTTTTCATATAGGTTTCCTCACATTTTCCATTGTTCAAACAAAAAAGAACTTAGTTTTGATTAACTTCCAAAATAATGACTGTTTTTAGACAGGTTTCCTCGCATTTTCCATTGGTCAGACAAAAAAAAAAAGACTTAGTTTTGATTAATTGCCAAAATAATGACTTAATTAGTTTAAATGAATCGTCAAAATAATGATTGTTTTGTACAAGTTTTCTCACATTTCCCATCAGACAAAAAAAAAGACTTAGTTTTGATTAACTGCCAAAATAATGACTGTTTTCATACAGGTTTCCCCTCATTTTCCATTGGTCAGACAAACAAAATAATGGATTAACTGCCAAAATAATGACTGTTTTCATACAGGTTTCCCCTCATTTTCCATTGGTCAGACAAAAAAAATAATGGATTAAATGCCAAAATAATGACTGTTTTCATACAGGTTTCCCCTCATTTTCCATTGGTCAGACAAACAAAATAATGGATTAACTGCCAAAATAATGACTGTTTTCATACAGGTTTCCCCTCATTTTCCATTGGTCAGACAAAAAAAATAATGGATTAACTGCCAAAATAATGACTGTTTTCATACAGGTTTCCCCTCATTTTCCATTGGTCAGACAAAAAAAATAATGGATTAAATGCCAAAATAATGACTGTTTTCATACAGGTTTCCCCTCATTTTCCATTGGTCAGACAAAAAAAATAATGGATTAAATGCCAAAATAATGACTGTTTTCATACAGGTTTCCCCTCATTTTCCATTGGTCAGACAAAAAAAATAATGGATTAACTGCCAAAATAATGACTGTTTTCATACAGGTTTCCCCTCATTTTCCATTGGTCAGACAAAAAAAATAATGGATTAACTGCCAAAATAATGACTGTTTTCATACAGGTTTCCCCTCATTTTCCATTGGTCAGACAAAAAAAATAATGGATTAACTGCCAAAATAATGACTGTTTTCATACAGGTTTCCCCTCATTTTCCATTGGTCAGACAAAAAAAATAATGGATTAAATGCTAAAATAATGACTGTTTTCATACAGGTTTCCCCTCATTTTCCATTGGTCAGACAAAAAAAATAATGGATTAACTGCCAAAATAATGACTGTTTTCATACAGGTTTCCCCTCATTTTCCATTGGTCAGACAAAAAAAATAATGGATTAACTGCCAAAATAATGACTGTTTTCATACAGGTTTCCCCTCATTTTCCATTGGTCAGACAAAAAAAGACTTAGTTTCGATTAACTGCCAAAATAATGACTGTTTTCATACAGGTATTGATGTTTACTTATTTACCACCCCAAATTATCCAGAAGTCACTGCTGCTGATCATAATGACAAATTTATTTTTGATACGTACTGTTCTTTTCATTTCTAATCAGTTTGTTGTCAACTGCAGGTGTTCTTTTCTCCATCTTTGTGTGTTTCTTGCTTGTCAGTTTGACGCCGTTTCTTGCCATGTACGTGTCTCCCCGCAGGCGAGTTCTCCCGTGTTTGTGCCGGAAACCTCCCATGAGCTGCTCCACAGGATGACGGGTAAAGGTCTGTCCGCCCAGTACCGCTTCACCCGGCAGCCCTGTATCTATGGCAACAGCATGGTATCCCTGCAGCTGACGCTAAGCAACAGTAGTGACCAAGCCCTGGAGAACATCCACATCTCTGAGAAGAGTTCCACCGGACAAAACATCCACCGCTTTAACGCTATCGGTGAGCATAACACGGCAGTAAAAGGAGTTTAAAAGGTGTAGCTGTGAATGTGGAATGCAAAGAGGTCATAGCATGGACTAAAGTCTTATTAAATTTTGTAGAATTCAAGAAGGCCATCCAATTATTTCTAACACGTTTAGTGAATATTAAGTCAAATTAGACATTCATAAATATTAGTTATTAATCAGACTGTCCAGCTGAGACTTCTCCAGCACACACACATTCACTTTCTCCCTCTTTCAGCTTGTATTAATGCAGCTGATATGATTTCAGCCTGTGTATCGATTAGCAGAGGTCCTCTCATCACACACACGGCTCACAGTGGTGCACAACACAACACACACTCACATTCCCTGTGTTTTCTCTCTGTCTGTTTCTCTCCTTTTCTGTCACAAAACGGTTTTAGTCATTCACAGGACAGGTTTGGCTTTTATAACATTAAATTGAACCATGCTTGTGGTGTTAAAGCATCACAAAGATGAATTTCATGGCTGGGAAGGATCAAGAATAGATCAAGCTTCTTTCTATACTGTGCTGCACATTCAGAGTTCAGCTCTTTCTCTCCTTTTTTCCCTTCCTTCCATCCGTACTTCTTTCATTCCGTCTGTCCTTTCTTCCTTTTGCTCATTCTTCCTTCCTATCTTCCTGCCTTCTTGTCTTGCTTCTTCTTTCCTTTCTTACCATTCGTTCTTCATTCCTTCTTTTGTTTATCCTTTGCTTTTTCTTGCCTGCTTCCTTCATTCCATTATTTCTTCCTTCCAGTTTACTTTCTTCCCTCTGATCTTCTTTACATCGTTCCTTCTGGTCTTCCTTACTTTCTTCCTTTACTTCCTTAAGTTTTTCCTCTATTCATTCTTTCCTTCCTTCTCTCCTTCTTTTCTTTTTTTTTCTTGCTTCCTTCGTTCTGTTATTTCTTCATTTCATTCTCTGGCCTTCCTCCTTAATTTCTTCCTCCTGGCTTTCCTCTTTTCCTCCTTTCTTGATTATTTTCATCTTTATTTCCTTCAGTTTGTCCTCCCATCTTTCATCTCCTTTTTCTGTTTTTTCTTCCTTACATTCTTTTAGTCTTTCTTCTGTCTATCATTACTTCCTTCTGTATTGTTTGTTCTTTCCTGACTTCCTTCCTTTCTTCCTTAGTTCCTTCTGTTTTCTTACTTCCATCATTCTGACCCTCCTTTTCCCTTATTTCCTTCTATGCTTCTTTCTTTCTTCCTTAGTTTTTCCTCCATTCCGCCCTTCTCTCATTTCTTCCTCCCTTTTTTTTGCCCTTCCTGCCTTTTGTTTTTCGTTCATTCTGTATTTTCTTTCTTCCATCCTTCTCACTTTCCTTTGTTTCTTGCGTCTTTACATATTTGCTTCCTTCAGTTTGTCCTTCCTTCTTTATTTCCTTTTCCCATTTTTCTTCCTTCCATTTTGTCAGCTTTCCTTAATGTCTTCCTTCTGTTCCATTTGATTTCCACCTTTTTTCTTTTTTGCTCTTTCTTCCTTCCTTCTTCCTTGTTTTTCCCCACCATTTTGGCCTTCTGTCATTTCTTCATCCCTTTTTTCCAACTTCCCTGCTTCCTATCATTCTATCTTTGTTTTTTGCCCTGCCTTCCGTTTGTTTTCATTCCTTCCTTCTGCTTTTTCTTTCTTCCATCCTTCTCACCTTCCTTTCTTTCTTGTATCATTCCTTTTTTGTTTATCCTTCCTTCCTTCCTTCCTTCTTTCATTTATCTTTTTCTTGCCTACTTCCTTGATTCCGTTTTTGGTTCCTTCCAGTTGTCCTCACTTTCTTTCCTCTGACCTTCTTTAATTTCTTCCTTCTGGTCTTCCTTACTTTCTTCCTTTACTTCCTTAAGTTTTTCTTTAATTTATTCTTTCCTTCTTTCCTACCTTTCCTCCTTCTTTTGTTTCTTGCTTCCTTCATTCTGTTATTTCTTCATTTCATTCTTCAGCCTTCCTCATTACTCTTTCCTTTGGCTTTCTTTACATTCTATCTCCTGGCCTTCTATTCTTTCTTGCTTCTTTCCATCCTTCCTTCCTTCAGTTGTTTCTTCCTTCCTTCTTTATTTCCTTTTCCATTTTTTTCCTTCCATTGTTCCAGCCTTCCTTACTCTCTTTTCTCTGTCTATCTTTACTTCCTTCTGTTCCGTTTGTCCATTTGTCCTTTCTTGACTTCTTTCCATCCTTCCTTCCTTCCATCTGTTTTCCTACTTACTCTCTTTCTTCTGTCTATCTTAACTTTCTTCTGTTCCATTTGTCCATTTGTCCTTTCCTGACTTCTTTCCATCCTTCCTTCCTTCGTTCCTCTTTACTTCCTTTTTTCTTCCTTCCTTCTTTATTTCCTTTTCCATTTTTTTTCCCTCCATTGTTCCAGCCTTCCTTACTCTTTCTTCTCTCTATCTTTACTTTCTTCTGCTCCGTTTGTCCATTTGTCCTTTCCTGACTTCTTTCCTTCGTTCCTCTTTACTTCCTTTTTTCTTCCTTCCTTCTTTATTTCCTTTTCCATTTTTTCCCTCCATTGTTCCAGCCTTCCTTACTCTCTTTCTTGTCTATCTTTACTTCCTTCTGTTCCGTTTGTCCATTTGTCCTTTCTTGACTTCTTTCCATCCTTCCTTCCTTCCATCTGTTTTCCTACTTACTCTCTTTCTTCTGTCTATCTTAACTTTCTTCTGTTCCGTTTGTCCATTTGTCCTTTCCTGACTTCTTTCCATCCTTCCTTCCTTCGTTCCTCTTTACTTCCTTTTTTCTTCCTTCCTTCTTTATTTCCTTTTCCATTTTTTTTCCCTCCATTGTTCCAGCCTTCCTTACTCTTTCTTCTCTCTATCTTTACTTTCTTCTGCTCCGTTTGTCCATTTGTCCTTTCCTGACTTCTTTCCTTCGTTCCTCTTTACTTCCTTTTTTCTTCCTTCCTTCTTTATTTCCTTTTCCATTTTTTCCCTCCATTGTTCCAGCCTTCCTTACTCTCTTTCTTGTCTATCTTTACTTCCTTCTGTTCCGTTTGTCCATTTGTCCTTTCTTGACTTCTTTCCATCCTTCCTTCCTTCCATCTGTTTTCCTACTTACTCTCTTTCTTCTGTCTATCTTAACTTTCTTCTGTTCCGTTTGTCCATTTGTCCTTTCCTGACTTCTTTCCATCCTTCCTTCCTTCGTTCCTCTTTACTTCCTTTTTTCTTCCTTCCTTCTTTATTTCCTTTTCCATTTTTTTTCCCTCCATTGTTCCAGCCTTCCTTACTCTTTCTTCTCTCTATCTTTACTTTCTTCTGTTCCGTTTGTCTATTTGTCCTTTCCTGACTTCTTTCCATCCTTCCTTCATTCCTCTTTACTTCCTTTTTTTTCTTCCTTCCTTTATTTCCTTTTCCATTTTTTCTTCCATTGTTCCAGCCTTCCTTACTCTCTTTCTTGTGTCTATCTTTACTTTCTTCTGTTCCGTTTGTCTACTTGTCCTTTCCTGACTTCTTTCCATCCTTCCTTCTTTCCTCTTTACTTCCTTTTTTTCTTCTTTCCCTCTTTATTTCCTTTTCAATTTTTTTTTCCTTCCATTGTACCAACCTTCCTTACTCTTTCTTCTGTCTATCTTTACTTTCTTCTGCTCCATTTGTCCTTTCCTGGCTTCTTTCCATCCTTTCTTCCTTCCATCTGTTTTCCTACTTCCATCCTTCTGGCCTTCCTTTTCCATCCATTCCATCCTTGTCTTTTCTTCCCCCCTATTTTACCATCTTCCCTTGTTCATTCCTTTCTTCCATTGTTTTTGCCCTTACTTCCTTTTGTTTTTCTTCATTCCATCCATCCTTACTTCCTTTCTTCCTCCTTTACTTCCTTTAGTTTAACCTTCATACTTCCTATCCATCCTTACTCCCTTCTTTCCTTCCGTTCTCAATGTTGCTTTGATATTTTTTTTTATTTTTCTCTATAGAATTATATTCATCTTATGGTTTTAATTGTCTAGACAACTTGCTAACAGATCTTTGTCTTTCTTCAGAGCGTTTGGAGCAGCAGGCGTCAATAACAGTGTCCATGGGCGTCGACTTCAATGACTCCACACAAGCTGCAAACTTCCAACTTTGGTAAAAGTTCACTGCATAATGCATAACATTGTTAAGAGAAGCCAGAATCATTAAACCCCTTACAATCTTGATCCCTACCTCAAGTTAATGTGCTTTAGTAGCACTGAAACCCTTAGATCAGGTCACGAACACATCTGAGAGTGAGGCACGATGGTGTTCGCTTACCTCAAAAAACAACGATCAGCAAAAACAATAATACACACTCATAATGTGTGCACGTTATGATGGCGCTAGCATGTCATTATACAGATTAAATTACTGTTGTTCATTATCCTTACACAGGGCGAAATAAGACAAAATTAATTGTTCCCCTTTTCAATACGTTTTAAAAAATAAATTATTACCGAATCGTGTGAATGGTAATAATATGCATTACATTTTTTTAATAATCTAATTTAGAGTGATTACGCTTCTCCACAAAGCTTGTAATTGTTTTTTCTTTTTTCGATTACGCCGGAGGCTTTTGTGATCGATACAGTGAAATAGCCAGGCGTGAATAACATCACCATAAACAGCCGAGCTGAAGAGAGGGAGCGAGCGAGCGACCGCTAGATTATGTGTGCTAATGGAGCCAATGTGAGTTCAATGACATGGAGACTAGTGGGCGCAGGTCAGGCCTGCACGCGTGTCTGTGGCCCTGGACGAAAGCTGAGCTCATGGAGCCGGTTTAAGGAGGGATTCGGCACCTCTCTATCGCGGCTACGTCAAGAGATTATGCCGTATTAGAAAGAAATACCTGGATTTACTTTGCACGTTGATCCCTAGCCCGCTTATTTGGTCTTTGAATCTTTTTCCAGCCTGTTTCCCCTCATCACCTGATCTCCGTGGTGCCCCTGTTCTCCCGCTCCTGGATTCACTCCTTATTGGCTTCCTATTTCCCAGCCTGGCGCTCTTCGTGATAGGACTTTAATGTCAGATTTCGGTCTTTCTCGGAATACCTGACGCTCTTCTTTCCTATGGCAGGCCACAAACAGTGACGATGCTAATCAATACGAATATGAAAATAGAAATGACTTTCATCCTTCTGTCTCCCTCTTTCTTTTTCTCCATCTTTCGTCTCTCTCCGTCGGTGGATCAGTGATGATTGATCCAGTGGGATGGTAATAACAGTTCTGTTTCTCAGCTAATTGGCTACTTACAAAGTAAATTGGCAAACCTGACAATCAATAACTTTATTCTTTTACTCTTTTGGGTTGAGAGGAGGGACCGAAAACAAAATAGATTGGGTTTCAGTCTCTCTCTTGGATGTAAAATGTTTTTACTTGTTTGAAAACTGTGAAACACTGTTACAACTTCCCTGAAATGTTATATGCCTTTATCACATCAATTCTTTAGTTAACATCACTTCAAAATTGACACAATTTACTTTCTTTGTTCATATTCCTGAGCTTTTTTTCTCACTTAGAAATGTAAAACTATATCACATTACTGAATTGAAGAAGGCAGTACTTAAGTAGATATAAAATGCCCATAAATACAATTTTATATACTATAATACTTTATATTGTACCAAATACAATATCTCAAAAATTTAGGGTTCGATTTTTAAATGTTTTTGAAGTCTCTTATGCTCACCACGGCTGCATTTATTAGATTAAAAATACAGTAAAAACTGTAAAATTATGAAAAATTATTACAGTTTAAAATAAATGTTTCCTAATTTAATATAATTCAAAATGTGATTTATTTCTTTGATGCAACGCTGAATTTTCAGCATCCTTACTCCAGTCTTCAAACATTTCTGCCTGATTATCAGTGTTTTTTTTATACCAATATAAGTGTTTACTGTCTATTTTGATCAATTCAACGCGTCCTTGCTGAATAAAAGTGTTAATTTACAATATAAATACTACCATTCAAAAATTTGGGGTTAGATTTATCAGTGTTTTTGAAGTCTCGTATGCTTACCAAGGCTGCATTTATTGGATTAAAAATACAGTAAAAACTGTAAAATTGTGAAATATTTTTACAGTTTAAAATAACACTTTTCTATTTGCATATATTTTAAAATGTAATTTACTTCTGTGATGCAAAGCATAATCTCTCTCTCTCACATGATCCTTCAGAAATCATTCAAATATACGGATTTTCTGCTTAAGAAACATTTCTGAATATCAATGTTTTTTTAAACACTCTAGAAGTGTTTACTATCAAAAGTGTTTATTTACAATAGACTACCATTCAAAAATTTGTAGTTAGATTTTTAAATGCTTTTTAAGTCTCTTACGCTCACCACGGCTGCATTTATTTGAATAAAAAATCCAGTAAAAACTGTAAAAATGTAAAATATTATTACAGTTCAAAATAAATGTTTTTTATTTGAATATAATTCAAAATGTAATTTATTACTCTGATGCAACGCTGAATTTTCAGCATCATTACTTCAGTCTTCAGTGTCACATGATCCTTCAGAAATCAATCAAATAATGCTCAAGAAACATTTCTGAATATCAATGATTTTTTTGAAACACTCTAGAAGTTTTTTACTATGAATTTGGTCACTTTTTAATGCATCCTTGCTGAATAAGTGTTCATTTACAATAGACTACCATTCAGAAATTTGTGGTTAGATTTTTAAATGTTTTTAAAGGCTTTTATGCTCACCAAGACTGCATTTATTTTATTAAAAATACAGTAAAAACTATTAAATTGTGAAATATTATTACACTTTAAAATAAATGTTTTTTATTTAAATATAATTCAAAATGTAATTTATTCCTTTGATGCAACGCTCAATTTTCAGCATCATTACTCCAGTCTTCAGTGTCACATGATCCTTCAGAAATCATTCTAATATGCTGATTTGCTGCAAAACATTTAAAATAAAACATTTTTTATTATTGTCAGTGTTGAAAACAGTTGTGCTGCTTTGTGTTTTTGTGAGAAAGCATGGTAATGTAGGATTCTTTGATGAATAGAAAATCCAAAAGTAAATGAAATAGACATTTTCTGTAACACTATACAAGTGTTTACAGTCTATTTGATTAATTTAATGCATCCTTGCTGAATAAAAGTATACATTTATTTCGTAAACTCTCTTACTAAGCAGAAACTTTTGACCAGTACTGTATATTTAGAAGGAAAACAGAAAAAGATGGACAGGTGTGTGGTGACCTTACAGTGTTGTTCTCTCTTCTTTCAGTACTAAAGAAGATGAATTCAGCGTGTCTGTCCAGCCTGCAGTAGGAGAGCTGCTGCTGCCCGTCACCATGAGTGAAGCAGACTTCGCCAAAGAGCAGGGTAATACAAACACCTCTTAGCACTTACAACACAACACTGATGCTGTAAACACCAAGAAATAGCACTTAAATGCCTCAAAAATACAGCACTGTCTCATCTTCAAAAACGTCTACACACCACTCAGAAACCTCAAGAACATAGTATTGGGCTGGGTGATTTTATATAAAAGTCATGTTAAGCCTATGCTCTGAAATAGTCTGAGGAAATGTTGTTTTCCCACTAAAATGAATCAAAATGTTGAATGCAAGACGTAAAAAACACTCAAAAGTGAACATAAAGAAGAATGTTAGCTATTTTTTTATGCATGTAGTAGTGCATTGAAAAGTGCCTCAGTTGTGAACTAATACAAACAAAATTTTGCATTTATTGAGCTTGCAAACTCAAATAACAATCAAAGTTTTTTACAGTGTCATGCAAGTTGTGAAACAAGGATGGATAATGAAGCTAGTTTAATGATAATCACTGGAAAAATTGATGGGCAAATAAAAAAAAAAAGCAATTGTGAAATTGTTAATTTGATGTTAATTTTTTTTGTTATTGCAAATATATCATCAAAATACAGTGTATTGCCCAGCCTAACCAGTGCATCCTAGAACAGCGTATGTGCATGTGATCAGCTCACATACTTACACATGGACTCCAGAGCTGACCACTCTGTTTTTTTTTTTTTTTTCTTTTTCTCACCACTTTGAATGTTTGCAATGTTTAGTTGATAAACAAGCTGAGTGCTGGTGACAGGCGTGCACTTTCGAAAAACTTTTCACATTTAAATCGGGTTATTTAAACACAGAATATCTTTTGAAATACTGTCCCTGCTCTTGGAACTGTCCCTCTGAATATACCCGCTGATGCAGAAAGCTCAGACAGGCTAATCTGACACACATAGTATACTTTACATGCACTGCTAGGATCTCCACTGAGGGCCAAAATAAGATGTCCAATGAGATCTAGAACTGACACGTGTGACCTGTTCTCCGCAGGGCCCCAGGGGGCCCTTAGTGTTTAACTTTTTTCTCTTTTTTAGAGAAACTGATTGGTATGAACACTTTTTTTATTAAACATCTGCTCTTTTAGCTTTTTACATTGTCCTCAGCCAATGTATAATTTTTTTTCAGTCTTAAAATGCTTTTTACTGTCCGCTTTCAGTGGCTGAAATTGCAAATTCCTTCACATTTCTCTTGAATAAGTAATTACATTGCACCTTTTAAAGTATGTATGAAGCCAGGGTTATTACAGTTAACTAAAACTAACAGCATTAAAAAAAACAAAAAACTTTTATTTATTTATTTGTGACCCTGGACATCAAAGCCAGTCTTAAGTAGCAAGGGTATATTTGCAGCGATCGCGAAAAATACATTGTATGGGTCAAAATGATCAATTTTTCTTTTATTCCAAAAATCATTAGGATATTAAGTAAACATCATGTTCCATGAAGATATTTTGTAAATTTTCATATCATAAATATATCAAAACTTAATTTTTGATAAGTAATATGCATTGCTAAGAACTTGATTTGGACAACTTTAAAGGCGATTTTCTCAATATTTTGATTTTTTTTTTTTTTTTTTTTTTTTTTTTTTTTTTTTTTGTGGTCCAGGGTCACATTATTATTTTTTTTTTCCTTATCATTTCTTATTATTTAGTTTAAATTAAATAATAAATTAACTAAAAAAATAAAATTGCTATAAAGATAAATAACAAAAACTAAAAATTAATAAAAACCTTATAGTTAAGAACTATATAGTTAAAAATTAATAATAACTATATAATAAAAATTACAAAAGCACACAGCAAAATTACCTAAACTTCAGCTAAAATAAAAGTTAAAATGGGAAAATATAAAAAAAAACTAGTTCAAAATATTAATAAGAACTATAATATTCATAATATAATAGATATTTCTAATATAATAATATAATGTAATATTTAACATCAGTGATACTAAAATAATATTGATATGAATGCATGTAGTGTAAATGAAATTCGGATGCACTACATGTGCTATATTGTTGTTGTATGTGACCTTTTTTTAATTACACTTTTAATACATTTTATATTTTTTAACCAATTTTGGCATCAATTTTTTAGTTAACATCACTTCAAAATTGACTCTATTTACATTCTTTGTACATATATTCCTGGTCTTTTTTTCTCACTTAGAAATATAAAATTATATCACAATACTGAACTGAACAAGGCATTACTTAAGTAGACATAAAATGCCTTTAAATACCATAAATACAATTATATATTATACTATAATACTATATATAGTACCAAATAAAATATCTAAAAAAATTAGGCTTAGATTTTAAATGTTTTTGAAGTCTCTTATGCTCACATTGGCTGCATTTATGTGATTAAAAGCACAGTAAAAATTGTAAAATTGTGAAAAATAATTAGTTTAAAATAAATGTTCCTTAATTTTAATATAATTGAAATTGTAATTTATTTCTTTGATGCAACGCTGAATTTTCAGCATCATTATTCCAGTCTTCAGTATACTAATATACTGATTTGCTGCTTAAGAAACATTTCTGTCTGATTACTGTCTTTTTTGATCAATTTAACACATCGTTGCTAAATAAAAATGTTAATTTACAATATAAATACTACCGTTCAAAAATTAGATTTTAAAATGTTTTTGAAGTCTCGTATGCTTACCAAGCGTGCATTTATTTGATTAAAAATACAATAAAAATTATTTTAAATTACAGTTTAAAATAAATGTTTTCTATTTGCACAGTCAATGACTCAATCAATGATGTAAATTTGGGGGTGGGACTATCTGTTTCCCTGACCAATGACAGACTGTGTACACAAAACCTGTTTAAAACAGTCATTATTTTTGTGCTTTCCTGTTGTTTTTAAGTAAAAACTGTTTCTTGTTACATTTTTTTAAATACTCTTTTAATACATTTAATAATTTTTTAACCAATTTTATCAATCTGGGCTATCAGTTTTTCTAAACAGTGATAGACTGGGTACAGAAACCTGTTTAAAAACACTATTTTTGCGTTTTTGTCTTACGTTAGTGACGCAGAAACACACATTTCACCTTTAAACTTCTCCTGATGAAATTTGTTTCTCCTTCCTTAGCGCAACAAACCGTTCCAGCTGATAGAACCAAACACAAGCATGGGAAAACCAAATAAATGGAAGCCGAGAAGAGAAAAGCTTGGTTTAGCGTGCATCTGGCTTGTTCAGATGCCTTTCGGGAACGCACACACACACACCTGGCCCGTTCGAATACCTTTCTCCGCTTTACGGCCCAACATTAGGCCGACATAATGAAGCAGACGCTCTTCGAAAGAAACGGCGGGTTTGATTTTTCATTTACGCTCAATGGATTCCTGCCTTGTCTTTTTAGAGAGCCGCCTATACCTTCACTCAGGACGACACGCGTGCGCGCACATTTTAATGAGCGAAGAGAGTGCTTCCCGCCTCACTATTTACAGACGAGGAACAGGAAGTAAGGCGCTTTTTATAGCCAATCATTTATTCTTAATTGGTTGCTGTGGCAAAGGCTTTTAGCATAAGCCGCGCTATATTCATTTACTCCACATTTTCTCTACAATAGAGCCTAATGGACAGATTTAAGACTTTAAATGAGCACTCTCAAAACCTTGCCCCCTAAACGAGAGAGCGAGCCCGTGCGTGCGTGCGTTTGCACGTATCACTGTGCACTCTCACATCCGCGCCGTTTGAAAGCCAAGCTGAAGTGGGCCGTAGTTTGTGCCTTTCAGAAAGAAAAGCACCCGCTCTGTCTGTGTTTTTTAAGTGAAACACAACATTTTCATTTAGTCCAGTTTGGACGCATTAAGCCGTATTGTCTGCGCGTGTTTCCCTGAAGAAGCTTGTTAAGGAGCAGCGGCGTGCTGCTTTTATGTGCTTGTTACCGCTCGACGAGGCTTATTCACGCCGTCTCCGGCTAATGTCCTGCGCGGCCGTCGTGTTTCTACGCTCGTTTTAGTCTTAATCAAGTCTAGTGGTCCAACGCGGCCCACAAATATCGCATGCTCTTACCGAAGGCTGAGATTGTTTCGACCCCCGGTACCTTTTTCATTCTGCGGATGTTAAATATGAAAGAATGCACACGTATACATACTAGGTTTGTCTTTCTGCAAATCAAATACAGGTTTGCTAAAAGCTTTATGCAGAAGGGATGTTTGTTTTGCTCCCTTTAGTTTAAGTTGATCGATTCAAGTTTTAAGATTTTAGAAGGGATAGTTCATTCACAAATGAAAATCACGCTCATGTTGTTTTAAATCCAAATTATTTATTTTTTCCAGTGTAACGTAGGATATTTAAAAAAAAACTTCTTTACTTGAATATAGCTCTCTTTTTCAGAAATTTTCTGTCATTATTTTTTAGCACGACTGTATATATACATTTAAATTTGAGGTCAAAAGTTTACACACACCTTGCAGAATCTGCAAAATGTTAATTATTTGACCAAAATAAGAGGGATCATACAAAATGCATGTTATTTTTTTTTTTTATTTAGTACTGACCTGAATAAGATATTTCACATGAAAGACGTTTACATATAGTCCACAAGAGAAAATAATGGTTGAATTTATGATATAAAATAAAAATGACCCTGTTCAAAAGTTTACATACGCTTGATTCTTAATACTGTGTTGTTACCTGAGTGATCCACAGCTGTGTTTTTGTTTAGTGATAGTCCCTTGTTTGTCCTGAACAGTTGCCTGCTGTTCCTCTGAAAAATCCTACAGGTCCCACTAATTATTTGGTTTTTCAGCATTTTAGTGAATTTAAACCTTTTCCAACAATGACTGTATGATTTTGAGATCCATTTTTGCACACCGAGGACAACTGAGGGACTCATATTTAACTATCACAGAAGGTTCAAATGCTCACTGATGCTCCAGAAGCAAACACAATGCATTAAGAGATGGGGGGTGAAAACTTTTGAACGGAATAAAGATGTGTACATTTTTCTTATTTAGTCTAAATATCATATTTTTTTCATTTAGTGCTGCCCTTCAGAAGCTACAGAAGATACTTGCATGTTTCCCAGAAGGCAAACTTAAGTTAAATTTATCCTGATCTTCAAATTTCAAAAGTTTTCACCCCCAGCTCTTAATGCATCGTGTTTCCTTCTGGAGCATCAGTGAGTGTTTGAACCTTCTGTAATAGCTGCATATGAGTCCCTCAGTTGTCCTCAGTGTGAAAAGATGGATCTCAAAATCAAACAGTCATTGCTGGAAAGGGTTCAAAACACAAAGATGTGGAAAAACCAAAGAATTAGTGGGTCCTGAAGGATTTTTCTGAAGAACAGCAGGCAGTTTAACTGTTCAGGACAAACAAGGGACTCACAAACAACTATCACTAACCAAAAAAAACAGCTGTGGATCATTCAGGTAACAAGGTATTAAGAATCAAGCGTATGTAAACTTTTTTTTTTAATATAAATTTTAGAAACTATTATTTTCTCTTGTGGACTATGTGTAAATGTCTTAAGTGAAATATCTTATTCAGGTCAGTGCTAAATATAAAATAGCATGCATTTTGTATGATCCCTACTATTTCAGTAAAATAATTAACATTTTGCAGATTCTGCAAGGTGTATGTAAACTTTTGACCCCAACTGTACTGTATATGTACATAAAAGTTTGGGGTCAGTAGGAATTAATAACTTTCAACAAGGATGCATTACATTGATCAGAAGTGACATTAAAAACATTTATAATGTTACAAGAGTTCTATTTGAAATGAAAGCTGTTCTTTTGATCAAAGAAAAACGTTGAACATTTTTAAACATTGATAATCAGTGTTTCCAGAGCAGCTAATCACCATTATTCTGAAGGATCATATGACACTGAAAACTAATGTAATGACTAAATAATACTTTTGTAATATTACTTTTTGAACTGTATTAGCATATGGCTTTTGAAACATGTTTAAACAGTGTGATTACTATATATATTTATATATATATATTTAATCTCTCAAATCAATAAACAAGCAAGCACCTGCAGTAATAATCAGCAAATATATGCACAAAACCTGTGGCTCTTTTAAGTGTGAATCTAGCTTGAGCTCCCAGAACTATTTACATTAAAATAATAACAAACTAAACACAAAAATGGTTCAAACTGGTGATTTTTCAACGGTTTCCCTGTAGAGGCTAGATTACTAAACTTGTAAAAGTAATGTATATTTCTGTGTTTAGGTAAACTGGTGGGCATGAACGAGTCGTCAGCAACAATCACAATGACGCCAGAAAACATCTCCAGCCAGTCAGTAAACAGAAAGGTGGTGACCGTCGCCAACCTAGGTGTGATTCCATCCAGTCACGACAACATACAGAGGTAAAAATAAAGAAAATGTCCTGTTTCTTAGAAACTATATATGAAGAGTTCAGATGCAAAACCAGCTAAAAGCCATCTAGGTCAAAAATGAGATAATGATACTGAATGAATGCTCTCGACACATATTATACGTCCATCAAATACTTTTTCTTCAGGCTCGCTAAAATCCCAGCCTCAGCGCAATCAGAAGTACCGGTACTTACATAGAAACCTATACATCTGAGCCTGATAAAAATGCATTTTTTAAAGAAAGACGTCAGATGGATTTAGCTGGTTTTGCATCTGAACTCTTAATATGTTCAGTTTTACTGTTGTATTTTGTACCCTGCATTTTTATATTGTAATAGCTTTTACTTCTCGTCAGAAACTTGTGTTTGTCATACCTAGTTATACTTCAGAGAAAGCTTTGCTGAAAAAATGTCCCTGAAAGTTGCCAAAAACTTACTTTTGGGAATAATGTTAAAAGGAAAAGTGATTCTTAAGTAAAGTAAACAATGTTTTTAATTTTTAATAAGAAACGTAATTAGGCATTTGGGTTGCATGTACTTGTATGAATCTCTCAAACATTTATAAAGATGTATATTTTGCAGAGTAATTACGATAGGACGTCTTTCTGACTTTGTAAAGGACTACAGCGGCCAAAACTTTTATACACACACGCAGCCTTTCTTGCTGACACACAGACAAACGTATTTGTCTCTGTCTCATATATGCACACAAACACTGTGACGTTTGGTCTGGACTTTGGGGCAGTCTGATGCAGGCTAATTTAATTATAAAATATGAGCGAATATGAAAGCACCTTGAGAAGTATTAAAATCTTCCTCGCAAGGACACACAGCACACGGGCTGAGTGGAAATCAATGCCCGCAGGTCTGTGGAAAAGGCCTATATTTCATTTAGAATACGCAATCGGGCAAATGAGAGCGTGTCATCAATCACACGGCTGTTTCTTAACAGACATCCCGAAAAAAAAAAAAAAAAAAACTCTTTATCCTTCCTCTACAAACCATGGGACACTTTTGCACTCATAAACAAACGACTATGTCCTATGTGAGTTTTCACTAAGTTGTTGCTTTACAATTCTAATAATGCTGTTTTTTTGTGATTTTAAATCTTTTTGTAAAGCAGTTTAGATTGTAATTGGTTTTAACAGGTAAAGTCTTTAACAGGTAATAACAAATCAATATAATTAGATGCACATTTAATTTGAGTGGTATCTTTGTGTTAGACTGTAAAAAATTGATTTTTTTTATGTCACCTAGTCCTAACTGGTTTCCTTTTTACCTCAGAGACCTCTTTTAAGGTCTGTGTTTTCCTTCATTGTCCCATTTATGTGCAACTCCAACACAAACTGATTCAGTATATGGTTTCTGTTTCCAAGTTGGACACATTTTTAGTGCTAATAGTATACTTTTGTTGTAGAGGCCTCCTCCCAGCTGTAACTATTTCTGCACCAAGTCATGCACTTTTTGTGGTTAATTATACCTGCTGGTCCAGTCGAGCTAATTGACCCAGTTCTTTAGTGAATCATGGGTGTTTGTGAGTTGCAGTTCTTCTGTTTGGCAGCAGGGGGCAGCACTGCTTCTGTGTTCAGCCGCAGCGGGAGAATGCGAGAAATCCAGTGGAGCCGCTTCTAAATGAGCTTGAAAAACAGAGCCTCTGTTCTTGTCCTTCTCTAGATCACAGAAGGAAAACATTCTGTCCTCTCTGTTACTAAACAGAGACCGAATGAATCACAGCTATTCTGCTACACTGTTATTTTCTTTAGCAAGCCAAACAACAGCAGTCATAAGCAGTGGACATATCAAATATAAGAAGCTTTTTTTGTGTGGATGTTTAATGTTAGTCCGTTGGTTGACTGAACAACTGGTCAACTAAACAGCAATGTAAAGATTATGCATGAGAATGGGAATATTACTGCTTTAAACCAGGTATTTATTAATGAAGCTGTTGAATTTTGGATATTGGATTTATATATAATAGTAATTTGCTTAATATATAAAATGCAAAATTACTGTTATATATAAATACAATATAAAATATAATAATAATTTGATATTTTTCTATAGCATAAATGTTACATATTGTTATACGTTTTATATATATATATATATATATATATATATATATATATATATATATATATATATATATATATATATATATATATATATATATATGCGCGTGTATGTATGTATATACATATACGTATACATATATATATGCACACACACTTGAATATATAATATAAAGTATTTAAAATATATTTTATATATACATATATCTAACATGTATAACAATAAGATGCAATTGTGAATATATATCAGTTAATGTACATGTACATATAATATCAGGTTTATTATTACATACAAGTAATATATATATCTATATATAAACAAAATAGATGCATTTGTGAATATTTATCAGTTAATATATAGTATGTATAATATTATATGATTATTATTATAACATACAAGTTACATATATATATTTATATATATATATATATATATATGTAAGTAAAGTGTATATATATATATATATATATATATAATTCTAAGATGTATTTACAAATACATATAAAAAGTTAGTAACGTGGATTTGTTTAAATATATAAATATATATATATGTGTGTGTG
The DNA here is from genome assembly GCA_036247105.1 of Cirrhinus mrigala. NCBI lineage: Eukaryota > Metazoa > Chordata > Actinopteri > Cypriniformes > Cyprinidae > Cirrhinus > Cirrhinus mrigala. The sequence continues at coordinate 26,933,998 of CM070027.1, read as the reverse complement.
TGTGTATATATAATAATAATATATATTATATTATTATTAATACATGCTTATTATTAACATAATTATCATATAGTGCATATATAAGATTAATATTACTATTAATGTTTATTATTAACATAAAGAACATTTGTATCTGTTAATATACATGTATGCATTATATTATGATACTGTGTATATTATTATATTATTATTTATTTTATTTTATTTTTATTATTAAGTTTATTATTAACATATAATTAACAAATTTTAAATAGAATATTAAATAGAAGTTATTTACATAAAATTACATACATGGATTTGTTAAAATATATATTATTACATTTTTATGTATATATAAGATGGATTTGTAAATATACAGTATATCAGGTAATATATGTATAATATTATGATTATTATCATTATTGACAATAATAATAATAATTAACATATTTGGAGCAATTATTAACTTATAAGATTCTTAAATATTTGTAAATTCATACGTATTCAAAATAAAACATACAAAACTTTATACATATATATTTATAAAATAATATGTAACTTTTTTTATTTTTTAGCCAGACTCTCTATAGCAGGACAACAGGTGGATCAACATCTGTCCTCCTTTAAAATGTGGATTGAGATTCATCAAGGCTTTGTCTTTGGTTCCTTTCAGTATGTTCTTTGCTTCTGTCTTCACTGAGTCATCATATTAAGTTTTTGAAGAGCCTTGTGATATCCGTCTCCTGGTCCTCTGCTCTACTACGCAGTCTCATGTGCATTTACGTCATATTTCATGCATGCTCTGTAGTTTGTGTGCTCTTTTCACCTCTGTGTGTTAGTTAGTTCGCAGCTGTGTGAGTGGAATTTGTTTCCGAGAAGAGGAGAGAAGCTTGTCCTTCATTTTGGAGAGGGACAGCTGGTCATCTGGTCACTCACATTAACCTCTATTAGTACAGAGGACTCTTAAAACAGACACACTCGCTCACACACAAACATACTTGGCACGGACATTTGGCAATTGATGACTAAAACCCTCTCTGCAGATTTGAGGACACAGAGGAACAAGATAGCAGAATAAGGCTTTACCATATGGTGCATCCAGTGCACAACATTTGCTTTCATGACTAGTTTCTGAATGCTGGCTTTTGCAAATACGTGAATAGGAAATTTAGTGAGAGTGGTTAACTGTTACGGGTCAGTGATGACCAGTACCAATCTTAAAGGAGTAAGTAGCTTTTAAGAAAACATGTCACCTTAAAATAGAAAATAAATATTATGCATAAAGAATATGAATTAGGTATATTTTATATATCTGTTTATATGTTTAATATACATGTACTTTTCAGCATGTACCAAAAAAAAATGTTTTTTTTTCTTACATTTTTTTTAAATAAAGGTAATACAGTAGGTACTACCATGGTTCATACATACATAAATATATCACTATTGTTTGCATTGTATTATTTTATGTTATTTTATTATTTTATTTTATTTTATTTTACATTACAGAAAGAAGAATTGGGGAAATGTACTTAAATGTCATGAATGTTATTTCACATTTCAAAAAGGCTTTATTTAACTTTAAGTAAAATAAATATTTAAAAATGTTATTTGTTTATTTATTTTTATAAATCTATTTATTTTTATTTTATTTTATGCAAAGAAGAATTAGGGAAATGTACATAATTGTCAGTTCAAAAAGGCATTTTACTTTGGGTAAAATAAAATTAAAATAAATGTATTATGTTTATTTAATTTAGAAATTGATTTATTTTTAGGTTTATTTTATTTTATTTTGTGGAAAGAAGAATTAGAGAAATGTACACAATTGTCATGAATATTATTTCAGGCTTAATTTTCAGGCTTTATTTATTATTAAGGCTTCATTTTAGTTTGAGTAAAATAAATATTTAAAAAAAAAAGGATTTGTTTATTTATTTTTTAGAATTTAGAATATTTATTTCATTTTATTTATTTATTTATTTATTTTTAGGGAAAGAAGAACTAGGTAAATGTACGCAATTGTCATGATTATTATTTCACAGTTCAAAAGGGTTTCATTTTACTTTGAGTAAAATAAATATTTAAAAAATGTATTTATGGTTAACACATTTATTTTTAGAATTTATTTTATTTTGTTTTATTTTATTATTTTATTTTACTTTTTATTTTAATGGAAAGAAGAATTAGGGAAATGTACGTAATTGCCAAGAATATTATTTCACAGTTCAAAAAGGCTTTATTTCACTTTGAGTAAAATAAATATTTTAAAAAACTATTTAGTTTATTTTTATACATTTATTTATTTTCACATTTTTATTTATGCATTTATTTATTTTGTGACTTGTCTATTTACATAGTCATATTGTCAGTAAAATTTCACCCAATAAATTGACCTGAGCAATGTTTCTTTCACTGTTTAGGTCCATCTGTGAAAGTGAATGATAACTGTTGCGTGTGAACAGGAATCTTACTACTCCAGTCTTTAAGGTTGAATAAAGAGGCGACAGTCATTTAGTCTCTCTCTCTGTCTCTCTCTGATTAGGAGCAAGTGTTAGCGTGTGTGTGGATCGATAGCAGTCCGGCTGGCCAGTGCCGGGCTTCTGCTTTGCTTTTCTTCCCACAGCCTCAATTAATCCAGTTCAGAGGCCCAGTGGTGACAGACCAGAATACCAATGACCCATTTAGAGCCTGAACCACACCGTATACAACACACACACACACACACACACACACACACACACACAGTGAGTAAAGCTGCTGTGGGTGTGTGAATGTTTAGCTTGTGTGAGAATGAGCGACAAATAGACAGAGAGTTAAACCGAATGGCTGTCCAGTATCAGGACCTGCAGCTGTAATTGTAGCGTGTTTGTTTGTCTATATTTGTGCATGTAAGCTTAGAGAGCACTGAAATCATGTGAATGAAGTGGCTTTGGGTTATATCACACACACACACACAGGCTGTGCCTCAGGGCCGTGTTAAGTGCGTGTGTAAATAAGACTTTTATAAACTGACTCCATTAGTAGTGCCGCAGGGACTGAGAGATCAGAGTGTCAGCAGCACAATGACAGCAGATATAATACACTAGACACCTGAATTACCTCTATATGTGTGTCTGTCTGTAGAACTATCTATATTTGACTGTTTATCTATCTGTCTGTCTCTGGTTCTGTCTGTCTATCATTCTGTCTATCTACCTATCGTTCTGTCTTTCTGTCTGTCTATCTATCTATCTATCTATGGTTCTATCTGTGGTGCTATCTATCATTCTATGGGTTTATCGTTCTATTGTTCTATCACCATTCAATCAGCATTCTATCTATCATTCTATCTATCGTTCTGTCATGATGCTATCAATATTCTATCATTCTATCTATCTATCTGTCTGTCTTTCTATCTATCTGTCTCTCTGTCTGTCATTCTGTCGTTCTATCAACATTCTATCACCTTTCTATCATATCTATTATCTATCGTTCTATCATTCTATCACCATTGTATCAACATTCTCTCTCTCTCTCTCTCTCTCTATCTATCTATCTATCTATCTATCTGTCTGTCTATCTATCTGTCTGTCTATCTATATATCGTTCTAACATTATCTTTCTATCATTCTATCGATCTATTGTTCTGTCTATCTATCTGTCTGTCATACTTTGTCGTCTATCGTTCTAACATTTATCTTTCTATCATTCTATCGATCCATCATTCTGTCTATATATCTATCTATCCAGCATTCTATCTATCTATCTATCTATCTATCTATGTATCTATCAACATTCTATCTATTGTTCTATTTATCTATCTATCTAGTGTTCTAGCTATCTGTTGTTCTGTCTGTCTGTCTATCTATCGTTGTATCTATCTATCTGTCTATCTATCTATCGTTCTGTCTAACATTACCTTTCTATCATTCTATCGATCTATTGTTCTGTCTATCTATCTGTCTGTCATACTTTGTTGTCTATTGTTCTAACATTTATCTTTCTATCATTCTATCGATCCATCATTCTGTTTACATATCTATATATCTATCGTTGTATCTATCTATCTAGCGTTCTAGCTATCTGTCGTTCTGTCTGTCTATCTATCTATCTATCTATCTATGTATCTATCTATCAACATTCTATCTATTGTTCTATTTATCTGTCTATCTATCTATCTTTCTATGTATCTATCTCTATCTATCTATCTGTCTAGCGTTCTAGCTGTCTGTCTGTCTATCTATCTATCTATCGTTCTATCAACATTCTATTTTTCTATTTATCTATCTATCTATCTAGTGTTCTAGCTATCTGTTGTTCTGTCTGTCTATCTATCTATCCATGTATCTATCTAGCGTTCTAGCTGTCTGTCTGTCTGTCTATCTATCTATCTATCCATCTATCTATCAATCTGTCATTCTGTCTATTGTTCTATCTGTCGTTCTGTCTGTCTATCTATCTTTCTATCATTCTATCACCATTCTATTCTAGCTATCTATCTAGCGTTCTAGCTATTTGCTGTTCTGTCTATCTATCTATCTATCTATCTATCTATCTATCTATCTATCTATCTATCTGTCATTCTGTCATTCTATCACCGTTCTATTCTAGCTATCTATCTAGCGTTCTAGCTATTTGCTGTTCTGTCTGTCTATCTATCTATCTATCTATCTATCTATCTATCTGTCATTCTGTCATTCTATCACCATTCTATTCTATCTATCTATCTAGCATTCTAGCTATCTGTCATTCTGTCTATCTATCATTCTGTCTGTCGTTCTATCAACATTCTATCTATCGATCTATCTATCGTTCTGTCATTCTATCGTTCTATCTATTGTTCAATCGTTCTATCACCATTGTATCAACATTCTTTCTTTCTTTCTATCTATCTATATCTATCTATGTATCATACTTTCTGTCGTCTATCGTTCTGTCTAACATCTATCTTTCTACCATTCTTTGTCATTATATTGACCATCGTCCTATCTATCTGTCTATCATCTATCTATCTATCTATCTATCTATCTATCTATCTATCGTTCTGTTGTTCTTTCTGTCGTCTATCGTTCTAACATCTGTCTTTCTATCATTCTTTCTATCATTATATCGATCCATCGTTGTCTATCCATCTATCCATCTATCTATCTATCTATCTATCGTTATATCATTCTATTAATCAATCTATCGTTCTGATGTAACGTGTGTGTGTGTGTGTGTGTGTGTGTGTGTGTATGAGTGTGTGTTGATTGTCAGATGTGACGCCCTCTCCAGTTGGTTAGCAGTAGCTCTGACGGCTCTTGTGTCTCATGCTGTCATGGCTAAATGGTGGCCATTGTGTGTGCGTGAGTGCGTGAGACATCGAGTTTGGGAGTAAAAGAGGGGCCTCCTGGTGGGACGGGGGGTATGTGTGCTTCTCAGTGCTAAATGGGGTCCCCGTGTGTGAGGGTGTGTGCTAAACGGTTCATTGTTGTATAATAGGCTGTGTAAATGGGAGGCAGATGGCAGTGTATCAGGCACGTGGGTCCCCCTCAGCGAGAGAGGGAAGGAGAGACAGACAGGAAGGAGGTACAAGGGCGCAGGGGTCGGACAGGTTCGTGTCTGCACTGTCAGTGGAGCCGTGTGTGGTACGTTCACTAGTGTTTCCAGTCTGTGACGTTACCACGGTTACTGGACGCCAGGAATTCTCCCACAGCGTTATGGAACGGTTCATTAGTACAGTTCGTCTCTATTATTACTATAGCTCACTCTGGTTTACTTGCATCATACTGTTACAGGGCAATGACAACACATCCATTTACATGTTAGCTGTGGGTTTTATTTTGCATGTTAAAATCAACAGTTCCTTTTCAAGATGTTTGGTCAAAACGTGTTCCAGTCATGTGAAAATAAACCTGTTCACACGGCTGTACCTCTGTGCATAACTCATAGAAGGCCATTATTATCCTTAGTTGAGGAGAACTGTTTTACTGTTTATGCCATTAGACACGGGTATTCCATTAAACTATATTCTTTAGACAGGTAATTGGAGAAAGTGTTATTAGCAAGCCTTTTAGAATTTTCTCACATGGAAAAAAAACTAATATTATTTGTTTGGTTTAATTATTACAATTTTAAAACTTTTTTACATTTTTTTTTTTTTTGTTTGATTAAATTAGTGTTTATCTATTTATTATTTTCTTAATGTTATTTATTTTTACCATAAACAATTTATTTATTTATTCATCCATCCATCCATTAGTTTCTTCATTTATTTCTTTTTTCATTAGATTTTTTAAAAATATATTGTTTTGTTTTTTCTTTCATTTTGTTTATTTTATACTATGAAGATTATTTGTTTGTTTGGTTAAATTAGTGTTTGTTTGTTTGTTGTTTTTCTTTTTTCTTATTGTTATTTATTTTTTCCATGAATATTAATTGTGTTTTATTTTTTTATTAGTTTTATTTCTTCTTTATTTGTTAGTTTTTTATTGTATATTTTGTTTTGTATTTCCTTTGGTTTTTTATGTTATTTTTACCATGAAGATGATTTTTTTGGTTTAATTTAATTATCATTTTATTTTTTTTTTTTTTGTTTGTTTGTTTATATTTTTCAATACTTTTGTTTATTTAATTTTTCTATTTGTTTTATTTGATACTGTTTATTTATTTATTTACCTTTCATTTTGTTTATTTTATACCATAAAGATTATTTGTTTGGTTGGTTAAATTAGTTTGTTTTTCTTCTTCTTTTTTTTTTTTTCTTATGGTTATTTATTTTTCCATGAAGATTGTTTGTTTTATTTATTTATTAGTTTTATTTCTTTTTGTTAGTTTTTATTTTATATTTTGTTTTGTATTTCCTCTGTTTGTTTTATTTATTTAATTTTGTTTATTTTTACAATGAAGATTATTTGTTTGGTTTAATTTAATTATGAATTTATTTATTTAGATTTTTCCATAGTTTTATTTCTTGACTTTTCAATTTTTGGTCTTGAATTTAGTTAGATTTTTGTTGATTTATTTATATTTATATATATTTCACTTAATTTAATTGATTTTCTTCACCTTCTTGCAATGAAAAACATCTGATTTGCATTAAGCACTCTTACTTCTAGGATCCCACTTTATTTAAGCGAAGAGGCATTCAGCTTTGTGTTTTACTGTGCATATATTAACTGTATTGTGCCCTAACATCTTTTATTTAGAATATAGCACAATGTCTCATAGCTTATTGTTGAAAGCACATGAAATGCATTGTTTTGTGTTCTTTCAGGTATGCTACATTTGTGCAGATGCCAATAAAAGTGTGCATTGCTTATGAAATACTCTAGCTTACAATTGCAACTTGATTACTGCAAATAGTCTCTTTGGACAAAAGTGCCTTAATGACCACATGTAAAAGTAAAGCATACTTAGTTTTCGATATTAGTGTGAAATGACAAAACAAAATGAATCACCAATGAAAATTACAATTCCATTTCACTACTGGTTTGAATGGCCTTTAACACTGCAACATAGACATCACACATTAACTCCCTTGGAGCTTTAATTAAAATCATAGTATTGCTTAATATGCTTTACGCCACCTCTACAGAAGTTGATCCAAGTCCTCTGGACTCTATTTAGTGCACACCCACACATTGTGCTCCCTGTCTGTGAGCGGCTGCCGGGTTCGAGTCTGTGAGTGACAGGAGTGTGTCCCTTGGCCCCTAATAGCTTCTTAATCAGGCCAAATAATAGACTGCCGTGCCTGTTCAACACACACACACACACACACACACATATATATATACATATTCCCCCTTCACTCTCCAATGCTCACATATGGGTATGGCACATATTTATGCTCTTTATTAAATACGTTTATATCATTATGTATTCATTTACATATTTATATTTATCATTAACTCTTGGAAACCTGATTTTCATTTTGCAAAGTATCTTTGCTGTAAGCACAAACAGTAATTTTTCTTTTCTAAAATTTCTATTCTATTCTATTCTATTCTATTATAGTTATGGCATACGGAATAGCATTTACCTTACACAGTTAACAAAAACATTTATATATGAAAATGAACACTCACAATACTTATATTTTTGAAAAATATAAATAAATCAAAAATACAGATTGGGAAAAAAAAAAAATAAATAAATAAATAAATATATATATATAATTTTTTTTTTTTTTTTCCAATCTGTATTTTTGATTTATTTATATTTTTCAAAGTATTGTGAGTGTTTATTTTTATCAGTTGAATTCATGAATTCAGAAATAATAAACACTAGGATATTTTGTTAATAATATATTAGCACTAACTGTTGTTTGGCTATTATCATTATCACCTTCTTTTCAGATCATTAGTCATTAAATCGTCTGCAAACACTGCAAATGTATTGATTGTGGCAGGCACCTTTCATTTATTCTCTAATTTAGCTAATAAAAATCTCATTCATAGTTCATGTACGTCATTTCAGGTTCATTGGTTATGTCTTCAGGAGAGTCATTTTTGAAAGAATACGAAGTGATAAATTGTGCACAATAATATTAAGGGTATTTGTTAAATAAATTGTCAATTTTGAATTAATTGTGAAAGTCCAATATTAATTTAATTTCTTTATTTATCAAATAGTCAACCCTTAGATCTGAAGTAAACTTTAAAAACTCTATGGAGGTTTTTAAATTGCTCTTTTATGTGACCCTGGACCACAAAATCAGTCTTAAGTAGCATGGGTATATTTGTAGCAACAGCCAAAAATACATTGTATGGGTCAAAATTGATTTTTCTTTTATGCCAAAAATCATTAGGATATTAAGAGGATGTTCCATGAAGATATTTTGTAAATTTCCTACCTTAAATATATCAAAACTTAATTTTTGATTAGTAATAAGCATTGCTAAGAACTTCATTTGGACAAATTTAAAGGCGATTTTCTCAGTATTTAGATTTTTTGCACCCTCAGATTCCAGATTTTCAAATAGTTGTATCTCGACCAAATATTGCCCTATCCTAACAAACCATATGTCAATAGAAAGCTTAATTGTTCAGCTTTATATATATATATATATATGAATTGACATATTTCAACTTGTTAGTCGCCATGAAAAAAGCTGTTGCATGCCGTTAAAACGGCAACTAACCAACCAATCCATTTTCTGTGTATTTCCAGGTTTGCTGGTAAGACCGTGAGTTCTGGATCTCTAGTCCTGGTGTCGGTCGTCCTAAAGGATCCTGACGCTGTGATCACCATTAACACAGAGAAAACTGTAATGGGCTCTATGCTCCTGCGACAGTTAAAAACAGCCCTGACCAACAGCACCCCATAGAAAGAGAGCAAATGCTCACCGTCACCCGTTCACACTCGCATAATAAGTCACAGACAATTGCTGTATTCAGATATTGCACACTCTGGGTAATAATGACACTTGGGATGTTTTGTATTGTTTTGAGAAGATGACAGGAAGATGGCTTTGTATCTGTTCATATCTCATTTCAAGAGGCTTTAAGTCAATGTCAATGTTCTTTGCTAATCTGAGAGATTTGACTGTACTCAGAAAGGCTTTTCAAGCTTAGCACTGACCATTTGGACAGTTTTGTATTTGTCGGCATGATTTCATTTCATTTGATTCCCCCGATGACCTGATGCCGACTAGTATGTGCCATTTTCTGCTCTCGTGTGACCAAAACATGCAGTTTCAATCCTATGTGAAGTGCCTTTCTTAAACTGATTGATCCAGACAGGAGTTATGTTTGCTTATAATTACAGTGATTAAAAAATATATGGAAACTGAGAAGATCTTGTTTGGTTAGTTTATTTGTATCATATTATACTGTGATTTGTTGTGTGATGTCATTGTCATGCGATCACATGACATGTTTATTGCTTGCTTACTGCTTCTGACACATATCTCTCTAAAATAGGTTTCTTAAGAGGGAACATTTATGAAAAAATACCTCTGATTAAAACTAATGTAATCATGTACTGAGATGATGTCAGAACTAACTAGCTGCTGAATGGATGAGCCAATCAAGAGTTTTGTGTTGCAATTTAGTTTAGATTTTCTTGCAGTGTTCAGTATGAAGTATGGAGAACAGGTATGTAGATCTTTTGAAGATGTAGATTATGAAAGTGAAGATGTGTTTCAAATACCTTGCCAGGATTCAGTTAACATTGTATCGATTGCAGGCCGTCCTGGACAGCACAAACACAACATTCAGTGCGTTTGAAGGCTGGATCTGTGTCCACTGGTGGGAACTAAAATTTTCCTACAAGATAACAAACATGTTGAGAAGAACGACAGGTAAGAGGTAGGAAAAAGTTGGTGTGTGACGATAAGTTGTGTGAACTTCTGAATAATGCTCACCATCACAAATATATGAATTTCATTTCAGCTGCATTGTCTGTATCTTTGCTCAAATTCTGCAGGATCATTTTTTTATTTACTGTCTATCACTCTTTGTGTACATATCTATTTTTTTTTTATATATTAAAAAAATTATGGTTACACTTTACAATAATGTTACATTTTTTAACATGACTGCATTGTTAACATGAACAATTAACAAATTATTATTATTCTAAGTTAATGTTAATTTCAACACTTAATAAATTTTTTTTTAAGTCTCAGTTAATATTTAATAGATCTTGGTTAACATGAACTAACATTGAACAATTGTATTTTTATTAACTAATGTTAGCATACATTAATAAATACTGTAACAAATGTATCTGTCACTGGTAGTTAGGGATAATTAATACGATAATTAAAATGAACTAATGTGATCTATTTGTAAAGTGTTGCTGCCATATATCAAAAGTTTGGAAAAAATCAGATTTTTTTTTTCTTGTTTTTCAAAGTCTCTTAGGCTCATCAAATCTATATTTATTTGATCAGATAATTTTATTTGATTAATAAATAAATATTTATTTGATCTATATTTATCTCATCAATGCTGTAAAAAACTGTAATATTGTACAATATTACAATTAAACTGTTTTAAGTTAGTATTGTAGAATGTAAATAGAATGTTAAAAAACATTTTTTCAAACTTAGTTGTTTAGGGGTAGTCAGGTAAGGAATTCATCATATATTACATTTGGACGACTTGTTTGGTGTTGTGGTTTGGTGTTTTGGTTTTGTCTGGTTAGGGCCTGAGCACTTTTGTTTTTGTTTGTTTGTTTGTTCGTTTGTTTTTTGTTTGATTTGGTGTTTTGGTTTGGTTGTGCTTTGTTTGGCTTTGTTTGTTTTTCTTTGGTGTTTTAGTTTGGTTTGGAATTTTGGTTTGGTTTTGGTTTGATTTGGTGTTTTGGTTTGGTTTTTTTTGTTTGTTTTTTTGGTTCTGTTTGGGTTTGCTGTGGTGGTTTGGTTTGGTATGGTATGTTTTGGTTTGGTCTTGTTTTGTCTTTGTTTTGGTATGATGTTTTGGTTTGTCTTTGTTTTGGTTTTGTTTGATTTGGGTTGGTTAGATGTTTTGGTTTTGTTTGGTTCTGTTTGGGTTTGCTGTGGTGGTTTGGTATGGTGTTGTTTTTGTTTTGTTTGGGTTGGTTAGGTGTTTTGGTTTGGGTTTGCTGTGGTGGTTTGGTATGGTGTTTTGGTTTTGTTTTGTTTGCGTTGGTTAGGTGGTTTGGTTTGGTTCTGTTTGGGTTTGCTGTGGTGGTTTGGTATGGTGTTTTGTTTGCGTTGGTTAGGTGTTTTGGTTTTGTTTGGTTCTGTTTGGGTTTGCTGTGGTGGTTTGGTATGGTGTTTTGTTTGGGTTGGTTAGATGTTTTGGTTTTGTTTGGTTTGGTTCTGTTTGGGTTTGCTGTGGTGGTTTGGTATGGTGTTTTTTTGTTTTGTTTGCGTTGGTTAGGTGTTTTGGTTTTGTTTGGTTTGGTGCTGTTTGGGTTTGCTGTGGTGGTTTGGTACGGTGTTTTGGTTTTGTTTGGGTTGGTTAGGTGTTTTGGTTTGTTTCTGTTTGTGTTTGCTGTGGTGGTTTGGTATGGTGTTTTGGTTTTGTTTGGTTTGTGTTGGTTAGGTGTTTTGGTTTTGTTTGGTTTGGTGCTGTTTGGGTTTGCTGTGGTGGTTTTGGTATGGTGTTTTGGTTTTGTTTGGTTTGGGTTGGTTAGATGTTTTGGCTTTGTTTGGGTTGGTTCTGTTTGGGATGGTGTTTTGGCTTTGGTTGGTTAGGTGTTTTGGTTTTGTTTTGTTTGGTTCTGTTTGGGTTTGCTGTGGTGGTTTGGTATGGTGCTTTGGTTTTGGTTGGTCTGGTTTTCTTTGTTTTAGTTTGGTTTGGAATTTGGTTTGGTTTTTGTTTGGTTTTGGTTTGATTTGATGTCTTTGGTTTGGTTCTTTTTGGGTTTGCTGTGGTGGTTTGGTTTTGGTTTGGTCTTGTGTTTTGTCTTTATTTCGGTATGGTGTTCTGGTTTTGTTTTGTTTGGGTTGGTTAGGTGTTTTGGGTTGGGTTGGTTTGCGTTGGTTAGGTGGTTTGGTTTGGTTCTGTTTGGGTTTGCTGTGGTGGTTTGGTATGGTGTTTTGTTTGCATTGGTTAGGTGTTTTGGTTTTGTTTGGTTCTGTTTGGGTTTGCTGTGGTGGTTTGGTATGGTGTTTTGTTTGGGTTGGTTAGATGTTTTGGTTTTGTTTGGTTTGGTGCTGTTTGGGTTTGCTGTGGTGGTTTTGGTATGGTGTTTTGGTTTTGTTTGGTTTGGGTTGGTTAGATGTTTTGGCTTTGGTTTGGTTCTGTTTGGGATGGTGTTTTGGCTTTGGTTGGTTAGGTGTTTTGGTTTTGTTTTGTTTGGTTCTGTTTGGGTTTGCTGTGGTGGTTTGGTATGGTGCTTTGGTTTTGGTTGGTCTGGTTTTCTTTGTTTTAGTTTGGTTTGGAATTTGGTTTGGTTTTTGTTTGGTTTTGGTTTGATTTGATGTCTTTGGTTTGGTTTTTGATGTCTTTTTGGGTTTGCTGTGGTGGTTTGGTTTTGGTTTGGTCTTGTGTTTTGTCTTTATTTCGGTATGGTGTTCTGGTTTTGTTTTGTTTGGGTTGGTTAGGTGTTTTGGTTTGGGTTGGTTTGGTTATGTTTTGTTTGGTTTTGTCTGGTTTTCTCAGATGTTTTGGTTTGGTTTGGTGTTTTGGTTCTGTTTGGGTTTGCTGTGGTGGTTTGGTTTTGGTTTAGCCTTGTGTTTTGTTTTTGTTTGGTGTTTTGGTTTAGTTTTGTTTGGGCTGGTTAGGGTGTTTTGGTTTGGTGTTTTGGTTTTGTTTGGTTTTGTCTGGTTTTCTTTGATGTTTTAGTTTGGTTTGGTTTTTGTTTGGTTTGATGTTTTGGTTTGATTTTATGTTTTGGTTTGGTTCTGTTTGGGTTTGCTGTGGTGGTTTGGTTTGGTCTTTGTTTTGATATGGTGTTTTGGTTTTGTTTCATTTGGGTTGGTTAGGTGGTTTGGTTTGGTCTTGTTTTTGTTTGGGTTTTCTCTGGTGTTTTGGTTTGGTTTTGGTTTAATCTGGTGTTTTGGTTCTGTTTGGTTTGGTTTGGTTTTGGTTGGTTTGGTGTTTTGATTTTTGTTTTGTTGTGCTTGTTTTGGATTGGTTTTTGTGTTATGTTGGTTTGGCTTGGTTTCGTGTTTAGGTTTGATGTTTTGGGTTTGGTTTGGTATGTTCTGTTCTGTTCTGTTTTGGTTCGGTCTGGTCCTAATACAAGATGTTCTGATGCATCGCATTCATTCATTCATTCATTCATTCATTCAATTTGGTTGTGTCCAAATACCTTTGGGGGTCACAAATAACTATGATTACAACCGCTACCATTTTCCAGACGGGCATCAGTCCAGGACGGCACTTCTGATAGATTCTGAAGGCTATGCCGACATGAGACAATCTGAAACAAAGGTACAAACTGATCATCATGACTAATGTCCAGTTAAGAAAGAATTGTAAGTTTTAATATTAATAGATAGCTCATAATAATGTGTGTTTAACACCTGTCTTTCTATCTGTCAGTCCATCGCTTACACAATAATCATAATGTTAAAGCCATAAAAGACACATTCCCATAAACAAAGGCTTTACTTCCTGACTGTAGGGGCCTTTTTGCCCCAGCTGATGCGTGTATCTGTTTAAGAGTGTGTGAGCATGTACATCCAGAGATTTTCAGTACATTTGCCCATTAAGTGAGAGAAATTGTAGTTTATGGCCGGTATGAGGCTCTTCTCTGTCAAGCAACAAGCCACATCTTTATTGAGCATTATGGCACTTGTTGTTTATCACACACAGAGCCGATATGATGCGCACACAGATGTGCAGCTGACGTTTTTATGGAAAGGACGCGTGTGAAAGAGAATTCAGCACCATCTCCTTCCATCACTGAGGCTGTTAAGATGTCAGTGGGCCGTTAAGATGCACTCCCAGAGAAAAACACTCATGCGCTCACCTCGCATGTGCTTAGCTGCTTCAGCTCAGCCTGGGTTTATCTCTGTGTAATTATGGTGATGGCGTAATCATTATAGATCATATTGTCAATTTAATGCATGATGATCACTAAACTATGAAACAATAATTACCCAATATGGTATGAGATGCTGTGCTGTATTGTAAAAGTAATTATGGGTAAAGGGTGTTGATGACACATGAATAACATACAGCCCCTTCAGCACATTAGGGACACAGATTTTTATTTGGGGGAAAAAAAAAATACTAAGCATTGAAATGCAGTAATAATGTTTTTTTTGTTTGTTTTTTTTTTTTTCAAAATTTTTGAAGTGAATGAAAGTGAATATTTGGGAATTTTTATTATTTATTATTATTTTGTACTTTGCACAGATAAATTATTTTTTCTATGTTATATTATGATAATTGTGATACTACTCATTTAGTTAGTGATATTTTTTTTTTTTGTATTTTCTTTTTTTTATTAAAAAATTACATTTTGTTGTTTTTGTTTTTTAATATGTGTTGTTATATTATTATATTTTATTTTTTATCATATTTTCAGTTTCAGTTATTTTAGTACATCAAGTTAAACTAATGAAAATTACATTTTTTAACATATTAAAAAAATAATATATATATATATATATAATGTTTTATTTTAAGTAATGAATTATTGTTTTTATGGTTTTAGTTTTAATTTTATTTTTTTGTTATAATAACCCTGATCACCAGGGACTTATTTAATTTGTTTATTTATTGCTTTTTTTCTTTGCCTTTTTTCTGTTTTTTTTTTTTTTTTAATATGTCTATAGTTTTATTAATATATTTTATTTGTATTCTTTTTTATTTCAGTTTCAATTATATTACATCAAGTTAAACTAATGAAATAAAAAAATGACCTTTTTAAAATATATTTTAAAAATTGTGATAGTTTTATTTGAAGTAATGAATTGTTTTTTTATGGGTTTTAGTTCTAATTAAATTTTTTTGTTATTATAACCCTGATCCCCAGGGTCTTATTTATTTATTTATTTATTTATTTATTTATTTATTAGTTGTTGTTTTATATATATATATATATATATATATATATATATATATATATATATATATATATATATATATGTCCATAGTTTTATTATTGCATTATATTTGTATGATTATATTTTATTTAAATTTCAGTTATTTTAGTATATCAAGTTAAACTAATTAAATGAAAATGATATATATTTTTTAAATTTGATAATGTTTTATTTCAAGAAATGAATTATTATCGTTTTTATGGCTTTAGTTTTGCCCAGGGCCTTATTTATTTATTTATTTTTTGTTTATTTGTTTATTATTTAATTTATTTAGCTTTTATCAAGTTACTTTTTTCTATGTACTCA
This sequence comes from Cirrhinus mrigala, assembly GCA_036247105.1. NCBI lineage: Eukaryota > Metazoa > Chordata > Actinopteri > Cypriniformes > Cyprinidae > Cirrhinus > Cirrhinus mrigala. The sequence continues at coordinate 26,918,277 of CM070027.1, read as the reverse complement.
GTATTCATTTCCCATTTTTTTAAATTACAAATTTATGAATAAATGTATTAATTATTAAATAATAATAACAACAACAATTAGCAATAGATTTGATGTATTCTGTGATGTTTTGTGACATTAGTTAGTTTGTCTCGCTTAACAACATTTCGTCCTGTTACAGGAAATCATGAGATAAAAATATAATATATAAAAAAGTAGATTCAGACTTTCTAATAATTGACCTACTAGTAATTGTTAATGAAATAATAATTCATGCAACTGTGTAGTGATTTTGGGCATCACAGGTTTGAATGATTGTATTTTGAATGTGACGCTGCTGTGAACAGCAGTCCTGCTCGTGCACTGTTTAGTTAATAAAATCAAGAGAATTACAGTCCATCAGCAACATGCAACTCCACTTGTAATGACAATTAAAAGCTGTTAAAATAAACCCAAGTGTATGTGAGATGGGAGGCGTTTCACTCAGATTAATAGAGGTCACTCTAAGCGTAGCTATCGAACAGCAGGCCTTCAAGATTGTGCCGTAATTTTAGTTCCGAATACAGAGTTGATCACAGCATCCTGACAAAACGCATGGCACGCCGCATTTTTCCTCAATTAAAGTAGATTTATTGAGGTTAGAAATGGATAAAATCAGAGGATTTAAAGGCATTCGGCTGGTGCCTGGGTAATTATTTTTAAACTCTGTTGCGACGTGATTCGACTCCAATTAGGGCAATGTAAACACTGCGCTTTCAATTAAACCTGGAGATGCTGCAGGTTGCTCGGGTGGCGTGGTTGTACGTGTGTTGCCGTGGTAACTGACAGTGTGAATATTCTGCGTGGGCTTTGTGATGCCGGCCTGCTTTTTAATGTGGAACGGGTACAAACTCCACTCAGTGAGAATCAGTTCCCATTCACAGGAATTCAAAGTCAAGTCAAAGACTTGAAAAGATGCATTTACATTTATAATGTTGCAAAAGATATGTGTTCAAATAAATTTGAAATATATGCTGTTCTTTTACACATTATTCATCGAAAAATCTTGAAAAAATATCACAGTTTCCATAGAAATGTTAAGCAGCAAAACTGTTTTTAACATTGATAATAAAAAAACTTTCTTGAGCAGCAAAGCAGCATATTAGAATGACGTGACACTGAAGACTGGAGCAATAATGCTGAAAATTCAGCTTTGCATCACAGTAATAAATTGTATTTTTAAATATATTCAAATAGAAAGCAGTCATTTTGAATTCTAATAATATTTCACAAAATTACCGTTTTACTGTATTTTTGATCAAATAAATAGAGTTTTGACAAGCCTTTTTACCAACAAAAATAATTTGTACCCCAAACTTTTAACACTAAAAGTTTTTTATATCATAGCTGCTACTGTACTTTAGCTTTTATTTTAAATGTATTGACCATTTAGCATCTAGAAACATATCAAATTTAGAATTATGAATAATGCAATTTAATTATAAAATAATTAACAATTAATTTATTGGTCATAATATTTGTGGAGTAGTTGTGCAGAATAAATTTGAATGAAAAATAAAATTAGTAAAAGCTAACAAATTGAAATAACAAAATAATCATTATTTAAAATAATGATTAAAAAATAGTTATTGGTAGACTGTAAAAAAATGTTTATTAAATAAAAATAATATTGGAATTTTTTTTACAAGAAAATACTATTTCATTCTATTTCAAAACACAATTTATTTATAAAATAATCAACAATTAATTTATTGGTCACAATATTAAAACAACGGATCAGTGTAGAGATTTGTAGAGTAGTTGTGCAGAATAAATTGGAATGCAAATAAATAAATAAATAAAAACTAAAAAAAAAGGAAATAAAATAATCGTTAAAAAATAGTTATTGGTACACTGTAAAAAAATACATGTAAATAAAAATATATTTGGAATATTTTTACAAGAAAATACTATTTCAGTCTTTCTACTTTAAAATGCAATTTAATTATAAAATAATCAGCAATTAATTTATTGGTCATAATATGAAAACTGGTTAGTGTAGAGATTTGTGGGGTAACTGTGCAGAATAAATTTGAATGAAATGATTTTAAAAATTAAAAAAAATTATTAAAAATTTTATTAAAAAATAAAAAAAATAATCATTATTGAAGAAACTACTTATTGATACACTGTAAAAACAAATAAGTTGTAAATAAAAATATTGGAATATGTTTTACAAGAAAATATTATTTCAGTCTTTTTACTACAAAATGCGATTTAATTATAAAATAATCAACAATTAATTTATTGGTCATAATATTAAAACAAGTAGTCAGTGTAGAGATTTGTGGAGTAGTTGTGCAAAATAAACTGGAATGAAAATAAATAAATAAAAACTAAGAAAAGGAAATAAAATAATAGAAAAAAAATTGTTATTGGTACACTGTAAAAAATAACTTGTAAATAAAAATATTATTGGAATATTTTTTACAAGAAAATACTATTTCAGTCTTTCTACTTTAAAATGCAATTTAATTATAAAATAAACAACGATTAATATATTGGTCATAATATTAAAGCAACTGGTCAGTGTAGAGATTTGTGGCATAGCTGTGCAGAATAAATTTGAATGAAATAATTAAAAAAATAAATAAATAAAAACTAACAAAATGAATAAAAAATAATGTTTTGCAAAAAAATGTTTTACAAGAAAATACTATTTATGTCTTTCTACTTCAAAATGCAATTTAATTATAAAATAATCAAAAGTTAATTTATTGGTCATAATAAATTGGTCGGTGCAAACATTTGTGGAGTAATTGTGCAGAATAAATCTGATGACAAACAATTGAAGAAAATAAGCAAAAACTAACAAAATGAACTCACAAAATAATTATTATTAAAAAAAAAATTAAACATTTATAAAAAATATATATATAATTATTGGAACATGTTCTACAAGAAAATACTATTTCAATCTTTCTACTTCAAAATGCAATTTAATTATGAAATAATCAGTTAATTTATTAATCAAAATGAAAAATAATTGGAAAAAAGTAAAAACTAACAAAATTAAATAAAATAATTAGTTATTGGTACACTATAAAAAATCATCATAAAAATATTATTGGAATATTTTTTTTACAAGAAAATACTATTTCAGTCTTTTCAAAACTTTTCAAACGTTATTTGCTGTTTCTTTGTAATTAATAGCAATTTTTGAGTGAAAATCAAATTTTTTGTGTAACAGAATAAACATGGTAACTTTAAAATAGAAAAAAAAGTCGGCTAATAATAATAAAATGAGAAAGATTTTGAAATCCTGGACAGTTTAAAAGAACTCGTATTAATGTATAATGCTTCTACAGTAGCAACAATATTTTTTTTTTTCGTAAGCGTGCGTGGCCATTTGTACATTTTATGGGTCTGGCTTCCGGTCTCATCCACATCCAGCTACTTTTAGCTGTGCAAAACAGCTCGTTTTGCTGCTTGATGTTGCAAACTAGTGTGTCTTATCATATTATTTTAATGTATTGTCTTAATTATGAACACACTGGTTTGTAGTGCAAACAGTTTTACCGTTTACCGCACGTTGTTATTCTTCTCGTTCCAGAAGTCTCGCCCATAGTCTTATTTCCGCACTGAAGAATAAGGTGGATATGTTGCAAGGACTGCATGACAGGCCTCATATTCATCACATCAGCTCCACATGTGAATAAAAAAAAACAACAGGTGTTAAGAAACACAAATATGTCTGTTATTCACACACTCAATCACACTGTCAAACTAATTATGACTTTCTCTCATATTTAGCATTCTTGAAGATCTGTGCGTGGTTTACTGAGAGAAACGTGCAATGTAAAACATCCACACTTTCACTCAGACACTTGAACAAACTCTGGTTCTCTATACGGTGCTGATGCAGCTTTGCTTTCTCTTTGTCTCTCTCTCTGTTGTTCTGACAGCTTGATTTCGTGGTCTCTCGGTGGGCAGCTCGGGGGCAACATGATGGGCTTCTTAATCTGAGCTTTTCATGCTGTCTGTCAGGGCCAGAGGAGGAGCTCGAGCACAAGTGTGTGTGTGTGTGGTAGCTTTTGGAAACGGCTGTCTGACCTGACCGTGGGGAGCAGCTCCTATTAGACAGAATCTTATCAAGCGTGTCTCCGATCTGCTGACAGCGTCACAAACACACACACATGTGCTGACATGCTCTGATAAAACTGCCATTTTCTCTCCCCTTTTTTCCCCTCTGCTTCATCTCTCCGTTCCTGCACTTGTTTTATTATCTACATTTTTTATGCTTGTTCCTATCAGGCTTTACTGAAAGACTGATGTCTGACGTTTCTATATGAATACTGTTTGACTGTTTGAGTGAGAGCATTAATATATAATCCATTAGAGACATTATAATGCATCTTATTTATAATGCACATTCATAAATAATTGTATTATTTTTATTATACTTGTTAGTAAAATGTACCTGGCTACAGAATATAAGGATTATAAGACATAATATAGCATGTGAAATTTGGTTTTTGATACTGTTTTATAGTTAAAACATAACAAACAATGCACTTTCATGATGCTTTTCGTTAATGGAAACAGTTTTTTGTTTAATGACCTTTTTAGCATCGTTGATATACTAAGGCTGGGTTAAAAAAAAAAAACGATTTTAATTGATTCTTATTTTTACGGAACGATATCGATTCCTAAATTCCAAGAATTGATTAGTCTAGCCTGTTTTCAGTTAACGAACCGAACCTCTATTCCAATAAATTGCAATAAGCTTTGTGTTTTGTTACTTTTGTTATAAAACAAAGTCTCATATTTCAAATTATGTTTATTTTATTATAGTATTCAAGCAATAAATGCCGTTTTGGCGCTGTTTAATGTTGAGTGACAGATCGCTGAAGCGCCTCAGTTCAGGAGAAGCGGAAGCAGGAAGTGCGAGTCAACTGGTCATCTCCTCTGCTTTAAAATCAGTTTCAGCACGGCAAAAACATGAATAAACGTCCGAAGGTAGGTTGAAAGAAAGAGTACAACTTACCGAAATCCGTGTCCTGTCTCATGTTTCAACCGCGGAAAGACGTAAATATAACAGCTTGTAAACAATCTCACGTGACGTCACATTTACCTTAGGTGAGCATAAACTCGTTAGTCAGTTAAAAAATAAACTCTAGAGAGGAACATTTTGCTCAATACATTTTAAAGTAAAAATATTTAAACATATTTAGTTGTTTTTTTGCTAGATTAACTAAAAAAAAGTGTAACGTGATTAAATTGCTTAATTGGTTATAGCTGGTTTTAGCTTTTTTTGCTAATTCAGCTGTTTTTAGCTGTTTGTTTGTTTGTTTGTTTTTGCTAAACCAGTTGGTTTAAGCTGTTTTTTTTAGCATTTAAACTTCTAAATTAAAGCTTAACAATTTAAATGGAAAAGCTTCAAGTTTTTAAAACTACTTCAGACTGTAGTTTATGTTTGAATAAATCTAGGTTTTTATGATAGCCACCATTGAAATGTTAATAAATATATATAAACGAATTGGAGTAGAAATATAATAATGTAATTGTAACTTTAATAGTATAAAAAAACTTAATTGAGTGCAATTTAAGCTGTATACAAATCAGTTAATTTTAACCTTAAATATTATAGTAATTACTCTCATGTATATTTTACAGCATTAGTTGAGAGATTTTTATTTTCCTTGAGAAAATTGGGCATGTACAGTACTTGATATGTGACCCTGTACCACAAAACCAGTCATAAGTAGCATATTTGTAGCAATAGCCAAAAAATACTTTGTATAGGTCAAAATTATCGATTTTTCTTTTATGTCAAAAATCATTATGATATTAAGATCATGTTCCATGAAGATATTTTGCAACTTTCCAACCGTAAATATATCAAAACATAATTTTTGATTAGTAATATGCATTCCTAAGTGCTGGGCAACTTTAAAGTTTACTAGTAAGACTTTTTTTTTTTTTGCACCTTCAGATTTCATATTTTTATCCTATCCTAATAATCATACATCAATGGAAATATTATTTATTAAGTTTTCAGATGATGTATAAATCTCAATTTCAAAAAATTGACCCTTATGACTGGTTTTGTGGTCCAGGGTCACATATATACCCCAAATAATCAATATCGAATAGGAAGTCGAATCAGATCGAATCATGAAATTTGTGTCAAACCCCAGCACCATCATATACTATTATAGATTTTGTTAATGTTGTGAATTTTTTTTGGGTTTGTGTTTTTATTAGTTTTTTTTTTTTTTTTAATGTCTGTATAGTTTTTATTATTTTTTTATTTATTAGTTTTAATTCAATAGTTATTTGAGTACTTAAAGTTAAACTAAACAAGAAATGTTGCCTTGGCAATTAGCAGAAAAGTTTATTTATTTATTTATTTTATATTTTTATTTTATTTTTTTTTATTTTATGTAATTTCAGTTACTATATATTAAAGCAACACAAATTTGTTTTTTTAATGGTTATGGTTAAAAATAATAACCCTGGCAAAGAGCAGCATGAACTTTCCACAGAATATCCCCTGTTGTGTTGGACAGAATAAAACAAGTCATTTAGGTTTGAAAAGACATGACAATTTTCAGTTTTAGGTGAATTACTTTGATCAATAAATAAGAATTATACCCCTGGTTTCCTAGACAAGGCTTAAGCCTAGTCCCAGACTAAAATGTAAGTCTGAGCTGTTTCAACTTAAAGAAACTTGCACTGACCAATCTTTAAAATATATTAGATGCACACCAGTAGTGTTTTTTCTTAGGCATATTTATAAAAATTGCATAAATGTCCTAATTGAACTATGGACTAATCCTGGCTTAGTCTAAGCCCTGTCCGTGAAACCAGGCCATAATGTATTATACAATTACTGAAACAAAGAGATATTTTGAAAAACTGTGTATCTTTGTGTATCCTACAGGTATAAGTCATACACATTTTAAACATCGTGAGGGTGAGTAAAAAGTACACAATTTTAATTTTTGAGTGAACTATCACTTTTAGAGAAAATTCAGATATTTAATTTAATGCATAACACTGTACAGTACCATGTCAAATTAAAAAAAAAACAATACATTTTAGTCTTGTATATGGCATTCAATAGTTTGCAGCACAAAATGTAGCCCACAGCATTATTAAACTGAACTGGAGTGACTGGAGTTCGCTAGAAGTGCTGAAAAAGCTTGCAGTAAAAGCCCTGCGTCTGTTAGTGGAGGCCTGGGGGGATTTCAGCTGCTGAAATAAACTAAGTGCTCCGTGACAGCAGATATTGTAACAAAAGAAAACAAGAAACAATAAAAACACAAAGGAAAGCAGCTCTCTTGATTAATCGTGTGGTTAAAACTGCCACAAGCGTTTACAAATGCGTCTGTTGTGCTCTAACAAAGACACTTAAGAGCGGCTGAAGTGCTGGGAGGGACGAAGACGTGTGACCTATTGTTCAGTCATTTACTCCTGATGTTCAGCACTGTTAGACAGGGTAAAATATTGACTGCTTGAAGGAAGAAAAAACACATTGTGTTTGGCATCAGGATTCACGTGCAATATAACTTTTGTAATTAGAGACTTTTTTTGGACATAATGGTCTGAAGGTCTGTTCATAGGTTCAGATATAAACAAATAAGGCTGTTTTGACACATTTTATGCTAAAACAATAATAATCTTAAGGGAAAAAGTAGGCCTAAAGAAGTAGCTGTATATTGAAAATAATATTATGACAGAGAAAAAAAGATTAATATGATAATTAGGGATTTAGATAATCTGTCTAAATATAGACACAACCAATAAAATACACATCGCTCAAGAAAAAAAACATTATACAGTACATTTTTTGTAGGTTATAAATTAATACAGTTATTTTTGCATTGTTATTTGCATTGTTGTTTTCCATGAAATGGCTTATAAGCTTGTTCTGAGGAATATTAAGTACTTAAGTAATAATAATAAACTTACATTAAACCAAATCTGAAAACCCAAAAATCTGGAGAAGGTCTTTATTTGGCATTTTAAAATAACAAAGCTTGAATGTGTTCCTTCTATTGCAATGTTTTACCCTTGAATGTTTTACTCTTGAATTTTGACAAAGACACTTGCATTCAGTCTTCATTTTATTGTGTATTGACATAAGTAAATTACTGAGTAATTTAATGATTCTAAATAATTTATGTCATTCAAGCATGAACCAATTTACTTGTCTGTATAAAGTCTGCCGTTTTACCAGTTCTCTTCATTTTATATATCAGTAAGATTACATTTAGAAATTAAGCAAAGATTTATTAATAATGTTACAAATGATTTTTGTTTCAAATAAATGTTATTCTTTCGAACTATGGGCTATTTATCAAAGTATCATGAAAAGAAATTAGTTTCATGAAAAAAAAAAAAAAAATGAAGCAGCACAACTGTTTTCAATATCAATAATAATAAATGTGTCTTGAGCAGCAAATCAGCATATTAGAATGATTTCTAAAGGATCATGTGACACTGAATACTGGAGTAATGATGCTAAAAATTCAGCTTTGCATCACAACAATAAGTTACATTTTAAAAATATTTAAATAGGAAACAACTTGTTTTAAATTCTAATAATATTTCACAATTTTACCATATTTACTGTATTTTTGATCAAATAAATGCAGTCTTAGTGAGCATAAGAGACTTGGTTACATATGATTTCAAATTAATGTTGTTTTAAATTATGAGGCCTATTTTTCAGAGAATCCTGAAACGAAAATGTTTTTTTCACAAACATGTGAAGCTCACAACTGTTTTCAACATAGATAAAAATAGAAATGTTTCTGGAGCAGCAAATCAGCATATTAGAATGATTTCTAAAGGATCATGTGACACTGAAGACTGGAGTAATGATGCTGAAAATTCAGCTTTGCATCACAGAAATAAATTACATTTTAAAAATATTTCAATAGGAAACCACTTATTTTAAATTCTAATAATATTTCACAATTTTACTTTTTTTTTTACTCTATTTTTGGTCAAATAAATACAGCTTTAGTGAGCATAAGATACTTGGTTACATATGATTTCAAATAAATTTTGTTCTTTTAAATTATGAGGCCTATTTATCAAAGAATCCTGTAAATAAATTATTTTTCACAAACATATGAAGCTCAAAACTGTTTTTAACACTGATAATAATAGAAATGTTTCTTGAGCAGCAAATCAGCACATTAGAATATGACACTGAAGACTGGAGTAATGATACTGAAAATTAAGCTTTGCATCACAGAAGTATATTACATTTTAAAAATATTTAAACAGGAAACCACTTATTTTAAATTCTAATAATATTTCACAATTTTACCGTTTTTACTGTATTTTTGATCAAATAAATGCAGCCTTAGTGAGCATAAGAGACTTGTTTGCATATGATTTCAAATTAATGTTGTTTTAAATTATGAGGCCTATTTATCAAAGAATCCTGAAAAGAAATGATTTTTCACAAACATATGAAGCTCACAGCTGTTTTCAATATAGATAAAAATAGAAATGTTTCTTGAACATCAAATCTTAGAATGAATTAGAATGATTTCTGAAGGATCATGTGACACTGAAGACTGGAGTAATGATGCTGAAAATTCAGCTTTGCATCACAGAAATAAATTACATTAAAAATATTTAAATAGGAAACAACTTAAAAAATCTTACCAACTCCAAACTTGCAGTGTATATCTGTAGATGTCTCTCGCTATATATATATATATATATATATATATATATATATATATATATATATATAGTAAGAGATATATATATATAGCAAGAGATATTGCTTCTCTTGTTTTTAACTTGTTTATGGGCTAAACAAGGAACTTCAGTTAAAAGCGAGAATAGTCTATTTAGAGTAGATATTGCTATGTAAAGTGATTTAAAGTAAGGTTTGCAGGCCTAAGCAGCTCTGTGAGCCTAATGGAAAACATTTACACACCTGCGGCTTTATCGCATCTACTTCTTTAACAGACAACAATAACACTCTTGTTTTCGTTTACCCCTTTCATGCGTCTAAGTTTCTCATCTCATTTAACATCCAATTTACGTAGTTACGACACATTTAAACAGCTCAACAGCATAAATTCCAGCAGTAACCTATACATTCCTCTCTGTGATTACGCTCGCGTGCGTGTGTGTGTTTGTGTATGTCCAGGTTACGAGTATATTGCAGAGGCAGAGGGAAGTGAATGGAGAGTAATGGATGGTTTGCTGTGAGTGAGTGTCTCGGGCTCACCAAATACAATTTTTCTCTTCAAACAATCACTCTGTGTCTCCGAGGAGCCCCGGGCGCAGTAATTGATATGATTAGCCGTAAGTGGCTGCTTCACAGCTATGTTATGTCTGTTTTATTGTAATTAGATTTTTTTTGGTCGTCTTTGAGGAGCTGAACTTAAACGACTGCATGTTCTCCCTCTGAAGTATTCAATCAGACGCTCATTAGACGAGAAAGACAGATTCATCTTTTCTGATTTTCAACTGATTTTTCTCCCCTTTATCACTCTCTCTCTGTCTTTCTCTCTTCCTCATCTTCTGTCTTGTTTTCCTCTTTTCCTTCATATAGATGATTCGTCTGTGAATTGAAACAGCGAATCGTAATTTCCGCCTGCGGTCATTACAGACTGTTGAAGTAATAACAGATTTTTGAACAGTTTCTTCACACAGACTGTTGCCAAATCTTTCTTCTCAACCTCTACTCAGCCTTTATTCTGTTTTCTGCCACATTCATTTGCTAATTCAGTGCATAAATGTGTACGTTTTCAGCTAGTTTTCACATAAAGGAAATCCAAGACTAATGACTGTTTCCAAACAGGTTTCCCCAAAATATCTGATGTCTCCCATTGGTTTGCTGTTTATCCTATTGTAAACAGTTGCATTTGAGTTTTCATTTTCAAGTAATAGCTGAGTGATTGTTTGAAGTTAATCTTGCTAAGCAATTTACTAAAAGGGACAGTTCACCCATTAAAATTCTGTCATTAATTACTCACCCTCATGTCGTTCCAAACCCGTAAGACCTTCTTTCATCTTCGGAACAAAAATGTAGATATTTTTGATCAAATCTGAGAGCTTTCTGACCTTACATAGACAGCAATGCAATGTTAAACCATGTTTAGGGCCTAGAAAGGTAGTAAGGACATTGTTGAAATAGTCCATGTGACATCAGTGGTTCAACCTTAATTTTATGAAGCTACAAAAATGCTTTTTGTGCGAAAACAAAACAAAAGTAACTCCATTCGTATCTGTCTTTGACGCGCATTCACATGATTACACAATGCATGATTGTTTAATGTATAAACATTTGAAGGTAATTCTAAATATGTGTCATTTTTCAACTTTTTGTTAAAAAGAATTGCAAAACTAATGATTGTTTCCAAACAGGTTTCCTGAAAATCCCCACTCTCTGCTATTGGTTTGCTGCTGATCCTACCATAAACGGTTGCATCTGATGATCAGTTTTCACTTTCAGGTAATATCTGAGTGACTGTTTGAAGTGAATCTTGCTAAGCAAGTTAGTTAAAGTTAGTTTAAACTAAATTTGAAGGCAATTATAGTGCATCCATGAGTATGGAGGTTTGCTACTGCCGTGAAAACATAAGAAATCTACGATAGATCAATGTATTTGTAGAATTAGTTATATCTGCCCATTTCTTGATGGAAAGCTCAGTCTTGGTATTTAAGTTGGTCCAGGTCAAAGGTCACTTTGTATCAATTTTCTCAATATTTAGATTTTTTTGCACCCTCAGATTCCAGATTTTCAAATAGTTGTATCTCAGCCACATATTGTCCTATCCTAACAAACCATACAACAGTGGAAAGCTTATTTTTTTAGCTTGTATAAATCTAATGTCAAGAAATGAACCCTTATGACTGGTTTTGTGGTCCAGGGTCACGTATGCTGTATGGTTTTGAAGATTTGCTAACTAGAAAAATGCCTCCATTGCATCCTTGAGCTAGATTTCAAGTTGTTTTAAAGGGATAATTCATCCAAAAATGAACATTATGTCATCATTTACTCACTTTGTGTTATTGTTTGACTTTTTCTTCTGTGAAACATGAAAGGATATTGATTTCATTGCATTTTATAATATCTTCTTGTGTGTTTGACAGAGGGAAAAAAAGTAATACAGGTTTGGAACAACGTGAGATGATTACATTTTTTGGGTGAACTGTCCCTTTAGTAGTTTTTAAGAAGGAACCACCTTGGCAAAGCACCACTAAATGTAAATATGTAGTTTAGTCAAAGAAAAAATAGTAATTAAGCACAAAACACACAAGCGATAACATCACCAGTATACCCATCTGACCACACTTTTGTATGTCGTCTCATCTGATTTAATATACAATAAAAAAGCTGTTATGGCACATTATGAATGTTTAATGAAATCTAATAATTTTTAGTCCCCCCAAAAAAATCACGATCATCGTTAGCAGGCTTGTCTACCGACAGCCTGATTCAGCTCTGAGCTGCTCACTAAAGGAGGGAGTTTGTGTAATTGGCTGATAATGGGTTTTATAGAACTTGTTGTCATAAAAGAGGGTGTTTTCATTTCATATTAAACTCTCATTGAAAGCCGCCGTCCCTTTCATTGTGCCTCCACGTTAAGGTTTAAGTACCCTCTTTGCAGGTGTTTCCTGAATTCTGGATAACAGAACGCACACACGCATATTTGTGGCCTTTGATTGGGTGTTTGCACAGTAAAAGCTGTAGATGTAATGGGAGTTGCTCAGTGTGAAGGCTATAGTGTCTTAATTAGCACCGATTGCTCAGTGAAAGCCCTCAAGTGCCTGAATTAGCCATAAAAAAACACTCAGTGCATTAACATGTCTCGTAGAAAAATTGGAAATAGAAAAACAAAATCCCGTGTATTAATCACCAGTGCTGCATACAGTTTGAATTTAATACAAGGCTTTTTTATATATATATATATATATATATATATATATATATATGAAAAAAATATTATATGTAGTTGTTAATATATGTGAGTGTGCAAATTTTTGCAAATAATTATTAAGCTCTTACTGTGTACTGTGTGCTTCATATTTATATTCTTTCATATATGCATATATGTTGTTTTCAGTTTGCTGCATTAACAAATATGCCAATATGCAGCCTACATTATATATGATACATATAACATGTATATAGTATATAATACACTAATAATGTATAGAAAAGTTTATATTTATAATTTATGTTTGTATTTAGATATATATTTATATATTTGCATAAAACACTAGTGAATTAGGATGCAGCTACTACATAATGATGCATTAAATACATATTTGCATGCATTAAATGTGCAAATATATATCATGTGTATATATTTAATATAAATCATTTCTTTATCTCATATAGTTAATTTGCCAAAAAAAAAAAAAAAAGCATGTGCTTTCCAGTTAATCTCAATCAAACTGCAGTTGGGTTATTTTGATATGAAGTAAAAATAACTATATATATACATATATTTATAACAATAAAACAATAAAGACATAATACAAAACATGATTTTTGAAAATGTTAAAAAGTTATCTATCTAGAGTTATCTGTGTCATATATATGAGATATATCAGAAATTATGTATTGAAATATGTTTTAAATACATATACATAATATATATTTGTACACTTAAATGCATGCGACTAGTGTTTTATGGATATATATATTATTTAATAATTAATAATTATATATATATATATATATATATATATATATTCTTTGTTTATTTATTCTTTATTAAAATAAATATATATAATATATTTTACTTTTTGCATAAATTTATAGTGAATTAAGGTCTTTAGCTATTAGTGTGTGCGTGCACAAATCCAGTGCTCATAGTCAGTTAATATGAATGAATGAGTTGTTGTCGGTGGGGGCCGGGCCCCGGGGTTTGACTGGTCTATTCAGCAGTAATTTTACTCTATAAAGGTCTTGCTAAATCCACCTCCAGACAAAGCGGAGTAGCATTAGAGACACAAAAGCTTCACAAAGACCCTGAGTACTCCTCATTAAACAGCATGCAGCTCTCCACGCTAACGCTAATAAAGACCCGCGCCACCACCACCACCACCCTCTTATCAGCGAGTGCTTTCCTCTTCCCATCTCATCCTCTTTAAATCCGCCCTGATACTTCTCTTAGAGAGAAAGCACTCTTGCGGGAGGCATGGAAATGCCCATTTAGGTTTTGTCCGCGGTTTGGCTTTTTAAATGAATTCCTCTTTTACAAACAATCAGAACGCCCCATCAACCTGCAAATCAAGAGCCTCTGTGTAAAAGCCCTGACTTATGAGATGTTTAAAATGGAGAGATGCGGGCTCTCTCAATCTAATAAATCACAAAAAAATGTCCTAACACATAAATGCATTTGAAATTAAGCTCATAATGGAGACCTTGCAAAACACATACACATTATTCCCCCCATTTTCAGTATTTGATGGTGGAAGTCAAGGGTTTTTTTGATGTAGATGTAGAAGAAGAAAAATCATATTTTGTCAAAATGAGAGTGTACCCAGGCCCGTATGATGGGCGCATGTCTGATTGGTCTCTTAAAAGTCCAGTCATTTCCCTTCGTACTCACAAGAAAAACGAATTAAAAGCAAATTCGCGAGCAGGTGCGAGTCGCGGCCGCCATTGATAGGTGAATCTCGGCGAACAGCATGAGAGAAGTGTTGGAAATGAGATCCTGCTGCCGGACCGCTTTACAAAACCAGGCCGGCCTCCTCCTCACAATATGTATTACAAATTGGCTATTTGTATTGAGACTCTTCGGGGGCCCGAGGCACCGAGGGCACATATTCCCTCGGGACGGAGGGTCTATAGCGGGGTCTTTTTAGCACCGTGTGGGGATGATGGGATGAGAAACAGAGAGAAGGGGCCCGGTTACGGTGGAAAATTATGTCACGGGAGTGCGCGCGGTGTCATTAATGCCACCCTCCCTTTTTCCTGACTCTCTCAGGGGCCCCGCGCGCTCTCATCAGAATGCTAATTTACCATTTAAGAATCCTCCCCCGTGCGCCCCTTCTCAATGGACTTTCCGCGAGGAGAAAAGACAAAACGCACGCGCAACTTGGCCGCACAGATGCGGAGCGTCACCAGGCGCACGGTGCCGCTCCTCGCCCATGTGCGTTCAACCCCAATTAATTAACCCACGGGGCTCGAAGCGAGCAGGTACCCCTCCGCGCCCAGGCTCCGGTTTTTAAATGCGCATCTCATTTCTCATTTGGCTGCTCTGGCCACTTTTGTTAAGAGAGGGGACATTTTTTTCACCCGTGCACATCCCTCCCTTCATCCAAGATTGAGGCTGTGCTCTAAAAACTGGTGAGCTGACTACATAGGGAGCTTAAAGTGTTTTAAGATAGTATATTTTTGACAAATTAAAATGCATCATGTTTATGCTTTACAGAAAAAGAAATCCCATACTGAAAAAGACTGGTGTAGTATTTACTTTATAACAATTTTCACTCAGAAATTGCTAGTAAATATTAGAAATAACTTACAGCAGCAAGACACTTAAATGTGAAATAAGATATATATATATATATATATATATATATATATATATATATATATATATACACACCTAGTACACATTGAAATAAATGTGAAAGAAAATGTATATATATATATATATATATATATATATATATATATATATATATATATATTTCTATTTACATAAAACAGTGCTGTATATTTGCATATATTATAAGTTATTAGAAAAATTAATGATTAATTTAATTTAATGCATTAATGATTAATTAATGCATTCTAATCAAATAAAAAAAATGACTTTTGATTAACTTAATACTTGAATTTACCCAATAATTATGTGTCTTTATGCTTTTTAGAGTATTGCCTTGTTATCTTTGTTAAAATTCTAATACCAGACTGTAAAATAAATTGTTTTCAGTTTTGTCTATATGTAACCCTGGACCACAAAACCAGTCATAAGGGTCATTTTTGGGGTCACATAAGGTTCACATATTTATACTGTGAACATCTGAAAGCTGAATAAATAAGCTTTCCATTGAAGTATGTTTTGTTAGGATAGGGCAATATTTGGCCAAGATACAACTATTTGAAAATCTGAAATCTGAGGGTGCAAAAAAATCAAAATACTGAGAAAATCGCCGTTAAAGTTGTCCAAATTAAGTCCTTAGCAATGCATATTACTAATCAAAAATTAAGTTTTGATATATTTCCAGTAGGAAATGTACAAAATATTTTCATGGAAAATGATCTTTACTTAATGTCCTAATGATTTTTGGCATAAAAGAAAAATCAATAATTTTGACCCATACATTGCATTGTTGATTATTGCTACAAATATACCTGTGCTACTTAAGACTGGTTTTGTGGTCCAGGGTCACATATATGTTTTGTCTATATATTTTGAGTGCTTTGAGTTTGGATGGCACCTTTTGCTACTTTCGAGAATATATAATTGCTAGGTTCTAACTTCAAAAGTTCAAAAAAGAATCTGAAAAGAATCTGTGGTTGCAGATTTGTTGTTGGTAGCAAAGCTGCATAAATTCACCTCTGTATGTTTTTGCAAAACATTCTAAACATAGAAAGCACACAGAATGTGTATATAATATATATAATGTAGTGGTAGCTACCTTTAACTTTTAGAGCCGCTGACATTTTGGTTCTTTTACAATGGTCAGGGGAAAGAAATCGCATGAGTTTTGATCTTGTAAGCATCAGTGTTTGTTATTAGTCAAAAACTTGACATCATGTGAACGCAGCACTAAGAAGGCAGCTTGCTAGGTTTTGAAACAGGCCTAATCTTCTTCTAGATCCTGCGTGAGAATTAGTCTGAGAGGCAGCTCATGGAAAATCAAACGCTTTAAAGCGTTTCCTTTGTTTGGCGCCCTGCGCTCCCTTGACGGATCCCGGATGAAGGATGTAAATAGAGAGTGATGGCGCTCTAATTGCGGGCAGTTGTCATATGGAGATATTTGAATAGAGATTACGGGCACCACTTCACGCAGATCCACTCCCGTTTAGAGCAGTAAAGCGATGAGAGATCAGGAGAAACTGAGGGATTACACAAATGGACTACACTTACCCAATTAACACTCTAACAAGAGACAGAACGCACTGCTTAACATTTCAATAGCGGCAGTTTTGGGCTGTTCGACCCACCTCGTGCCGCATATCTAATGGCAGATTAGTCATAATAGCAGATATTTGTAATCCGTGTGAAGAGGGGAAATCACCCCATGTGACTCCTTCTGGCAAAATTAGTCGTCAGGGTGTTTAAATTGATTTAGGATGCACATTGTTTGCCAACATGTTCACTTATACAAATGCATTTTGTATGTGATGACTCATTGTTTGCCTTTGTTGTTAAAAGCTTTGTAGATAGATAGATAGATAGATAGATAATTAGATGTTAGTTAGACGGACAGACAGACAGATAGATTGATGGATGTACGGACGGATAGATAGATAGACAGATAGATAGATAGATAGATAGATAGATAGATAGATAGATAGATAATTAGATGTTAGATGTTAGACGAACAGATAGACTGATGGATATACGGACGGATAGATAGATAGATAATTAGATGTTAGATAGTTAGACGAACAGACAGACAGACAGACTGATAGATGTATGTATGGACGGATAGATAGATAGATAGATAGATAGATAGATAGATAGATCGATAATTAGATGTTAGATAGTTAGATGAACAGACAGACAGACAGATAGACTGATGGATGTACGGATGGATAGATAGATAGATAATTAAATGTTAGACGAACAGACAGACAGACAGACTGATAGATGGATGTACGGACGGATGGATAGATAGATAGATAGATACTTGGATGGATAGATATTTAGATGTTGGATAGATGGACAGACAGATGGATGGATGGATGGACAGATAGATATATACAGTAGACAGACAGATAGACATATAGATTGATGGATGGATACCCAGATAGATAGATAGATGGATGGATGGATGGATGGATGGATGGATGGATGGACGGATAGATGTATACAGTAGATAGATAGACAGACAGACAGATAGATAGACAGCTTGTAGTCACTTTTCCTTCCTTCTCTCTATAGCAAAAACCTATGGAAACAAAACAGAGACTATTTACAATGTGCAAGGGTAGTGTGAAGTGTATATTTAGTTTTTCAGTGCAGTGTGTGTGTGTGTGTGTGTGTGTAA
The DNA here is from genome assembly GCA_036247105.1 of Cirrhinus mrigala. NCBI lineage: Eukaryota > Metazoa > Chordata > Actinopteri > Cypriniformes > Cyprinidae > Cirrhinus > Cirrhinus mrigala. The sequence goes on along the minus strand of CM070027.1, from coordinate 26,900,091 downwards.
ATAGCTTCACTAATCATTGCGTTTGAAAAGCGCTGATTTATGGCCGTTGTTGAATGCGGGCCATGATGAGAGGGCCGGTGGTAAGTGCATTTGGATGTCTCTGTGTGATGGTGGCGTAAATAGGCGCTTTATTTATTGCCGTGCTGGGGCCCTCCGCGCGGAAGAGCGCCTCCCCAAATTGAAATATAGCGCGAGTTTACTCTGCTGATTAGGGCTCGAGCACTGCAGCCACCCAAGGCTATCATCAAACAGAGAACAGCGCGAGCTGACACCTGATTGTGGCGGGATTAATGTGCGCGGAGTGACAACAAATAACCCCAAGTGTCAGCACGAGAGACTGGTGCCGCACAATGGATGAGGCGCCGGGCCTTTGGTGTGGGGCCACGTGGGACCCTAATGTGGTGTAATCCGTGATAATCCTATAAAGGTGTTGGTACCCCTTTAGGGATTATAGGTGTCCTACTGAGAGACATTTTGTTTAGGATTCAAAAGATGAATTATTTGGTAACATTCCATTAGGCCTATAATATAATGAGCATTTGAATGTAGGATCTATCCACGGGACAATATGCCTGTTGCAGCGAAATTGAGGGGTTTGAATTGATTGCAAGAATGAAAATAGCTAGCCAAAGTGTTTATGTAGCACTTAGGCCTACTTGTTTTGAACATGCTGATTTGTCGGGTAGCATTCTTGTTGGATGTAATGGAGAAAACGGTCTCCTTCTGGTAGCCTATAAAGTAAATTACATTTGCGTAGTCTTTCATGACTTTTTTTTTTTACCATGCATTATTTTTGCTGCATTGCTGTGGACTGAAATGCAATAACCCACTTAGTGTGTGTTAAGGGTGCTACCTTAGGAAAACAATTTATTATCTCTAGTTTCATTGTAGCTGAAATGAATTCAAAAATTGGTGCGTGTGCATGTGTTGGGTGAACAAATAAGTTCTTCTAGAAATAGATATGTAGTAGATAATGTGACAGCATAATGAACAAATGAATGATTTATAGATAGATAGATAGATAGATAGATAGATAGATAGATAGATAGATAGAAGAAAGAAGGATGGACGGGCAAATAGAGATGGATGGACAGACGGATAGATAGATAAACAGATAGATAGACGGGCAGATAGACGTATGGACGGATCGACCGATAGATAGATAGATAGATAGATAAACGTATAAATAGACGAATGGATAGAAGGATGGGTAGATAGACGGATGGATGGATAGATAAACAGATAGATGGACAGATAAATAGATAGATGACAGATGGACGGATGGACTTACAGATAGATATATAGTTGGATGGACCGATGGATAGATAAACGGATAGATAAATAAACAGATAGATGGACAGACAGATGGACGTACGTATGGATGGATGGACGGATGGACATATGGACAGACGGCTAGATAGATAAACTGATAGATAGATAAACGAATAGATAGACAGACAATAGATAAACAGATAAATGGATAGAAGGATGGATGGCCAGATAGAGATGGATGGACAGACGGATAGATAGATAAACAGATAGATGGACAGACAGATAGATGTATGGACGGATGGATGGATGGATGGACCGATAGATAGATAGATAGATAGACGGATAGATAAACGCATAGATAGACAGACAGATAAATAGATAGATGACAAATGGACGTATGGACAGACAGATAGATGGATGGACAGATGGATAAATAGATAAACGGATAGATGGACAGACAAATGGACGTACATATGGATGGATGGACAAATGGATGTACGGACAGAAGGATGGATAGGTAAACGGATAGATAGATAAACAGATAAATCGACAGATGGATGGATGCACAGACGGACGATAGATAGACGGACAGATAGACGGATGGATACAAGGATGGATGGGCAGGTAGATAGATAGACCGATGGACAGATGGATAGATAGATAGATAGATAGATAGATAGATAGATAGATAGATTATTCCTTATTTCATAAATAGATATGTTTACAATTAGTAGCTAATGTGGCAGCATAATGAACTTTGTGGGCTATTATTATCCCTGCTTCGTTTGAACACAGTTTGCAAGCAGATAATATTCCCAAACTCCTAATATAACCACCCATACACACACACACACACACACACACACACACACACACACACACTCAGATAGAGAACTGCAAGCGTCTCTACAGACGCTCATCCAAGCGTTACCATATAAACTTCCAATAAAACGGAGCCGCGTGATGACCTTTACCGTAATTCATCACGGAGCGCGCCGGTGACTGAGGGGGGCCCTTCACAGACCGATAATTTGATTACCACAACATCTGTAACATCAATAATGTCCGATGAGATTGTTTTGCGCAACCAAACATGCCGTGGCCATAAAAGAGAGGGAGGGTGAGAGAGAAGGTGTCATCATCTCTTTGACATTTTACTTGCATTTCCGATTAGGTGAGCGTGCAAGATTAGGGAATATCCACGTGGCCGCGTCAGGACGTTTGACGATGACTGTCATATGCCATATTGGACAAGTGTCATCATCATACTTTACTAAGTATTGCATATCTCATGACTTTAATGTCACGTGTGATTAAATGGAGTTTGTTTGACTGAGGCGAGCTTAAACTGACACTGTCGTGCCCCTGATTACCCCAAATCACTTTTCATGCTCTTGAATTTGTCTCACCTGCTTTATAATGAGTTTAAATCGCAGGTTAGAGACACAGTCCGTCTGCGCGGGTTTAAAACGCGCGGGAAACACTTAGAACTGGATATAAATGTTTTGCCTAACCAGAGGAAGCATTGCGCTCACAATCCAATCGCGTGATCCATTAAGCTCATTTATTAAACGCAATTTGCCTTGTGTCATTGACTTGAGTAACGCTTCGGAGTTGAGAACGGTAAGACACACACGCGACCACCGGGCGGGACAGCGGGGAAACACGGATCTGACACGCGGAATTAGGAGGTAATTAAGAGGAGGTGGTTCCCGGGTAAACGGTGGACACCTATGGACAGCGCTAGGCGAGTGTAATGTCAGCTTAATTGCTATATTCTGATCGCTCTTTAATGGCGCTATCACCCGCTGAAGGCTCGAACGCTGTGCGGAAGCACTTGATGGCTGTTCTGGTCAGTGTGGTGACTAGGTAAAAAAAATCGAACTAGGCCTAGAGTTTTGCATCAAAAGTCCAGTCCGTGTCGGTGTCTTATAATTTTAATGCATACTATTATTCACGATTTCCTGCAACATATTTTTGTAATGACTTACCCAACTAACAAAAATATAAGAACGTTTTGCTTACATTTCCATTAAGTTATGAAAACGTTCTCTCTGAATGTTAATTAAATGTTTAAAACTATTTTTAACTTGGTTACTGAAGACGGTGAGATAAGAAATTATAAAACATGCCTATTTCGTTTTGTAATTTTGCAAACATTGCAGTAACGTTACTTTTGAATGCCCTCTAACATTCTGAAACAAGTAGTAACATTTAAAAAATGTAAAACATTAAAAGAACATTCTGAGTGATGTATAAATAGTGTTTTTGTGCTTATGTTTTGAGAACATTATTAAAGACCAGAAAGCTTTGAACAAAAATAAATGTTGTTTATGTCACAGGAAGAATGTTTTGCTCATAACTTGAGAAACAGCCATTGTGTAAAACCACACTATAAAACGTTCTTTCAGAGAAAGAAGGAAAAAAAACAACAACTATATTATGAAGTTATATAGTAAAAAACGGAACTTTTATAGAACAGTATGTTGAACAAAACGATTACTTCATATTTTTGTTACTCTCATTATCTTTGTATCATTATGAGCCTAAAACATTAAAATTCATTTAAAAATCTATTCAAGGACATATTTTGACATCTTAAGACAAAGCCAAAGTATAACAATATTATTGTAATAGGTCAGCAAGTGTTTAATGAACTGTATCTTTTTTTGTTTCCCCAAAGCAACGATGATGGAAATGGAAATGTTTAGTACATATTGGCATCAAAAATAAACCCAGCCTGGAGTGAAAGGTGTGACAACTAGCCCCGGTCTCCCCTACTGCATGCAATGTTCTCCGCGCAGAAGTCTAATAAATAGGCAAAATGCATGCAAAGTCATGCATTTGCATCTTTTGCATGCCTGTTCCAGCAGGGCTGGAGCAGAAGGTTGATAGTGTGCGGGCTTGGGAGGTTTTGCCGGTCTGCATGACGCCGTTCCCTTGCGCAAAGATGCATGATTAGTTGTGGTTTGCGTTAACTAATACGTGCACGTTTTTGTGTACTACTTGAAATCATCTTTGTTTGTGTTTTGCAATCCCCCATTTGTTCTAGTTTGCGATGGCTGTTTTCTTGCCCCTGCTTTTCACTATTAGGCATATTTAAGGCCAGGCGTTCGCAGGCAGCAGAGGCACTATGTTCAAGGTTGAGTTACTTTTGGGGCTTTTTTTTGTGTGAGCTATTTGTCTCAGCAGTCAGTACTGTTAATGTTACATTAGGTGTTTGATGTTTCATCATTTCAACCAATATTGCGTGAGATAACGAATGTAAAATGAAACCGCTAGGAACACGTTTGAATTCCCTCAGAAGGTGCGAGGAAAAAATTCCACGCGCCATGCCTATTAGCCTGGGTAATTTATTTTGTGTATGTCAGAAAACAAGAAGGCCAGAAAAAGAATATGGGCTTTCTTTTCCATTACCAAACATTACAATCTTATTTCCATCACTGCACCGTTAAGTAATTTGCGAAAAGCCAACAGAGTCTGGCGCGCCACGCGCGTGGCGTGTGTTTAAACCCATTACTTTACCTTTTAATCAAACCTCGCGCTCGTGTCAAAACGCGCCGTTTTCGCCATGCATCTCTCTGAGCTCGTTCCAGTTCACCGGATGACCTTGAAAATGTTTGCTCTCCTAAACGTTGTCGTCTCTCTCTCTCTCTCTCTCTCTCTCACTCTCTCTCTCTCTCTCTCTCTCTCTCTCTTTCTTTCTCCCTCTTTCGCTCTCTCTCTTTCACACACACCCATGCAATGTTTTCATTGTTATAATATCCTTGTTTCAATCCATTTCACTTTTTAAATTGTCACAGTAATTTCTCTCATTTCGACCTGATTACATGATCTTTCCAGAATATCAACTTGATTTTCATCATCACAATTATATTCAAAGTGGTCAAAAAGTGAAATGAACTTATCACTGCAGGTTGTAACTTTTATCTTACTTAGCCTACCAATTAAATGCTGCAATTAAACTCAAATTTAAGGTAGGCAAATTAACTGCTTTTTTGCAGTTAATTATGGGTCATGCAGGGAAAATGATCTTTATTTCCATATATAAATAGGCTATGCTCTCAGGTTTTGTACAGTATTTGTGGAAAGATCTGCATAAACTGTCTTTCTAATAAACATCTATTTGTGTCACATTTATGTATACTGAAAAAATATGGTGTAGGCAATTAAAAACGACAAGTAACAAGACATTTAAGTAGTATTTCCTATAGGTTAATAATTTTTTTAATTACATTTGGCTAAACAAACTCCGTTTAATTCAATTTACACTTATCTTTTACATATAAGTACATATCCACTTTTTTCAGAGTGGATCTGGCTTCCGGTCTTATGAACCGCCAGCTATTTTTAGCTATAAAAAAAAGCTTGTTTTTCTGCTTCATATTGAAAATTGGTGTGTCTTACCATGTTATTTAATGTATTATCTTAATTATGAGCACACTGGTTTGTAGCGCAAACAATTTTACAGTTTGCTACACATTGTTATTGTCCTTATTTCCCTATAGCAGTTAATGAACCGGAAGTCTCGCCCATACACTTACTTAGCCAGTAAAGGATAAGGTGGATATCTTTTGCTGCATTCCAGACAACTCAAAAATAGGATTTTTCCACACCTCCTACTTGAAAATGCCAAATATTGAAAATATCCGATCTGTGAAGTTAATCTACCCTGACCTCGGCAGGACGCGTCATTTGACGTCACTGCTTCCGACAAGCAATGTGTTGACCTTTTGTCAAATAAAAAAAAAAAAAAAAAAACATCAGACATTACGTTTATAAAATGATACCTTTTTCTAATTTTAGCTTTTCGTCAGCTGTTTTCAAAAGGAAGGGTACCATTTTGCGTTTTTTTTTTTTGTTTTTTTTCTTGTTTTGCTATAATTAATAGAAATAGCTATGTTAAAGTGTGATTGACTGGAACTAACTGAAGTTGGAAGTGGAACATTTCAGCGCGGATATTCCCTTTTCCCACCTTGAGTGGAACACAGCATTACATTTCAACCGAGTTAGCAAACGTTTAACCGGAAGTCGCGTTCACCTGAGGAAGTAACCAGCAGTACGTCGCTCAAGCGCTTTTCGTTAGGATCCATATCTTACATACATCAGCAATACACCAATACTGTCGTTGTTAAACGCAACATTACTTCGATATATTGCAGGTATATAGAAAGATTTATATCAAAAGTATTTTAAATTGTCGATTGGCGCCAATTACAGTTTGGTTGCGTGAGACGAATATCAAGAGAAAAATACTGACAGGAATTACTTTTTTTAAAAAAGTGGGTCGTCTGAGAAGTATTGAATAACTTTTAACTTATCAAATGAATATAAAGCAAAATATTAAACACTTAAAAGATAGATTAACAGTTCAAATTATTCTTTTAGGTGACTGTTGTCACCTAACTTCTGTGAACGCGCGCCTTTAAGATTAGATTTATGGTTTTTGGAAGGCTTATATATGTGTGTGTGTGTGTGTGTGTGTGTGTGTGTGTGTGTTTGGGTAGATGGGGAGGGGGCATGTTAGTTGCTTTCGGCTGTGATTTATCGCAGTCCCGGGGAACGCGGCTCCCGTTCCTGTCCTAACGCATTTCAGCGCGCGCATCAGCCGTGATTAAACACCTGCTATGGCGCGCGAACAAAGCGCGCTAATCCAATATGTATCTCTGACATCTTAAATATCGTCCAATCCCCCGGCATCACGCGCAGCTTTTCCGCAAGATGGAATTCTAAAACATATTTTTCTAATTTATGGACGGACGATAAATCAAAATTAAGCCGTGGACAATGAAATATACATCAGCGTGCTGAGAACAGGCTTGAAATGCAGCTACAGGCTCCAGCGCCTGCATAGGTGCGGGGTTTGCAGTGGGGTTTGTGGTCCTGCTAGATGAAACATCAGACATGCTAGAGCCCAATTCTGTGCCTATGCTGAAATACCATACTATAATGCAACGGTTGTAACTGCACTATAAAACAAATAAGCAACTGCATCCATTGCATTTGTGACCCTGGACCACAAAACCAGTCAAAAGGGTAAATTTTTTTATTTTTTATTTCAGCTGAATAACTAAGCATTCCATTTATGTTTTGTTAGGATAGGACAATATTTGGCCGAGATACAAATATTTGAAAATCTGGAATCTGAGGGTGCAAAAAAATCAAAACATTGAGAAAATCGTAATGCATACAGTTTTGATATATTTACGGTAGGAAATTTACAAAATATCTTCATGGAGCATGATCTTTACTTAATATTCTACTAATTTTTGACATAAAAGAAAAATCGATAATGTTGACCCATACAATGTATTTTTGGCTATTGCTACAAATATACCTGTACTACTTAAGACTGGTTTTGTGGTCCAGGGTCACATTTATACTGAATTTAAAGTCACACACAGGCCTAATAAGAAACTGGTGTCAAACACATTTTAGAACAACAGTATGCTGTCCCAAATAAGAAATAATGTATTAATGCTCAAAAAGCATGAACTATAATGTGATTATTGGATTACTGTTTTGCTTTATTTATGAAGTGTAGTTGTTTTTGCCATTGCTATTAGTTATTTGTTGTGTGTTGATGCTAAAAGTGCATTTTTTATTTTTATGAACGACAGTTTTGTATTATATACTCTAATTTAAGATTGTGTGTTAAAAGATCAAAGATCTGTGTCTGTATAAATCTGTTGCACTTATTTTTCTTACAAAGACTGCACTGAAAAGTTTTTTTTTAATGTTAAAAGTCACATAAACCTAAATCCGGAATGATCTAATGACAACTTAATTCATAATTTTCTAAACAGTATGATTAAAGTGATTTCAATTTAATGGTTTAATAGGGCATATATGAGATAAAATGCAAATTGCCTAAACAAAGTGTTTTACTGATGAGAATTAAGACAAGAAAGGAAACTTTTAAAAGAGATTATTATTTTTTCGTTTAACAGTATTTACAATAACTGGTAGTTTGGCAACAGGGTTATTTTTTTCTTTTCACTCAAGATATTTTTGATCAAATCTCTGAATACAGACCTATAATTGTTTGCTTTCTTTTACCCTAGATCTCAAAATCCGAGTTTGCTTCTGCAAGGGATCTGACGTTTGTAAGGTATGAGGTGAGTTTACGCGTTTGATATAAATCCTAACTTAATTTGCATGCTCTTTTGTCATTTAAATCACAGCCAGCGAGGCCTATATGGTGCTATTGTTTTCTCTGGCGCTAGATTGCTTGCTCTCAGACAGACATAAAGGAAGGCCATTCTCTCCGGTCACTGTCCCGGTGACGCTTATTATTTGTGACTCTTCAATTCCACAGTTTCCCCGAATTCTCAGCACATTCGGCCCAGTGTATTACGCGCCGTGAACTACTCGGACATCAGACGCGTGTCTGTGGCCCTATAGGCACATAATGGATTCAGCACCCTGTTCTCATGTTTGGAAACAACCCAACATCGGTGGCCCAACGACCGCTGAAACAAAGAAAATATCTGACCATCGTTTTGTTTTGCCCTTACAGGCTTTTATTCCGGATTTCCATCGGCTCGGTGCAGAAATAATACATCATCAGACTGACCTAGTTTGCAGGACCGCGGGTGCTTGCGAAGGATAATTGTTTGTAATCATCTTAATTAATATAATAATCATCTAATTTTATACCTCCTAATGAAAATTAAGTGCATTTTGATGCATAAGTTGTAATCAGCAGGCCAAGTAATTCATCTAATGATTTGTATCGGTGTTTATTCAAATAAGCAAACAATTTAATGCATTCATTTATACCGATTAAAACTTTGCAAGCTCAAACAGGGCGGCGGAGGTAACCTGCAAGGCTCTTTTACATTTCAGCACCTTCGAATAGCCTTTAAACCTTTACAGAAAACAAAATATGATGGGTTAATGACAAATGTGACCCTGGACCACAACAGATATATTTGTAGCAATAGCCAAAAATACATTGTATGGGTCAAAATAATTGATTTTCTTTTATGCCAAAAATCATTAGGATATTAAGATCATGTTCCATGAAGATATTTTGTAAATTTCCTATTGCAAACATATCAAAACTTAATTTTTGGATTAGTAATGCATTGCTAAGAACTTCGTTTGAAGGCGATTTTCTCAATATTTTGATTGTTTTGCACACTCAGATGTCAGATTTTCAAATAGTTGTATTTTGACCAAATATTGTCCTAGCCTAACAAACCATACACCAATGAAAAGCTTATTAATCAGTTTTCAGATAATGTATAAATGTCAGTTTTAAAAAAAAATGACCATTATGACTGGTTTTGTGGTCCAGGGTCACAAATAAACATGCTTGATATGATAAAAATGAGCTTAAAATGCATCCACGTTTCTAACTAAAAATATTAAACTGGTGACCAAAGTTGTTTTGCTGAAAATTTGTTCACTAAGAGCATCATTTGTCTAACTTTAATTTAATGACCAGTGACAATCTCAGTAACTCACAATATTGACCTGCATATTATGTGGCATAATGTAGGCCACAGAGTGTAGATGAAAAATAAGCCCAAAATTAATCAAATATAAATAGGTTATGAAGACTTAGTTATGATTTGATGGCCGTGCAACTAAAGTGCGATATATAGGCATTTTATTTTTAAATTATTATTAATATTATTTCTATAGTGGGCTCATTGGCATCATTCTGCCATATGTATGTTTTGCAACCAAAGCAATGAATAAAGAGCCATTTCTTATATTTTCTGCAGACATGCTTAATTTTAGGATGTTTAATGTCACATTTCTATCGTCTTTTGCCTTCAGATGTTCCGTGAATCGTTTCCATCAACACATCAGTCAATCAATCTTCACCAGCACCGCACGCCATCAGCAACTCCGTTTTGTTGTTTCTTCTAATGAAAACGGCTCTCCATGAGAGTTCTGATGAGTTCGAGTGATGAACGAGGACACAGTTTGGTGAGAGTAAGTGAAAATCACACTCTCTTCCTCCACTCAGCGACTTTTATGTAAAACAGTGCAATTAAACAATGTCCTGAAAATGAATGTATGCTGGAAACATGAGGCTCATTTGGCTGATGAATGGCCGCACTTTGGATCAAACGCGAATTTAGTTGAGTGTGCATTTAATATGGCTCTCATTGAAGTATTTCAGACCGAATTTCATTTGTTGAATTTATTTATTAGCTTTATCTTTAGATTTTTAAAAAATATTTTAAGCTTAATTGTTTTTTCTTTTTAATCTGGTGGTTTGCTGGTTTAGCAGTTTTCACTGGTCAGCCTGATCTGTTTTGATGCTTTAAGAGGGGGTTTGAGCACATCTCAGCTGGTCAGGCAGTAACACCATCTGTTAGACCAGCAAAACTAGCTGAGCACCCGTTTGTCCAGGCTTAAAGACCAGCAAACCACTTTAGGCAGGTTTAAGTTTGTTATTCTTTATAACAGCAATTTTAGTAGTTATTCCTGTTTAGTTATTCCTGTTGTACTTTATTGCAAAAGTGTTACAGCAACAGTCGAGTTGTTCTATATCATGGCTGTTTTAGTTGCTCTTCGTGAGCGAGAGCAAGCGAGGGAATTTTCATTCCAGCATTCGCCTCTGTTCGGCCTCTGAAACAGGGGGATGTGATCAATCTGCAGCCTATTAAGGCTGTTAATTGATAATGCATACTAATTAGGCAGAGCTTTGGTACTTTAGAGACTTTGAGGAGGTAATTGTCGGCATGAGTCCAAATGTAGTTTAAAAAGCAGTCTGGACGAAGTGAAAAATTTCACTCGGCTGGCGGCGTGAGGGGCCTATAATGAACCGCGCTCATAAACAGGTTTTGTGCACATGTAGCATTAAAAAGTTTTTAAAGAAATTAATGCTTTTATTCAGTAGCGACATATTAATTTGATTAAAAGAGACCGTTAAGGGATTTATAATGTTATAAAAGATTTCTGTTTAACTAAATGCTGTTCTATTGAACATCTAAGAATCATGTTTTCAACTGTTTTCAACATTGATAATAATAAGAAATGTTTTTGAACAGCAAATGAGCATATTAGCATGATTTCTGAAGGATCATGTGACACTGAAGACTGGAGTAATGATGCTGAAAATTCAACTTTGCATCACAAAAATAAATTTTATTTTAAAACATATTTAGGTAGAACACAGTTATTTTAAATTGTAATAATATATCTCAATACTACCGTTTTTTCAGTATTTTTGATCAAATAAATGCAGCCTTGGTGAGCATATTCTTTTAAAAACATTTAAAAAGGTAGAAAATACAACATTCACTACCAGTCAAAAGTTTTTGAACTGTAAGATTTTTAATGTTTTTTAAAGAAGTCTCTTCTGCTCACCAAGCCTGCATTTATTTGATCCAAAATACAGCAAAAACAGAACAATTTTGATTTCAAAGCTGAATTTTTTTAGGATCATTACTCCAGTCAAATGATCCTTCAGAAATCCTTCTAATATTCTGATTTGCTGCTCAAAAAAAACATTTTTTATTTTTATTATTATGTTGAAAACAGAGTCAAATTTTTTCAGGTTTCTTTGATGAATAGAAATTTCGGAAGAGCAGCATTTATCTGAAATCTTTTGTAACATTATAAATGTCTTTATCATCACTTTTGATCATTTTAAAGCATCCTTTCTAAAAAAAAAAAAAAAAAAAAATTATATTATAATTTTAATTATAAAATATTAATTTCTATCATTTCTTTCCCTAAAAAAAAGTATACTGACTCCAGGCTTTTGAATAGTCAGATTTTAAATAATTAGTGTAGAATGTTACGAAAGCTTATTATTTCAAATAAATGCTGATCTTTGGATCTTTCTATTCATTAAAGAATCCTGAAATAAAATACTCAGCTGTTTTAAATATTGATAATAATAATAATACATGTTTCCTGAACAGCAAATCAGCATATTGGAATGGTTTCTAAAGGATCATGTGACACTGAAGACTGGAGTAATGATGCTAAAAATGTAGCTTTGATCACAGGAATAAATTACATTTTAAAATATATTAAAATGGAAAACAGTTATTTAAAATAGTAAAAAGATTTCAAAATTACTGTTTTTGCTGTACTTTGATCAAGTAAATGCAGGCTTGGTGAGCAGAACAGACTTCTTTAAAAAACATTAAAAAACGTTTGACTGTTAGTATACATGTACAACACAAAATAACATAAAAGAATATATAATACAGCATATCAATAATGGTTACAGCTAAAAACCATTTAAAGAACCTTTATTTTGGAACATGAGCATTGGACATAGTTTGTAGTATCCAAAATTCAAAGCATATAATGTTAGGAGCAGGTTAGCTGTCAAACACAGTTGAAGCGTCCTTGCATGAAGGTTGTTTGAATGTTGCATTCCACCAGTAGGCCCTCATGAACTTCTCTTCTGTCGATGCGTGCGTGGTCATCTTGAGTGAGACGCATTTAACTTCACTTGATGCAACATCAAGCAGCCCCTGACAAGCATGCATCAAAGCGCGCAGCTCTAATTAAACTAGATCAACATGTGAGAATATTTGTTCCTTTTCAGTGTCAAAATCAAGACCCTTTGAACCGTCAATCTCCCGCGCAAATGAGCGTGTCTGTCTTGCCGTGTATAGAGGCTGGATGTGATGTTGTCAAAAGCCGTTGCCATGGCGGTTTGTTGTGGTGCTCGACCCGAATTTGTTCCCCTTTGCTCCGCGCGTCCCTCACGAGTGAAGCCCGTGGCGCGTGTCTGAAGGTTGTCACATGCTGTTTTCTGTCCGAACGGTTCATGGACATCCTTTAAAACGAGTGGCTGTATTAATATTTATTCAGAACTTCAAAACGAATACTTCGTAGTGGACTATAAAAGGCTATAAAAAAGCATGCATATGCTGTAAAAAATTACTTTTCAAAGGACATTTGACAAGAATATACAGTTTCAGTCTTTCTACAGTTCATTCAGTGTTACTTGCCATTTTTTTGTACTTAATTGTAAAATTTACCTGCAATTTCTGAGTAAAAATGGAGAGTTTCTGAAGGTCTTAATTTATTCTTCCACAATTAAAGCCTTAAAAAGGTCTAAATGTTGCATGCACAAATGCATATCTTCCTCAGTATTTTTATTTTTAGTCAGAGCTTCAAAACGAATACTTTGTATTGAGAAATTAGCAATTGGCAGACTGTAAAAAAGCATGCATATGCTGTAAAATCACTTTTCGAAGGATATTTGACAAGAATATACAATTTCAGTCTTTCTACAGTTAATTCAGTGTTACTTACTGTTTCTTTGTGCTTAATTGTGAGCAATTTCTAATTAAAAATTAAGGATTTCTGCAGGTCTTAATTTACTCTTCCACAAATTAAAGCCTTAAAAGGTCTAAATCAAAACAGAAAGTCTAAATGTTGCATGCACAAATGCATATCTTCTTCAGTATTTTTATATATTCAAAACCTCAAAATGAATACTTCGTAGTGAGAGTTTTGCAATCAACAGGCTATGAAAAAGCATGCATATACTGTAAAAAAAAAAAAAAAAACTTTTCGAAGCACATTTTACAAAAACATACAATTTCAGTCTTTCTACTTTAAAATGTAAGTTCATTCAGTGTTACTTGCTGTTTCTCTGTACTTAATTGTGAAAATTACTAGCAATTTCTGAGTAAAAATGTAGAGTTTCTGCAAGTCTTACTTTACTCTTCCACAAATTAAAGCCTAAAAAGGTCTTAAATCAGAATAAAAAGTAGTGACATTAAATGTTGCACGCACACATGCATATTTTTCTCACTATTTTGTCTTGCACTCTTCCACAGATTAAATCAGAACAAAGTCTAAATGTTGCATGTACAAATGCATATCTTCCTCAGTATTATATTCAAATTGTATACTTAGTAGTGAGAGATTTGCAATCAGGCTTTAAAAAAAGCATGCATATGCTGTAAAAAATTACTTTTCAAATGACATTTTACAAGAATATACAATTTTAGTCTTTCTACTTTAAAACTTAATGGTTGATTTAGTGTTACTTGCAGTTTCTTTTTACTTAATTGTAAAATTTCCCAGCAATGTCTGAGTAAAAAATGGAGGGTTTCTTAATCTACTCCCCCACAAATTAAATCCTTAAAAAGGTCTTAAATTAGAACAGAAAGTTATTTTTGTCTTGTTTTGCAATGCAAAAAGTTGCGACATGAACTTATTTTCTGAGAAACTCAACAACATAGACATTTGCAACTAAGAACATTACTTTTTCTGCAGTATGATAAGAACGTACAGTTAAAGTTATTTATATATTCTAGCGGTTAAAAGCATAGGTATTCAAGCCTTAAGCTATTTTTTTTAAATAAATTAATAAGTACACTTAGAGAACATTGATGTTTTATGTTCAATTTATTCCTTACATTTTCTTTACTTTACCTTAAAATATATTCGTGTATTTATCTTCATAAAACCTACAGAAAGCCTGAAAATTGTTTCTACACAAAAATCCTTTCTGTGTGCTAATGCAGTCCTGACTAAAGCGTTTTTACGTTCATTAAAGTCATCAATTAAGTGCAAAAATAGCCCTCTGATGAGACTTATTAGAGATTCAGCAAATCAAACTTAAATGACAGGTTAAAATAAATATAGCCGGGTCATGGCACCACCGTGGCCTGGTGTTATATTCGTTGTTGTCATAAAATGTGTTTAACTCGTTGTGTATCACCGCAGACATTTGAAAATGTGCGAATCTGATTTATACAGCCTCTCTCTGTCTCTCTCTCGCTCCCTGTCTACCTAGGTTTTTTTTTTTTTTGGATTTGTTTGTTTCCCGCTTTTCTCGAGGGGTGCGTGAAGACAGACAAGCTTGCCAGATTCATTTTCTGATCAAAGCTGTTTGATTTGGTCAATTTTGCCACATTGGAGACGTTCTCTATTACTGAGATAAATAGCCCCGGGCTAACTGTCAACCAAAACTTGTAAGCTAATAAATTATTCCAATTTCTCCCCGCCGGATTTCTCCTGGGAGACAGCCTCTAGGAAATACACTTTTTGATTAGTAAATTTCTGTGTGTGTGTGTCTGGACATTCGGATGTGTCGTCTTTGATTAGCGGCGGCCCTGTTAGAGCCGAGGGCGGCAGAGGGGCTGTCAGTCGAGCGCAGACTCTAATGCATAATGCATTGACACAACCGGCTTTCTGCCACCTCCCTCTCCCAAAGCGAATGCCGGCCGACCGGGTTCCCCTCACCTGAGAGCTCCCTCCCTCTCTCTTTCTCCCTCGCTGTCCCTTTCTTGGCTAACCGGCTCAGGAAATAAAGCATCGTGACAGATCCTCGCTCGCTGCAGACCTGTAGTTATGAGTGCCCGGCACAGACACACACACACACACACTTGGAAGTTGGAAATGGGTTGACTTGAGCTGAAAGTGTGCAATCAGCAGAATAGGGGAGAGCTGTTTGACTGATAGGCTGTTGGGAAATTGATCTCCACCCACTGGCCCGATAACCCCCCACCTGCCCTCTTCTCTTTTATCTGTCTTTTTTTCTCTTTTACCTCTTTCTGCAGGCGCCAGCACTCAATCTGAAGCCATTCTGTGCATTGTTGGCACAGAAATGCTGGTTCTGGTTGTGCACCTGACACTTCAACTTTGTGGTCTTCAACCCGATGTCCTTGCCAAATGCGCTTTTCAAAGCTAAATGCATATGAAAATGGAAAACTTTTTGACGATTAACACTTCAAGTGGCCAATGCAACATGCATTAGGTTGTCATCCAGGCCATTTCTTTAATTTATCTTTGAATTTATTTACAAATAGCACATGCATTTGCTGTGAGTTTCCTGCAGTATATTACTTTAAAAAGATATTTTTTTAAAATAGTTTTTTTTTTAATTATTTAAGAATTAATATAAATACATATAATTATTTATTTACTAGAAAAGGTAAGAAAAGGTACAAAGTGAGACCTTTTTACTAGATACCATTGTGTTGAATACAAATGACAAATTTGACATACAAATAGACACAAATTTTAAATGTATTGCATTTCTTAATATATTTTTAAAATTATATTTAGAACTTTGAATATTTTATATTTAAGTTTTATTTTATATTTAAATAAAAAAAATATATAAAAATATAGACATAAAAAATATGTAAAAACTATATGTGTGTGTGTGTATATATATATATAATAAATGGATATTAAAAATTATATGTACATGTAATTTTTGTATAATGAAGTTTTTACATTTTAATAATTTTAATAATACATTTTAATTAAATAATGAAAACAAATTAAAATTAAATTTGACATTTAAATAGAAATTTTAAAATTATTATTATATATTAGTAAGGTAAAAAGGGTACCAAAACACAAGCAATTTAAAGCACAATTATTTAATTTTTTAAATGTATTTATTATATGAATTTTAAGTAAATATATATAAAACAATTAGTTCTTTAATATACATGTATGTGCATTATTTGATATATTTATAATAAATTAAATTTATTTTAAATTTAATGTATAAGTTTTAAATATATAATATTCAAAATTATATATTTAAAACTTTTAAATTAAATTTTAAATAAAATTAAATATAAAATATAGATACAAAAAAGAAAAAAAATTCAAATTAAATATACAATAAAATAATATATTCATACATTTTAATGTAATGATATTTAAATGTTTAAATAATGAATACAAACTAAAATAAAATTTGTAAAAAGGGTACAAAGTGATAAGCAAAAGACACAATTATTAAATGTATTTATTATCTGAATTTTAAGTACACTATTTTAAATATGCTTTTAAATAAAAACAAAAAAAATGTATAAAAATCAGGACATACATGTGTATATATATTTACATTTCTTAATATATATATATATATATATATATATATATATATATATATATATATATAATTATATTTAGATTTTTGCAAACATTTTAATAAAATTAAATGTAAAATATAGATATTAAAAAATGTAAAATTAACTATAAAAATTAAATATATATATATATATATATATATATATATATATATATATATATATATATATATATATATATATATATATATATGTATATATATGTGTGTGTGTGTGTGTGTGTGTGTATATATGTATATATATGTATTCTCTACACTGCTAATTTGTCCTCTTAAGGTACTTTGTCTTTATATATTAAGCACAAAGAAAAAAAAAACCTGAAGGTACACATTTTCAACATTTTTTTCTAATTATAATTGATATCCTACAGTATATTACAAATTAGATGACTTGATATATGATGTGCTATTTTTGTTTTTAGTCAGGTCATGGAGTGAAGTGGTCAGTTTCTTCATCACTTGGATCTCAAGTCAAAGGAAAGTGGGCCAGTTTTGCAAGACATTTGCTGTCACTCACACTATTTTGATGGAAAAGTGGTAAATCTCACATTTTTTCCCCTTCATTTCCTCTATTTCACTTGTCCCAATTTTTCCTCTGTTGACCTCTGTTCCCTTCTTCCAGCCCTCTATATATCTCCCCTTCTGCCTCCTTTTTGTGTCTTTCCATGTGCTGTGACTCAATAACTCCCAGCATGCCATTTGAGTGCGCACACACACACATAACCGGAGGAGTACAGAACAAACACATCTCCTGGATCCTGAGCACCAAAAACTACACTCATCATTTATCAGCTAGCTAAATGCCTGCCCAAACCATTACCCTCCCCAAAGCAGCCAGCAGGACGGGGAGGGGAGGCGAGGAGAGAGGCGCTGCGCTGGGTGAATTAAACTTTTGAGGGTTCAGCGCTTTCCCACTTTGGCGATTCATCTTTCCTCTCACCCAGGAAGTGCACACCCAGCAGGAGAGTGAGGTAATTACATCTCCACATGACACGGCGCTTCATTACTGCCTGTGTGTCTTGCTCACCGCCGCTGCTGTAGTTTAGAGATGGGGTACGCAGGGGGTACGGAGATGGAGGCTGGGTTTTTTTTTAGTTAAACAGTGATGGCTGACTACACACGGCCTCTCGGTGGGTGAGGGTAATTTTTATGTACCACTGCGTTAACTGCTGGAGTGGACCGAAGGAAATTTGATAGACAGAGTACTAACAGGCCTGGGTTGTGTTTGTGGAAGATATAATGAGTCTGAGACTACATGTTAGATGTCGTTTTGTAACTTTTTAAATGATGCTTTATGTGTCCGTTATGGTATAATTGTTTTCTATAAAGATAATCTATATAAAATTATTCTATACAATATAGAAAGGCTTGTTTATTTTATTCAAGGATATTATTGTAGTTTTTTTAAAAAGGTTTTGCTCACCAAGGCTGCATTAATTTGATTGAAAATACAGTGAAAACAGTAAAAGTTTTCTATTTGAATATATGTTAAAATGTAATGTATTCCTGTGATGCAAAGCTGAATGTTTTTTTTTTTTTTTTTTTTTAACAAGATTTTTGTATGAATAGAAAATTCAAACGAACAGCATTTATTTGAATGGTTTTTTTTTACTATTATTAAATATTACTATTTTTTGCATTATTTTATTATTTATTTGCATTAAACATACAGTGAATATTATTATTATTATTATTAATTTGCATTGTTTATTTTATTATTTTTATTTGCGTTAATTTGATTAAAAATACAGTAAAAACAGTAAACCTGTGAAATATTACTACAATTTAAAATAACTGTTTTTTATTTGATATTTTATGATGTAATTAATTCCTGTGATGCAAAGCTGAATTTTCAGTATCATTACTCC
The DNA here is from genome assembly GCA_036247105.1 of Cirrhinus mrigala. Classification (NCBI taxonomy): domain Eukaryota; kingdom Metazoa; phylum Chordata; class Actinopteri; order Cypriniformes; family Cyprinidae; genus Cirrhinus; species Cirrhinus mrigala. Next base: position 26,881,113 of record CM070027.1, on the reverse strand, counting down.
AGCCTTCAGTGTCATATGAACCTTCAAAAATTATTCTAATATGCTGATTTGCTGCTCAAGAAACATTTATTATTATGATTATTATTATTATTAATGTTGAAAGCAGTTTTTTTTTAACAGGATTTTTTTGATAAATAAAAAATTCAAATGAAGAGCATTAAGTTGAAATATAATTTATTTTATTATTAATACATATTATTATTATTATTATTATTATTATTATTATTATTTATTTATTTATTTGCATTAATTTAATTAAAAGTACAATAAATATTATTATCATTTATTTGCATTATTTGCATTATTTTTTTTTTTAATTGCGTTCATTTGATTTTTAAAACAGTTTTTTTAAAAAACAGTAAATTTGTGAAATATTATTACAATTTAAAATAACAGTTTTCTATTTGAATGTATGTTAAAATGTTATTTATTCCTGTGATGCAAAGCTGAAATGTCAGCATCATATTCTTAATGTTAAAAACTGTTTTTTTTTTTTTTTTTTTTTTTTTTTAAACAAGATTTTTGGATAAGTAGAAAATACAAATAAACAGCATTTATTTAAAATATTATTTCTTTTACTATCATTAAATATTATTGTTTTTATTTGCATTATTTTATTATTTATTTGCATTAATTTAATTAAAAATACACTAAATATTATTATTTATTTGCATTGTCTTTTATTATTATTTATTTGCATTAAAAACAGTAAATAAAAATTAAAGTAACAGTTTTCTATTTTAATATATGTTAAATTGTTTTTCATTCCCGTGAAACATGAATATTTAATTACTGATGAATAGAAAAATCAAAAGCAGCATTTAAAATATAATTTCTTAATTTTCTAATTGTAAATATAATTTACTTTACATATTTTTACTGTTTAAATTTTTATTTTGTTTTCATTTAATTATGCAACCTATAAACCTATAGATTATTGAGGATGTGTATATATATATATATAAAATAGGGGATAATATGCTATCCCCATAATATGCTATATATATAGTGTGTGTACATTACATAAATATTGGTAACTGGGCAGTGATTCTCATTTGGTGTCTTGTTTCAAAAATATATTTTTATTTACTAATAAATAATAATAATATATTTATTTACAAGGATATACTAAGTAAATACAGAACATGTGATGTACATTAAACCATCAGTACAGAGTAGCTGTAAAGAGTAGATTAGCTTGATGGATTCGTCAGAATTCAAGCGCGGCTCATTAGGCGTCCTGAGACCAACAACAGAATGAGCTCTTCAATTCATAACTTAGTTTTCAAGAAATCAAATCAAATGCGAAAACTAGTGACTGACCGATTACATCTGACAGCCTGTCTCTTGGTGCGAGGTGTTTTAAAGACTCTCATGCTCTTTCTGTGGTCAGACAGATGCACGCTCGTTCAATAGTCATTTTGATTCCAGTGATTTAGCTAATTACTCTGTATCAGCTCAAGTCATCGATCCCACCCCTCTCCCGCTGTCAGCCACTCCTGGGGGTCAGAGAGTGATTGACAGCCATGTGAACCAGCAGGTGTCTGCAAAATGGACTACAACTTAGAGCCATTTGGCCTGAGTTTATGGCCACTCGTATATGCAAATATATAATTACATAGAAGTGTTATCGCCATGATAACATTTAAGACTATCAGTACCATCCATGTTCCCATTTGCATGTAGGCAGCTTCAACTGTCAAAAAAAAAAAAAAAAAAAAAAAGGTCACCCAAAAATAAAAAAATGCTGAAAATGTACTCACTCTCAGGCATTTAAGATGTAGATGAGTTTGTTTCTTCATCAGATTTGGAGAAATATAGCATTACATCACTTGCTCACCAATGGAGTGAATGGGTGCCGTCAGAATGAGAGTCCAAACAGCTGATAAAAACATCACAATAATCCACACATGAGATTTTGGGGTGTGTTTTTGTGACCATTGCTTCAAGTAACAGCTCACTTTTGCAGTATGGAAGCATTTTCAACCTCAGAGTTCAAAAACAAACCATAATTGTGAGATTAAAACAAGAAATAAAGTTGTACTCGTGAGATATATAGGATATATCGAGGGATATAATCACAGTTTCGAGAACTGAAGTTGCACTTGTGAAAAAGTTGAAATTCTGAGATTGCATTGTTGTATTTCTCATTTGCAAGTTGCTTTGCATAAAACAATGCTAAATGAATAAATGTTAACATACATAAAGCCACAATTACCTTTTTATTTTTGTACTTTGAAGACGAACCTTGCTTCCATGAAAATATGATGATTGTTAATAAAAAGAAAGTCTTTATTGAAGGAATGACAATATGATGTACAGAAATATCCTGTATAATTAGATTATATGGCACATGTACACTGGACTGTGTGTCTGAGAAAGCTAATGTGTGTGTGTGTGTGTTGGAGCACTGAGCTGTGGAATAGGCCTGTTAGTCAGTCCACCTCTCGGCTTTCAGATGTGTCTGTTTGACAGTGCGGGTGCGTTTTGCTGCCTGTCGTTGCTGTGGACAACAGCAGTGACCCGAGCAGAGTGTGTGACGGAGCCTTACTGAGTTTGTGTTGAGTCTCGTCAGATTTGGACCGCCTGGACTACAGACGCACACAAGATGTATTCGACTTACTGCTAGAATCTGACCACATTTGCACTTGATGGAGCCATGATTTAGCAGTAAAGATAGCAGTGCTTGCCATTGTGATATGTGGTTGCTAGGGTGTTTTTGTTTTGAAAACACATTGCTCTGCAGTTGCTAGGGTATTGTGAGTGATCACCAAGCATCTATAGTTCCAAGTTCTATCTATCTATCTATCTGTCTATCTATCTATCTATCTATCGTTCTATAGTTCTATCGTTCTATCATTCTATTTATCATTCTGTCGTTCTATCATTTGGTCATTCTATCTATCTATCTATCTATCTATCTATCTATCTATCTATCTATCTATCTATCGTTCTATCTATCATTCTATCATTCTATTTATCATTTTATCATTCTATCATTTGGTTATTCTATCTATCTATCTGTCTGTCTATCTATCTATTTATCATTCTATCGTTCTATCATTCCATTTATCATTCTGTCGTTCTATCATTTGGTCATTCTATCTATCTATCTATCTATCTATCTATCTATCTATCTATCTATCTATCTATCTATCTGTCATTCTACCATTCTGTAATTCTGTCATTCTTTCTATCTATCTATCTATCTATCTATCTATCTATCGTTCTATCTATCGTCCTATCTATCGTTCTATCTATCGTCCTATCTATCGTTCTATTTATCTATTTATTTGTTCTATCATTTAGTCATTCTATCTATCTATCTATCTATCTATCTATCTATCTATCTATCTATCGTTTTATCATTCTATCATTCTATTTATCATTCTGTCGTTCTATCACTTGGTCATTCTATCTATCTATCGTTCTATCGTTCTATCATTCTATTTATTCTATCGTTCTGTCGTTCTATTATTCTATCTATCTTTTTATCTATTGTTCCATTTATCGTTCTGTTATTCTATCCATTGTTCTGTCTATCTACTTGTCATTCTATCTATCATTTTATCATTCTGTCTGTCGTTCTATCTATCATTCTATCGATTATTCTATTTTGTTGTTATATCATTCAACCATTCTACTTAAACATTCATTCTAAAATTATATGAATTATGCCAATTTTAATTTAATTTCCTTAAACTCAGATTTCAGAATTCAGCATTATGTTTGATACTTCAATTCAAATTCAGCTTAAAATTGGCAATTGAATTGGATTTTAAAAGGCACAGTTTATTTCTGAATGAGCATAACCCTAGTTGCTAGGGTGCTCGGAGTCGTAGCTCAGTGGTTTCTTAAGTCAAAGAAGCCCACTCACGTCACTCTGATAATCTGGTCTCTAGATAATGGCACAAGTCTCTCCTTCAGTGTAAATCTGGAGCTTTTTTTAGTCAGATTCAGTAGCCATAATTATGCAGATCTTCCACATCTATCTGTGTGCTGGTATGAGGTTGATATCACACACCTGGCCTCATATTTTCATACAGTGACTCTTGAGTGATTTATACAGAGTGTTGTCATAACATTATATGGAGTGTGAGCAAAGCGTAAAACCACTATGTTGCCTTTTTATATTGTATAGTTAATGTGTTTCCATTTTAGGAACCATTACCGTAGCACACACAAGCATCCATGTTTGTCATTTGAAAAATATTGCACAAATTCATTAACTTCAGCAAAGCCTGTACATGCAGAGCAATTATGTTTTTTCATCGTCTCTTCACATAAACATGCCTGCCTCGAAATGTACTGTCCATCAAAACGAGAAGTTGTTCAATCTCTCACTCCTACACAACACTTTCAGTCATGCCTCAAATTACCTTCAATCAAAATATAATTTCACTAAGAATGAAGAGCAAATGTGTGTGTGATGACATGTGGACATGATGGTATATGTGAGTGTGAAAATTTGGGATGGAAAAAGAGAAATGTTCCTTTGTGATAATTAACATTTAGCCTGAAATGACCGACTTGTGTGAGAGAACCATGGAATGTGTAAAATAAATTAAGCATAAAGTCATTTAATTTTTTAAAATTTGTACAATATATGTTGTGCAATAACCTAGCATGAATGTTCTTAAGCTCTTTCGCAACGTATAGCATTTTTTGAGAATGAAACTGCATTCAAAACCCATTTACTTCTGTACTGTGATATATTTCAGAGCGTATTTAATGAGAAAATGTGCAAGGTAAAGGTCAAGTTCTGCTTCCAGATCACCTTGACATATTCTAATTAGAGGCTGACCGATATGTGTTTTTCAGGGCTGATACCGATTATTACAGGTCAAGTAGGCCGATAACTGATATTTTGATCCGATATATATGACTGGTGTAGATGTGAAAGTTAATGTCAAAATTAAGTATAACAAGGGCTCTGACAAAAACTTTCTTTAAATGCTTTTTTAATGATTTAATCGGCAAATCGGTTTTGAAAACAGCTGATACGATAACCATAATAGTGCTTGATATCGGTGCCGATAATTGGCCAGCCCCTAATTTTGATGGTAACTCAGCCTTTTCTTTCTTTTTTTTTTATTTTATGTTATTTGCTATTACGCTACCATTCAAAAGTTTAGGATCTGTAAGATTTTTTCTTTAAATTTAATTATTTTATTCAGCAAGCATTCATTAAATTGAGTAAAAACAGTAATACAGCGTCGCAAAAGATTTCTATTTCAAATAAATGCCATTCTTTTGAACTTTTGAAAAACAAAAGTGAAATGTTTTCCACAAAGACATTAAGCAGCACAATTGTTTTCAATGTTGATAACAATAAGAAATGTTTATTAAGCATCAAATTAGAATATTAGTTTGATTCCTAGATCATGTGACGCTGAAGACTAAAGTAATGATGCTGGAAATTCAACTTTGCATTACAGGAATAAATTAGATTTATGTGGAGGCTAAAAGTCAAGTTCTGCTTCTAAACCATTTTAACATGTTTGGATTAGGGGTTGACCGAAATGTGTTTTTCAGGGCAGATCCTGATACGGATTATTACAGGTCAAGTAGGGCCAATAACTGATATCTTGAAATGATATATACAGTATGTCTGATGTAAAAATGAAAATTAATGTCAAAATTAATAACAAGGGCTCTGACAAAAACTTTTTTAAATGCTTTACAATTATTTTATTGGCAAGTCAGTTTTTAAAATGACCAATACCAATAACTTTAACCATAAAAATGCATAATGTCAGCACCGATAATTGGCCAGGCTGATAATCGGTTGACTCCTAATTCTGATGGTAAGCCTTTTTTTTTTTTTTTTTAATTTTTTTTTTTTTTTTTAACAATTTGTTATGTGCTATCACGCTATTTATTTACGAGTTTTTTTTTTTTTTTTTTGAAGAAGAAATTACTACTTTTATTCTGCACTGATGCATTAAATTGAGAAAAAAAGCAGTAATCGGATAATCGGTCAACCCCTAAATCTGATCCAGCCTTATCTTTCTTTTCTTTCTATCTTTCTATATAATATATAATATAGAAGATTAAGATTTCAAGTAATATTGCTGTAATATTGCTATTCTTTTGCTTTTTTTACCGATACTCATAAAAATGCATAATATCGGCACCGATAATAGGTCGATCTCTAAATCTGATGGTAATCCAGCTTTTTCTTTCTTTCTTTCTTTCCTACTTTCTTTCTTTTTTCTTTCTTTCTTTCTTTCTTTTTTCTTTTCTTTTCTTTCTATATAATATATAATATAAAAGATTCATATTTCAAATACATGCTGTTCTTTTGAACCTTCGACTGATACTGATAACCATAAAAATCCATAATATCGGCACCGATAATCGGTCGATCTCTAAATCTGATGGTAATCCAGCTTTTTCTTTCTTTTTTCTTTCTTTCTTTCTTTTCTTTCTTTCTATATAATATATAATATAAAAGATTCATATTTCAAATAAATGCTGTTTTTTTTAACTTTTGATTGATACCGATAACCATAAAAATACATAATATCGGCACCGATAATCGGTCGACCCCTAAATCTGATGGTAATCCAGCTTTTTCTTTCTTTCTTTCTATATAATATATAATCTAAAAGATTCATATTTCAAATAAATGCTGTTCTTTTGAACTTTTGACTGATACCGATATCCATAAAAATACTTTATATCGGCACCGATAATCAGCCAGGCTGATAATCCATTGACCCCTAATTCTGATGGTAACCCATCTTTTTCTTTGTTTGTTTGTTTCCTTCTTTTTATTTGCTATTACGCTAAAGTTCAAAAGTTTAGGATCTGTTAGACTTTTTTATTGAAGAAATGTTTACTTTTATTCAGCAAGGATGCATTGAATTAAAAAAAAAAAACGAATACGGTGTTGCAGAAGATTTCTATTCAAATAAATGCTGTTCTTTTGAACTTTTAAAAAACAAAACTGTTTTCCACCAAGATATTAAGCAGCACAACTGTTTTCAAAGTTGATAATAATAAGGAATGTTTATCAAGCATCAAATTAGCATATTAGCTTGATTCCTGGATCATGTGACACTGAAGACTGGAGTAATGATGCTGAAAAATTAGCTTTGCATCCCAGGAATAAATTACATTTGAAAATATATTCAAATAAAAAACAGATATTTTGAATTGCAATATTTCACAATATTATTGTTTACTGCATTTCTTTAATAAATGCAGCCTTTTTTAAAAAGCGTTAAAAATCTACTGTTAGCTGTTACTGTTAGTTACTGTTTTGGTTAGATGCCACTGAGCACACAAGTTGCTTAAGATATTAGTGAACATTAATAAATAGCTTGCACAGATTGCTTGTTTAGTTGCATTACATTCAATTCAGGAAGTCGGAATTTCGTCTTGGAAAAAGTACAATAGAATTCCAACTTCCAACTTAATGTACTACTGTAACTAAAATGTACAGTAGTTGATGATAAGCATTCACTCAAGCCAATAAAATGCATCAGTGAGTCAAAGTTCTTTGGTAGTTTTCACTAAAGCACCCAGAATGCACGTTCATGCACACCTGCAACTCACTGTAAGTTGCGAGCGGCCTGATTAAACACTACCCACATACCTGCTCAAAAGCAGCTTCCCACAGTGCCAGCCTATCACACACCCTCACACACACACATACGCACAGCACCTCTGCCCCCTCTCACTCCCTAAAGAAAGCCAAACCTCCCATCTCCCCTCTCTTCCAGAGAGAGAGAGAGAGAGAGAGAGAGAAAGCGGCATCAGGCAGCTGGGTTGCAGCAGTAATAAAGAAAGAGAATCAATAGGGCATGCAATGGAGCCAAGGTGCTGCCATTCATCATGCGTCCTCCCAAACTCCCATCATTCATCAAAGTCAATGAGCCAGCAAATAGGAAAATGACTATTTGTATCAAACACATCTGCACTCATCCACTGAGGTATTTCATTCCCATTAACTCCCATGGTAAAATACACTGAGGGTTTGTGCGCGAAGGAGGGAAGAGAGCGTTGTGTGTCTGTTTGTGTTTGCGCTCGTGTGTGTATACGCTGTTTGCACAGGTTGCTTGTTGCGAATTATCTGCCGGGGAACACTTTTATGGAGCGCGCGTGTTGTTTTTGAGGGACATTTTTACGTTTCGACAACACCTCCTCCTCCTCCCCCAATCCCTATCCTAACCCCTATCATCTTTTATGGGCTGTCATTGGAGGATTTTAGTGTACATCTTCATCTGCTTATTTCCTCCCCCCCTCCTTTTTCTCTTTCTCGGCCTCCATCTTTTTGTTTTACCTCTTCGTTTTTCTCTTCTCTTTCAAACACACACTGTTTGGTTATGACGGCGTGCTCTGTCTTTTATATATAAATCTCCCTCGGTGACACTAAGCGCGGGTTATATTATTCCAGGCTGCTTTTTTTCGATATCGTCGCTCTATAAATTCGGTGGCGCGAGGTAAAGATGAAGGTGGCTGATGGTTCGGATGCAAATGGCAGCGCCATCATCATTATGGTGTAATACCCCATGAAATGGCGGGGATCATTACTGCAAGCGCTTTATGGCCGGCGCTGAGTGGATGGGCCAATGCTGAGCGATATTTTATATGAGAGTCTGTATATATGAGCTTTATCCTCCTCTTTCGGGCTATTATTGAAGCGACGGTGTTTGCTTTGGTCGCTTGTCTCGGGTGGTGATCCGTACACATCGTGAATATGACATGGTTTGGTGGTATTTTATGATAACTGGCATTAATAAGTCATGAGGAGGCTTTATATAATGCTTAACAGATGTAGATGATACATATGGAAATGCATTATGTATAATGTAATTATAGAACTTTTAAGCAACCCTCCCTTTAAAAAATACTTTAAAATATAATTGTGAAAATATATTCACACATACATAAAAATAAATGTATAATATTTATATATTAATTTATAATATTATTTGTAAATATCAACAATATTAAAGTAACATGTCACTTTAAAAAAATATATTATTTCACTAATATTGAAAATTAATAATACTGAATAATGTAATATAGTATTTTATATTGATACTATTAACATTATTAACATTGCAAGTTTATAATGTGTGGTGTGTTTTATCTTTTTAATTATTGCTCTTTTTAATGAAGTGGATAAACCGCCAAATGGCAGAGAAATCAGGAGGATAGAGGTTTACGGGAAATGTCAGGAGAAATTAATTTCACTGATAAATCAAAACGTGAGCAGCAGTCCTGTCACACGTCAAGTGCTGCTGGTGTGAGCAGCGGCGTTAAAGCATCATGAAGTTATGACGGCCCATCAACATGTGTCTTTCACACAAACACTCGCACGCTTAATCACTGTTTTACAACAACAGCCACGACAGCACAGGCAATAATAACAATAACAGTAATGCCCTCCATCAGATATCGAATATTATTTTGAACTAATTCATGCATTATCATAAGTGCAATTACACACAGGATTTTTGCTGTTAGAGTTAATGGAAATGTTTTTATAGAGAGCAATCATTTGCATGTCATTTACATATTTAGATTGGGAAGTTTGAAGTCACACTGAAATTCCTGACAGATCGATCTATCTATCTATCTATCGTTCTAACGTTCTATCTATCTATTGTTCTGTCTTTCTATCATTCTGTCTATCATTCTATCGTTTTGTGTATCGTTTTATCTATGTACAGTATCTATCTATTATCTATCAATATACCATTCTATCTATCTATCTGTCTATCTGTCTATCTATCTGTCTGTCTGTGTCTGTCTATCTATCGTTCTATCTTTCTACCATTCCGTCTATCATTCTATCTATCGTTTTGTATATCGTTTTATCTATCTACAGTATCTATCGTTCTATCATTCTATCCATCTTTCTATCAAGCTGTCTATCGTTTTATCATTCTATCATTCTATCGTTCTGTCTATCGTTTTATCTATGTACAGTATCTATTATCTATCTATCTATTTATCTATGTACCTATCTATCGTTCTGTCATTCTATCTATTGTTTCATCTATCGTTCTGTCATTCTATCTGTTGTTCTATCAATCTGTTTATCGTTTTATCTATATATTTAGTTTCTATCTTTTATCTATCAATATACCATTCTATCTATCTATCTATCTATCTATCTGTCTATCTTTTTATCTGTCTGTCTGTCTGTCTATCTATCGTTCTATCTTTCTACCATTCCGTCTATCATTCTATCTATCGTTTTGTATATCGTTTTATCTATCTACAGTGTATATTTATTATCTATCAATATATCGTTTTATCTATCTATCCATCCATCATCTATCTATCTATCGTTCTGTCGTTCTATCATTTTATCTATTGTTCTATCTATCTATCATTCTATCTAACATTCTATCTTTCTACCAGTCTGTCTATCATTCTATCTATCATTTTGTGTATCATTTTATCTATCCACAGTATCTATTTATATCTATCAATATACTGTTCTGTCATCTATCTATCTATCTATCATTCTATCTATCATTCTATCTAACGTTCTATCATTCTATCATTCTGTCTATTGTTTTGTGTATCGTATTATCTATCTACAGTATCTATTTATTATCTATCAGTATACTGTTCTATCTATCTATCTATCTATCTGTCTATCTATCTATCTATCTATCTGTCTATCTATCTATCTATCTATTTTATCATTCTATCATTCTATCAATCGTTCTGTCTATCGTTTTATCTATCTAGATACTCTATCTATCTATCTATCTATCGTTCTATCGTTCTATTTATCATTCTATCTATCGTTCTATCTAATGTTCTATCTATCTATCGTTCTATCTTTCTATCATTGTCTCGTTCTATCATTCTGTCTATCGTTTTGTGTATCGTTTATCTATCTACAGTATCTATCTATCTATCTAGCTATCTATCGTTCTATCAGTCGTTCTGTCAGTCGTTCTATCATTCTATCTATCGTTTCCTCTATCGTTCTGTCATTCTATCTATTGTTCTATCTATCAGTCTCTTTATAGTTTTATCTATCTACAGTATCTATCTATTATCTACCAATCAATCGTTCTGTCTATTGTTCTGTCATTCTATCTATCGTACTTTCTGTTGTTCTATCTATCAACCATATGTCTATAGTTTAAGCAGATCAGCAGCAATTTAGTGTATTGCTGCTAATCATGAATCTGTATGCTCTCATCACTGAAGGAGTATTCTAGCTGACTCTGAACGACTGAGGTATCGGGGCTACTATTTCTCTCTCTCTCTCTCTCTCTGTCTCTCTCTCTCTCTCTCTCTCTCTCTCTCTTGGTGACAACCCCCTTCGCTCGTTCTCTCCTCCTGCTCTTTTCTCCTCCTCTGTTCTTGGCTTTCTGCCCGCTCCACTGCAGTTCCTCCTTCGGGAGCAGCAGGCAAAGTCACCGGCTCTAGGAACAGACCTTTCAAATTCATAAAATTCATAGGATTTTTCACAAATGGGTGAACACAATTTTCTACCAATTTCCTCATTATGCAAATATGCAAAATATCGCATTTAGGCCAATTACGGTCCCACACTGTTCCAAATCCACCAGTTCAGGCCATAATTGCAGAAACTATCAAATAATTACGCCCGCTAATTGGGAATATTTGTGACAGATAAAACAAATTCTCGCGCAAATTACATTTCATTCAAGGAACCACTGTGCGCCGCTGCATTTTTATCGAAGTCTAATTTATCTTACATAATGAACTGAACTGAGTACTTGTTATCGAATTTGAACAATTCATATGTCCCTAATGTGGAATGATGAAATAAATTAGAGAGAAATTTATACAATATTTTCCTGATCTAGGCCTACTTCGAGAGGCTCCCGCCGTTCACAGGAAATCTTTCATTGCTATTACATTATGTGTCATGAATCGCGGCTCTAACTGTCGTGAAATCTGATGGAAGCTGATGGGATGCGTTTCCCTCTTTAGAGAGACTCATCGCAGCTCCCACAGCAGAGGCCGTGCCCAAATTTACTGTGAAATGCCAATGAAACAACAGGATGCCCATTGATATCAGGAGCACAGAAGATAAAACATATAGACCAAAACATTTGTTTTTGTAGATTATTTTTATCATAATAATTATAAAAGACATAGCCTAGTCTCCAAAAAGTGCAGCTAAAATGTCTTTAGGCAAAGTTATACATTTGCATTATGATAGTAGTAACATATTGCCTATTATTTCTTTAAATATGCACATAGTATGTAATTTGTATAATAAGACGTATTGTTATTGTTGTTGTTGTTATTATTAAATGCATAATCTATTCTCAATAATACATTTTAAAATAAATATTTTTATTATGTATGTATTTACATCATCATAGTTGATGCATAACAAACGTATTTTATATTAATGTTGTGCAAAAATATTTATATAGTATATCATTCATAATATGAATATAATGATGAATATGATTATTAATACACATAACCCAAAATACAACCCAATACATTTTAAATATTTATATTTTCATATCATGATAGTGTTTAATACATAAGTGAGGTTTCATATTAAAATTTGTAACAACAATATTCATATAGCATGTCAGTAACGCAATAAGAAAAATATGAAATATGATGATTATTATTCAAAATAATAAAAGCTAAAAAATGTTAGCATTTTTTTTTTATTAAATATTAAAAAAGGACTACACTTAAGTAACATATTGCATATTAACATATGAAGTTTATTATTATTATTATTATTATTTTTAATATAAATATAAAAAAATGACTACACATATGTAACATTGCATATTAACATTAAGATTATAATAATTATTATTATTTTATTTTTTAAGCCTATTCTTCTGGAGCGCAACAAAAAAAATATTATAAATATAATTTTTTTTTTTATATTTTTACATCATGATAGTGGTTGATGCACAAGTAACAAAATTGAATATGAGGATATTTTTACAAAAAATATTTGTATAGTATGCCATTCAAATAACAAGAACAATATGATGATTATTCAATTTATTTTTAATGAAAATATTTTTAAAAAGTAACATTGCATATTAACAAACACTGATATAGTGTGTTATTCATATAAGAACAATATGAGGATTACTATTATTATTATCATCATTATGCAAAATAATAAAACATTTTTTAATACAAATATTTAAAAAAGACTATAATACTACTCGTTTACTTGTAAAACTTAGTGTCGTCATCTTGTACCTAGAGGCCAGGAAGGTCATTTGTGGAAAAGGTGGTTTATCTTGCTCACCTGTTCTAGGTGTATGTGTGTGTGTGTGTGTGTGATTTGTTTAATCCGTGGAAATGGTGTTGGCGCTGTAAACAAGCCGTGCACGGAATGAGGGCGGCCATCCACGCGTGGCAGCGCTGCCTATTTGTCAAAAAATCTTCCATAAATAAATACTGGGCCGGGCCTGGATAGGTGATGTCTCCATTTTAAACAGGGGCTTAAACTCGGAGGGCACATGAAAGACCATCATTCAGAGGTGACTGTTTAACTCCATAAATCACGCTGATGAGGTCTGGGAACATGTATGACACCGTTTCTTTTCAAACAGAGCCTCTTCATTTATTAAAAACTCTGCAGTGAATGTATATGCCTGTATTTTAGAGCCACTATACGAATAATTAAGAAATAATTGATGCTACAAGAAGTTTTTTTTTTTGTCTTGTCATTTTTACAAGAGAATGCATGGAGATAGGGAGGTCCTCAGATATGTCTAATGTTTAATTCAATGCCATGGTCGCTAAGTATTTTTTAATTGACAAATTAGCGAGTTCTAATATACTGGAATTTAATCCTAATTAGTTAAGCGGCTGCTCAAGGTTTGAACATTGCACCATTTATTAAGAGGTCAATTTATTATTTGTTAAGAAGGCTTTATGAAATGAAAGGGCTATTTTTCAAATCGCTCCGCCCTTTAACCGTGTCGTGCTGTTTGCTGTAGTCATTATGAATTCACTTTGATTTCAATCCCACAATAATATGGTCACTAATGGCTCTGATATTGATGCTAATTGTAAGAGTCAATATTGAGGCGCAGCGGGAAACCTCAGTCGGGTCAGGTCTGCGCTGCAATCCTACACATGCTGCTGATTTATTTCTTTATTTGCATTTGTTTTGTGCAATTTTTAAATAGCAGTAAATTGAGACAATTAAGTCTACATTTTTTATTTGTCCTTTTAAGTTTTTAAGAAAACAACACAACAGGCAGTTTAAATCAACTCCAGCCAATTAACTAACAAAATAATGCATTTATACAGCTAAATTAATGCATTTACATGCATACCTGCTTTAGCGAATCTTACAGGCCTTTTGCATTTACTGCGTTGCATGCGATTTTTAATTGCAAGTAAATTAAACATATAAGCTTGCTGGTCGTGGACTATAAATGTCCAATTAAAATGCAATTTAAAATCCAATTTAAAATGCATTTTTGAATTGTAAACCAACTATGTGTTTGTAGAAAGGCACTATATAAAATAAACATTATTATTATTATTATTATTATTATTGCATTTATTTGCATTTTAGGTTTTAATTTAGATCTCCAAAACATTTTTAGTGCACAAAGAGGAGGCTTATGTCTAATTTACTTACAATTAAAAATGTTGTTGTTGTTATTATTGCATTTTAGGTTTTAATTTAGAGTCCCAAAATATTTGTAGTGCACAAAGACCAGGCTTATTTACTTACTATTATTATAATTATTATTATTATTATTATTAAAAACCTTTTTACAATTTTATACATTTTTATTGTTAGAATTTGAGAATTTTACATTTATTTATTAATTTATTTCTTCTTTTTTTATTGTAATGGAGTTTGTAGAATGGCACTTTTTTTTTTCTTTTCTTTTTTTTTTGTAGCCCCAAAACATTTGTAGTCTATAAGGAGCAGGCTTAGGTGTTTATTTTATTTATTTATTTATTTTTACAATTTATTTGCTATTATTGTTATTATTATTATTATCATAATCATTTTAGCATTTTTTTTAGCAGTTTTTAATTTGAAGCCACAAAACATTTGCAGTTCATGTGGAGCAGGCTTAGGTGTGTTTTTTTTTTTTTTTTTTTTTTTTACAATTTATTTTTTTTTGCAATTATTATTATTATTATTATTATTATAGAATTTTAGGTTTTAATTTGGAGACCCAAAACATTTGTTATCTATGAGGAGCAGGCCTAGGTGTTTCATTTGCTTACAATTTATTGGTATTATTATGGTGATGATGATGATGATTATTATTATTATTATTATTATTATTATTATTATTATAGCATTTTAGGTTTTAATTTGGAGCCCCAAAACATTTGTAGTCTATGAGGAGCAGGCTTAGATGTTTAATTTACTTATAATTTATTGCTATTATTATTATTATTATTATTATTATTATTATTATTATTATTATTATTATTATTATTTAACAACTTTTTTTTACACTTTTTATTATTTTATTTTATATGTATTTATTAATTTATTTGTAAAATTCTATCTTCTCCAAACAGTCATAAATCAACTCGAAGAATGTTATAAAGCGAAAAATGGTTGGAGAACCTTTTTTTAAGTTTTGTATTATTATTATGAGAGTAAGGCAAAAACATATGTACATATGTCTGGTCATATTTTGTTTACATCAGGTTATGTTTGGACTCTTACTCTCTCTCTCTCTTTCACACACACATATTTAGGGTACCAGTCCCTGGTTCCCCCGTCCCCCATCCGTACACAACGTCCTTCGGCTCTTGCAGGCGCATCATGTGCCGGCGGAGCGGACAGATGAAGAAGAGGATATTAAGTGACTCTATCTAACATCCAGGACACAATGGCGGTGATTGATGGAGGACAAAGTGGGAACAGCAGGACGGAGGATGGGAGGGGGCCGTCCGTTGGGGGTCTCTGTCGAGAGCTGGTGCGCCGTCCCCGTCCGCCGTGTTTACTCACTGATGCTCTCGACAAGACAGCCATTGACACTCGGATGGATGAGTCCCGATCCGCCGCGCCGAGCCAGAGGTTAGCGGGGCTGGAATATAGAGCTCCTCCACGACACGCTCCCTTCACCTAATCTTCCGGCAAAATATTTATCATTATCAATTGGGGCCTGCTCTCTGACATTAGAATAGCGGGTATGGATAAAGCCCCCGAGGATTATCGATCCGCCCGGCAGCGGCTTACACAGGCCGCCGTCAAAGACTCGGGGGTCATACGGGACAATAAGAATAAAAGCATGGTATATCCAGCGCTCCGCTCGGGTTTATTAAGTAAAACAATGAACCAAATCACACCGCCGTGACACAGACAACCCACTAAAGCCTACTTATGCTTCTGTAGGACCCCAGTGCTGCACATTTTGCTTATTTACACACTGATTTACTGGTTTGAATAACTGTTTTTTTAATGTTTTTGAAAGAATTCTGCATTTATTTGAACAAAATACAGTAATATTGTTATATAGTGTTAAAATTTTACACAGTTTTAAAATGTAATTTATTCCTGTGATCCAAAGCTGAATTTTCAGCATCATTACTGCAGTCTTAAGTGTCACATGATCCTTCAGAAATCATTCTAATATGCTGATTTGCTACTCAAGACACTCTGTAAAATTGAAAAATTAATACTTTTATTTAGTGAGTATGCATTAAATCGATCAAAAATTGACATTAAAGACATTTACAGTGTTAGATTCTATTTCAAATAAATGCTGTTCTGTTGAACATTTTATTCATCAAAGACATTTATTATAATAAGAAACATTATTACTATATTGTAATTGGGCGAAGTTAATAATTGAGCGGCAAATCAGCATATTAGAATGATTTCTGAAGGATCATGTGACAATGAATGATGTTTAAAATTCAGCTTTGCATCACAGGAATAAATTATATTTTAAATATATTAACATAGTAAACAATTCTGTTGAATTGTAAGAATATTTCGCAAAATTGCTATATGTGACCCTGGACCACGAAACCAGTCTCAATTTTGTGAAACTGAGATTTATGCATCATCTGAAAGTTGAATAAATAAGCTTTCCATTGATGTATGGTTTGTTATGATAGGACAATATTTGGCCGAAATGTTTAAAAATGTGGAATCTGAGGGTGCAAAAAAATCACAACATTGAGAAAATCGCTTTGTTCTTAGCAATGCATATTACTAATCATAAATTAAGTTTTGATATATTTATGGTAGGAAATTTACAAAATATCTTCATGGAACATGTTCTTTACTTAATATCCTAATGATTTTTGGCATAAAAGAAAAATCGATACTTTTGACCCATACAATGCATTTTTGGCAATTGCTACAAATATACCCGTGCTACTTAAGACTGGTTTTGTGGTCCAGGGTCACATATTTTTGATCAAATAAATGCATCCCTGATGAGCTTAAGATCATAATCTTTCAAAAACATAAAAAATATGTAATGCAGAAGCTTCAGGATCTGAAGATTTTCAGATGAGGGAGACCTCGAAATGTGCATCTCTGGGGTTTTCCAGGACTGAGATAAAATAAAACAAGGTTAGTGGATGGTGTGTAAAACATTTGAAGAGGATATTTCACGTTTTCACATCCCGATTGAAACAGATGTAAAACCTAAATTCACATTGTGCGCTGTGTATTTTTTTCTCTTCTAGACCCGGTCTGGGTGGAATTGAGAAGATGGCAGGTCGATATTAGAAATGTCTGTTATGTATCTGTCATATTTCCAACTTTATTCCTTCTGAAGTGGAGAGAGAGAGAGACAGAGAGAGCAAGAGCGCTCTGGATGAATGGCAGCAGGTGCCAGCGGCTTCTCGCCTCCCGAGCGCTAATTGACCGACAGCGTTCATACACACATTCTCACTAATTTTACATTTGCTATTCCAGAGGGGTAACCAGGCACGTCTCAAGGAATACATAGTATTTGCACTTACCGTGCAGGCCATCGATGATCTTTAAAAAAAGAGAAGGAAATTAGCAGCTTTGTTTGATAATAAGGCCTCTAAGATTCACACTCGTTTTTGGAGCAATCTGTGTGTCACACACACACACACAAACGCATAGCAGAAAGTAAATTCCCTTGTCTGCTTTTTATAGAATTTTTAAATGGAAAAATTGCAACACAGAAAATCATGTGTTGATATTTTTATGATTCGGAATCTGTGGTTTATAGTGGGAACTGGAGGAGGATTGTAACATTTTTTGCTGTTGAATTGCAGTTTATCTTAAACTTTGGTATAATATTTCCATATTTAAAACTGTTTAGAAATCAACAACAGTGCGAATTAGTGTCAATTTAAACATTAATGTATTACAATGTTTTATTTTAATATGCTGATTCGCAATTATCAGTGTTGAAAACAGTAAGATTTCTCTACCTTTATTCAACTAGGACATTAAATTGATCAGAAATAACAGTAAATACATTTATAATGTTATAAAACATTTGCATTTCAAATCAATTCTGTTCTTTTGAACGTTCTATTTATAAAACACTTCTAAAATATACGGTTTCCGCAAATATATTAAGCAGCAAAAGGTCAATTTTTTGAAATTGAGATTTATACATCATTTGAAAACTGAATAAATAAGCTTTCCACTGATGTATGATTGTTAGGATCGGACATTATTTGGTTGAAATACAACTATTTGAAAATCTAAAATCTGAGGGTGCAAAGAAATTAAAATATTGAGAAAATCGCCTTTATTAAAGTTGCCCAAATTAAGTTCTTAGCAATGCATATTACTAATCAAAAATTAAGTTTTGATATATTTACGGTAGGAAGAGCACAAAATATCTTCATGGAACATGATCTTTACTTAACATCCTAATGATTTTTGGCATAAAAGGAAAATCGATAATTTTGACCCATACAATGTAATGTTGGCTATTTCTACAAATATACCTGTGCCACTTATTAAAATACTACCTTTATCACTTTTTAACCTCCACTTTTTATTTTCATTCAAATGACAAAAGTTGGAAACAATACATAAATCTTCATACATGTGGCTAATACATATTTTTTTCAATTTGCATAAATCCAATAGAAAGCAGGTAGAGAAAATGAAAAAAGATGGTGTTACAACCCTTGCCATCATGCTTAGTCTTGATATGTCTATGTTTTCAGTGATATTCTATATAAAATTAACTAAGAACCTGCTGATTTAGAAGATCTGTAATATAACATGCATTAGCATTAATGCAAATCAAATTACAAATTAAGTTAAATGACTGTTTTTAATCTTGTAAACCCATTATATTTTCACACAGAGACTTCTACTATCACCTCAAGATGGTGATGCTTGTGCATGATAGTTTACAACACTCCCTAATGTCTTTTGTAGTTCGCATTTTATCATT